>CM041778.1:69145662-69626331 GCA_023374045.1 Limonium bicolor | reverse complement strand
TCTAGTAACGGAAGTATAGGGGCGACCCTTAAATCGGTGAATACAACTAATTAGGAAAATCTCCTAAAGTTGAGAGATGGCATCAAGAGAGATGCTACAGACTAATATATATATATGACTCATATTGTTACTAACCCGAGAGTCGGGTTAGGGGGATGGAGAGTCACACATGCAAGGAAGAGGAAACAACAGAGCGTTTGTTTCCGATTCTGTGGTCGAACTCCCTTGTTACAGGGCCGTGTGCCACATAGTGGTGCCCTGCGGGGCCGTGTGCCACATAGTGGTGCCCGAATGGAGTGAAAGTGGCAGAGCTTACCCGTCTAAAAAGGTAAGCTGGGCACTATGGGCTAGGAAGAGGAGACATGAGAGAATGTTTTAATTCCGTACTGAGTGTGTAAAAGCCCGGTGGTGAGATCTATATGTGTCTCTGCCCGGAGGCCTACGTGGCTTAACTTAAAAATTATTCAAATAAGAATAATTGAGGAACTAGATCAGGACCGAGAGTGTCCAAGGATCTAGGAGACAAGTAAACTATCCGGTTAAAAAGGATAAGTTAGAGAATAATGAGAATGAGACCTACTTGAGATGGGGTTTCTCAAGGCTCTAAGAACAAGGTAAATAAGCCTAATGAACTTGATGTGATATCCTTGTTGGTTGTATTCTATTACTTGAATACTTGTTGATTGCGAGCATGTTGTATGTTTATTGCACTTCATGTTTTGATTTATTTAAAATCAATCGCAAGTTAAGATGAGAATTAGTTGGGTGTGACCCGGTAGTAGCGGGTTGCACGTCTACCATACCAGCAAAGGTGCTGAGCCCCTTTGAGGCCACCCATTCTTTTAAGGAACATTGGAGACGAGTACCGGTCGGGAGTACGACAGGGATGGCGGTTAAGCACGGGTAGCTGGTACATATAATTGTAATTGTATGTATTTATAGGGTAAGTCCGAATATGTTATCGGCATAGAGTATGTAAAGATTCGGTAAATGGGATTGTAAGAATTGAGTATTGTAGTGTTTTGGTTTAGAATTGAAAAGAGAATGTTATTGTATTTGTTTAAGTACTCGGTTATTCCGGTCCATCAGACTGTTACTGTAATTAATTTAGGCCTTGTTAGTCATGTGGGTGACTAACGACATTGTTTCACCCGCCGTATTATTGGATTATCCGCTGCGAAGGTAATGAAGTACGTGGAGATTAAGTGTTAATGACGAGATTAGCGGTAGGGGTGTTACAGAATCTTTGGAATTTTCTTCAACATATACTGATTTCACTTGACACAGATTGCCTAATCTTTTCCATCATCAAAGTTGTTTCTTCTTATCTTACTGTAAGACCACACCCTACTTTTGCTAGCGAGATGGACCACGTATGCACTCCTTATTTTCCTCCAGTATTCTCCGTATGGAGCAGTTGAGTGCAATAATTTTTTTAAAGGTCAAAGAGGGCATTTTTGGTGATTTAAACCTTTGTAAATGACATCAAAGGAGGACAATTACAAGTATTGCCATATTTGACTTGTGTTAAATATGGAAATGTAACAGATATGCCCTCATTGAGTAGTATCAAGAACGATTATATTATTTTGTCTTATTTGATGCTGAGTAAGGACTACAATATATTTTCTTCCCTGTTTGATACTTATATAAACAACATATTTAAATGCCCTCTTGATATGATCAAAAAGGGCAATCAAAAAAATGTCTCATTAGTCTACCACAAAATGGCTAATAGGGTAATCTAAAGGAAACCTTTTTTTTCCACTTATGCAACTAGGGCAAGATATTGATCAAAGAGGACAACTCTTAATGCCTTTTTTGAACAAGTATGTTGTAGTAACTTATGTTAGCGTGTGAAATAAACTCTCAAGCTTTCTAATATTAATTTGTTCCTCTATTTCAGATAATGATGTATATTCATGTTACACTCATTTTATTGTTTAATTTATGTCTGTATAAATAAACTCTTTAATTCATTATTTCATTTAAGGTTTAATAACCCTTTTTGAGCCTTATATTTATTTGTATACTTATGACTGAGGTTCCTTAAGCCCTCACTTCATGTAAATATTTACTTAATTCATTATTAGGGCATGTTAGCCTTATACAGTTAGGCCTTAAATTACTTTTATAAGTTATAGGGATATTTCATAGGATATCCAATAAAGCTCTAAAAATGGACAGCAAAATAAGGAAAAACAAGCTCTTACATTGCCATGAATTAATACATGTTTTAGCATGTGTTTTTGGTTTTGTACTTGCATAAGTGAGGGGATTTGATTAGATATCATGTATTATAGACATTATCCTCCTGTTAGTAACATAGCTAGCCAATTTTCTATGTGGAGTCTCCATTAATACTAATCAAATAATCCTAGGGAAGTACAAGTTTCACTATTTAGTTTTACTATGTTGTTTTACTATTTACACTTAATTGTTTTTGTCCTCTAGTCATTAAGACTCTTATAAGCTCATCATTTCAGCCTTTCCATCGGTTCCATTGGATGTGGAGGGGTGCTAGGTGTCTTCATCCTACATGATCAACTTAGACAGATAAATGGGAACAAGACTAAGCTAGTTAGGTGTCATCACCCCATTAGTTGCCTTAATTACTAAGTCATTCTTTTGCCTACATAGAGAGTCATTTCCCCTAGAATTTCAAACACTCTCAAGACTATTCTCTGCCTTCTATCTCATGTAAAACCCAAACACCAAAAGAAGAACAAAGCTAGGAAGAACAAACACCAAAGGCATCAAGGAAACCGTGAGCTTGAGTGTATTCTAGTTACTAATTTGTGCCATCCATTTAGGGAGGAAAGCTAATCCAATTGCTAGGATAAGTTAAGAGGAATAATAAGGGAGCTTTAGATGTTGAAACCTTAGATAAAACTAGAAATAATGTCAAGGATGAACCAGGTAACTTTCATGCTCAACAAACCTTCAAAACCTGATTTTCTTAGTGTTGATTTGCAGATTCATAGAGTTGATCTTCTTTGTGTTTTTCCTTGGTTATTAAACCTGTGACTAGCCTATTCTTAGAGCTTTGAATCTCCTATTTAAATGGTAAAATTCATGGATATTCATAAGAGACAAGCTAGACAAGTTAGAACAAGTAAAGTGACAAAATGTGCTCTAAAACTGTTGCTAAATTTGGTTTTGTATAACTAAGTTTTGGGTTGTTTTTCTCTGTGTTTTTGGATTGAATTTATAAGGAAAAGATGCTAATTATGTGTATGAATATCCATGTAAAAGTGAGTAGCAGGTTTCATGGGTTTCTTAGGCTAGAATAGCAAGGAAACTTAGATCTGTCCAAGAATGTTGTTATTGTTGTTCTAAGCAAAACCGGTTGGGTTAGAGCTGTATAGGTTGTTTTTCTGGTGTTTTAGATCAAATAGGTTGGTGTGTCTTCTATTAAGCTGTTTTATCACTTATATTGAGAAGATATAATGAATTAACCAAGATATACTAAGGTATACATAGATGTACAAATTGAAAATGTTATTGTTGTCTTTGTTTAAGCCGATTTTAGAGATGGCTGTATAGGTTGTTTTTTTAGAGTTTAGTGAATCAATGAGGTTCATATAGTCTAAATAATGTTATATGATCACTTAGTTAAGGTGGACTATGTTAAACAACATAGTTACACAAATTGTACAAAGGAAAGGTAATTAAAGTACATGATTGTTGTTAAATTACAATGGATAGTTAAGTTGTTGTTTTGACCAGTAGCTTGGACATGGGTTAGTCTTGATTATAGGTGGTTTATTAACACATATTAGGTTAGTATAAAAGGGGATAAAGGATGGCTAAAACTCTAGGTAAATCACCTAAGAAATTGGTTGTAAAATTGTTATTGTCATTGTTGTTGTTTTGTACAACCAAGTGTGAAAATACATGTAGGAGTCGATTCTCCTGTGTTTTAGAGATCAATGAAGATTATACTGATTATATGAAGCTAGTTGACAACTTGGTTCAAGTAAAACTTAGTGACATAACTTGGATGCACATGAGTGTACATATTGTTAATTTGTAAATAGTAAATGTTGTTTTGTGTTGTTTCTGTCTAGCAGTTGCTATGTCTGGTTATATTGATCTTTTGCGATGTTATAACCTGTGATTTAAATGTTATAGAAGTGTGGGGTGAGGCAAGGAAGTACGTAACCAATTGTTAATGTAACAACCCCAAAACCGGCCTAGGAGTTAGGGCCGTTACACGCCGTGAGTCTATTACCTAACGTCGCAAGGCTCTAACGGAAAACGAATTTGAAAACCAAATGCAGAACTTAAATAGATACTTAGAAGAATTTACAATATCCAAACCGTGTACGAAAATTCAAATACAAAGTAAGGGCTCCAAGGCTACAAGGATCCAAAGCGTCTAATGCGCAAAGTCAAACATATAACAAAGTCTAAACAAAGCTAAAGCCGAAATCAGATCCTAAGAAGAGGAGGAGATCTCCAAGCTCAATCTGCATAGTGAAATAAAGGGGTGAGCTCAACAACCCAGTAAGCAGAAGACTTCCTCAAGGAAGCCCACTCAAAACAGAAGCAGAAGTTCGCATAAACAGAACATGCCATTTGTAAATATACAGAACATACTCAAACGGATCAGAAACCAGAGCAGAATACCACATCAAAATCACAGTCGGACATTCAGAATTAGAGACGAAGGGTGGGGCACTAGTAACCCGCTAACACAACAGAAGGACTCATATAAAGTCATATGGATCCAAAGATCCCCCATCAGAAGCCGTAAAGACAGCTAACAGACCCGTCGGTCATACATGTCCTAAGGGATACCCTAAGGAACAGAAACATAAGGAATTCCTGTGCAACATGCTACGGGACAGCCCGAGCCGGCTATCCAAGGCTTAGAAGCTAAGTGACTAGCTCCCAAAATGATTTAGCCAAAACATCGTATTAAAAGTATGTAAACAAGCATGAATCATGCATAAATAACTTATTCACACTTAGGGATTCATACCCATCAAACAGAAGTCAGAACAGAGCTTAAACAAGCAAGATGGCCAAAACAGAAGCTGTATCCAAACATGCATCCAACCTTGCATGTCCGGACATTGTACGAGGCAGAAAACAGAACTTGTTTGGACATGTGTCCGAGCTTACATGTCTGGACACATTCGAAAATGAAAACGGGAGAAGTCCGGACTTGTGTCCGAACTTACTAAGCTCGGACACAAGTAGAACCAAAAACCAGAATGTCCTTGCATGTCTGGACGCATGTCCGAACGCTCAAAAATTCAAAAAATAGAGCGGTGCCAGACGACACGTCCGGACGTCACAAATCAGACAATTCGCAGATTGAAATAGAGACATGAAACTTCATAAAATCAATTCCCAAACATACCCAAATTTGTAAAAATGCAAATCAGTACCATCGGGGGTTTAACCAACCGATTAACAACACAAATCCGAAGTCAGATCACACAATTGAAACACATTCTCCATCCAGAAAGCGAGGATAAAATCAGTCCCCTCTGATGAGTAAACTACCCTGAATCCATCCCCACTTATACGAATTCAAAGCACCGAATCTGTCTAGACGATGCCAGGCACGAGACTCACAAACCACCAGCATAAGAAGAAGCAAACCACGCTGAATTCAGCACCAAAAGGAAACCAAAAATCAGAATCGAAAACACCCAAAACTACAATGTGAAATGATACCGAGCAGCAAATCGAACCTGAGTTCCCGCAGAGAAACACTCAAACAGCAGCAGCATAAGAAGAAACGACCAAGAGCAGCAAAATTTCACACCCAAAATCATATTCAACAATGGAGAGGAGGGAAAGAGCAACACACTCAAAAACTGTCGAAGTGGGAGTGTCGTGATGAGAGAACCGGCCGGGAAAAGAAAATAAGGACTACTGACTGCTTTTCCTTATTAATTCACTTACCAAAATAAAAGGGAGGAAAAGACCACCTTGACCCTCGCCTTTTAAAAAATGCCCCAGGACGTCCCACATACTAATTAAACACCACATAACATAAGAAATAAATTAAACTGGAATGTTAGAAAATCTGAAAACAAAATACGGGTTATTACATAACTCCCCCCTTAAAAGGAATTTCATCCTTGAAATTCGACCTACCTCACTACTCGAAGAGGGAAGGGAACTTGGCACGTAATTCTTCCTCAAGTTCCCACGTCGCCTCATGCTCAGACTGATCAGACCACTGCACCTTTACCATAGGCAGTGTCTTGCTGCAAAGCTGACAAACATCACAAGCCAAAATGCGAACCAGAGCTGCCTCTTAGGTGAAATCATCTTGAAGTCGGAGCTGTCCATAATCAATCACATGACTGGGATCGTGAGGATACTTCCTGAGCATCGACACATGAAACATCGTGAACTCCTGCTAAGGCTGGTGGCAACGCCAACCTATAAGCCACTGGTCCAACCTTCTTTGGCACCTCGAAAGGGCCCATAAACCGAGGACTCAGCTTGCCTCTCTTACCAAACCTGACAACACCACGAACTGGAGAGATCTTCAGATATACTTGGTCCACAACATGAAACTCAAGCGGATGTCGCCTCTGATCTGCATAACTCTTTTGTAGGCTCTGGGCAACCAACAGACGCTCCCTGATAGTCCTGACCTTATTCACAACTCCCTGCACTAACTCTGGACCCATAATAGCTCTCTCCTTCAGATCATCCCAACAAATGGGAGATCTACGACGTCTACCATATAGGGCCTTAAATGAAGCCATCCCAATACTCAATTGAAAGAAATTATTATAAGCAAATTCAATCAGAGTAATATGCCAATCCCAGCTCCCTCCAAAATCTAGCACACAAGCTCTCAACATATCCTTCAGAATCTGATTCATTCTCTCTGTCTGCCCATCTATCTGAGGATGATACGCTGAACAGAACATCAAATTCGTCCCCAAAGCCTTATGTAGGCTACGCCATAAGTTGGATACAAATCTCGGATCTCTGTCCAAAATGATCGTCGCGGGCACACCATGCAACTTCACTATCTCATCCATATAAAGCTGAGCCAGGCGCTCAAGACTAAAAGTCTTCCTCACTGGCAGGAAGTGAGCTGACTTCGTCAAACGATCTACGATCACCAAAGCGAATCATGACCCTAAGCTGTCATAGGGAGTCCTATTATGAAATTCATCCCTACGCTCTGCCACTGCCACTCAGGAACAAGAAGGGGCTGCAGAAGACCCGCAGGCCACTGATGCTCGGCCTTAACCTGCTGGCAGGTCTGGCAACGAGCTACAAAGTCTGAGATATCTCTCTTCATGTTTTCCCACTATAAGGACTCTTTGAGGTCCCGATAGATCTTCACACCCCCAGGGTGTACTGAATAAGGAGCTCCATGAGCCTCCTGCATAATCTCACGCCTCCTCAACTCTCCTCCACTTGGTACATACCCTACCTCTCAATCGCAGGCAGCCATCACTAGACATAGAAAACCCTGACTCCTGACAGCCTTTCGTGGATCCTACATAACTCAGCATCTGCTAACTGATCATCTTTGATCTGATCTATCAGAGTAGACTGAACCTGGAGCGCAACAATCATCCCCGCATTATCGACCGAACAACCCAGACAGCCATGCGCTGAAGCTTATAAGCAGACTTCTGAATCCTAGACATGGAACACGCAAGCCCCGAGCACCCCTACGACACAACGCATCCGTCACCACATTCGCTCTACTACTAGGATGGTAGAGGATCTCCAAATCATAGTCATGCAGAAGCTCCAGCCAACGCCGTTGTCTCAAGTTCAATTAATTCTGCGTGAACAGATACTTGAGACTCATGAAAAGGATCGGTAATGTATTTCTTGAGTTGTGAAACGTGAAACACATTGTGCACACACCCCAACTCCTTAGGTAAAGCTCTCCGTGATCGTGTAAGGCCCCTCAAACTTCGGGCTCAGCTTGCCTTCTAGCCAAATCGGAACACGCCCTTCATAGGTGAATTGCGTAGAAACACTTGATCGTCATGACAAACTCAAGGTCGCGACGTATCACATTGGCATAATTTCTGTCTATCTTGGGCTGCTTTCATATTTGCTCTAATCTCTGAACTTCAGCTTGTACTTGCTCAAGGTACTCCAGTCCAATTATGACCGCTTCGCTCAACTCATCCTTACACAACGGGGTGCGGCAGGGTCTACCATACAAAGCTTGGAATGGTGACATCTTGATCGACAGGTGATAACCGTTATTATAAGAGAACTCAATCAGATGAAGCCTATCAATTCAGCTCCCCTGGAAGTCTAAGGCACATGCTCTAAGCATGTCCTTGAGTGTCTGGATGGTCCTCTCTGTCTAATTGTCAATTTGTGGATGGAAGACGGTGCTAAGCTTCAACTCCATACCCAGCACTTCCCGTGTCACTCTCCAGTATCTCGAAAGAAATCTGGTATCGCGGTCAGATACAATAGTCTTCGGGATTCCGTGGTGTCGAATGATCTCCTTGTCGAATGATCTCCTTGTTGAATGCTCAGCGAGCTTCGCCACCTTCCAGGTGTCCCTCATCGGAATAAAGCGGGCAACCTTCATGAGGCGATCAACTACTACCTAGATCATGTTGAGTCCTCCCCTGGCAGGTGGGAGTCCTACAACAAAATCCATGGAGATATCGTGGAACTTCTACTCCGGAATTGGCATAGATTGTACCATTCCGCCTGGTCTTCGGTGCTTGAACTTCACTTTCTAGCAAGTGAGAAACCTCAGAACGTACTCAGTCACATCAGATTTCATTCCTGACCACTAGAAGTACCTCTTCATGTCTTTGTACATTTTGGAGGCTCCCGGATGGACAGATAGTGTAGAATAGTGTGACTCTCGCAGAATGTGATCCCTCAGCTCAGCATTGCTTTGGGGAACGCATAATCTGCCATTCAGCCGGATCAGACCATCTTCATGTAGTTTGAAGTCGTACTTTCATTTCTCGAATGTGCCATCTATGATTTTTTGTCTGACCTTGGTCATGTAAGGGTCACTCAACTGAGCGTCTCGCACCTCATCAACCAAGATAGAAGAAGCGAGTAGCGAATTGAGTGAGTGTGCTCGACGGCTCAGGGCGTTTGGCTAAAACGTTTGCCTTCCCTTCTTTATACTGGAGGTCGATGTCGTAATCTGATAAAAATTCCATCCACCTTCTTTGCCTCAAATTCAGTTCCTTCTATGTGAACACATATTGTAAAGTTTTATGGTCGGAGTAGATGGTGATGCTTACCCCGTAGAGTAGTCTCACCATATCTTCAAGGCGAATACAATGGCTCCTAATTCAAGATCGTGTGTCGGGTAATTCTCCTCATGCTTTTTCAGCTGGTGGGAGCGTAAGCTACTACATTGCCATGCTGCATGAGTACGCATCCCATGCCCTTGCCCGATGCATCACAATACACCACAAATCCCTCAATGCCCTCTGGAAGAGTGAGAACGGGCGCTGAGGTCAATGAGTCCTTTAGCCTCTGGAAGGATACCTCACACTCGTCTGTCCACACAAACGATGCATCTTTCTTCATCAATGTTGTCATGGGCTTTATGACTTTGGAAAAGTCCTTCACAAATCTCCGGTAATAACCGGCTAGACCAAGAAAGCTCCGGATGTCGGTAACAGTCTTAGGTCTAGGCCATGATCACACTGCTTCAATTTTAGCTGGATCGACTGAAATACCCGCGCTCGAGATGACATGACCAAGGAAAGATATCTGATCTGCCAAAACTCGCATTTGGAGAACTTCACATATAGCTGGTTCTCGCGTAGTGTCTCAAGTACTTTTCTGACTGGTTTTCATTCTCTTCTGCTGACTTCAAATACACATGTCATCGATGAAGACTACTACTGAAGTATCCAACTGATCACTGGATAGGTGGTTCATCTGATCCATGAACTTGGCTGGTGCGTTTGACAAACTGAATGGAATCACCGTGGATTAGTAGTGGCCATATCTCGTACGGAATGTCGTCTTCTCTATGTCTTGCTCTCGAATGGCAATCTGATGATATCCAGATAGGAGGTCAATCTTGGAAAAGACCGAAGCTCCTTTCAACTTATCGAAAATGTCGTCGATGCGTGGTAATGGATACTTGTACTTCATAGTGCCCGCATTCAATTCGCGGTAGTCGATGGAGAGTCGGAGGCTTCCGTCCTTCTTCTTCACGAAAAGAACCGGTGCTCCTCAGGGTGATACGCTCGGGCGTGTAAACCCATTGTCGAGTAGATCATGCAATTACTCTTTGAGTTATGTCATTTCCGCTGGTGCCATACGGTATGGTACCCTAGCAATGGGACCAGTACCAGGTACAAGATCAATCTCGAACTCTACTGTTCTTTGTGGTGGCATACCACGTAGCTCTTTCGGGAACACATCTGGGAATTATAACACAATTGGCACGTCGGTGCTGAATTCTGGATCTCTCTCTAGATCTTGCACATAACATAAATACACATCGTGCCCCTTTCTGAGCTCCTAGTACATAGCCATAACGGAGATGACTGTAGTCGAAGGCTCTCTCGGCCTCTGGCGGTATGAAATGGTAACCCTAGATGGACTCTTGAGCAACAGTCTATGCTCGGAGCAGAGTATTTTCCCCTTATGCTGCTCCAACCAGTTCATCCCGACTATCAAGTCAAATCCCAACCCACTGAATTCGATGAAGGAGATGGGAAACTCTTCGCCCTTGATTCGGATCGTGGCAGCTCGGTAATATTTGGTACATCTTACTTGCTCCTTCGACGGAGCGTAACCAGGAAGTTTGGTAGCTCATCTGCATCTAGCCCCAACCTCTTCACAAATGATAGTGAAACGAAGGTATGAGAGGCCCCGAAGTTGAATAGTACGGAGGCATCAATGCCATTTACCGGGAAGGTTCCCGTTAGGATGGTGCCGCTCTTATCGGCTTGTGCTTCGGTGAGGATACTCTGGTTACCTTCGGTACCAAGTCCACAACCTAATGATTCATAAGTTTTGTAAGTAACGATGGTAGGTCACAAGTGGAATTTAATAACCAACACTGCTCTTTATTAATAAACCAACCATCATACATATTGTGTCTCTAATACACATTACTGATGCATTGCATGACACTACAAGGTTAATACTTTCTAAAAGGTAAGGTTCAGGCATTGTGGTTTCATGTGTGTGGCATTGATTATTGCCGGTGGCGCCGTATTCTACTTGATCTTTTTGATACCGTGATACAGCAACCTTGATTTTCCACCCATGATCAAGACATCTCCTGATCTCAATACCATTTTCTCTCGAGGTCCACATGCTTCTGCTCGCTATACAAAAATACCGCTTCATCACCAATGGACCAAGACACTACGGGCACTCCTTGTTCAAGAGATTCCGTTGTCTCGTCCTTGTCTTGGTGTAAGCTAAGCCGTCCTTCTTTCTCATAGAAGTTGATGATACAAAGGTCTGCTTCCAATGCAGGGATTGGATTATCTCATACTGTTGTGCAAGTTCTACAGCTTGTGTAACAAGCGTCTGAAATTCGGCGGGTATTGTTGGTGGTGTCGCCCCGTCTTGCAATCGTGTCCTTTGGTATGTCTTGGTATAAGGGTTCCAGTCCTTTCCCAAGCACATCATCTTCAGCTTCATCTCCGCTCCACCGGGGAATTCGGGTGTGTAAAATCCTCCTGGACCCGCTCCTAGTTCGTTGCATCGTCGGATGATGGAAGTTTGTGCCTCGGGTGTCAGGTATCCTTTTAATCAGATCATACCTGGTCGGATGACCTGACACTGCTCGTTAGTGAAGTGGTGAGTGGTTATGTCGGCTTCTTCTTGGTTTGGGTTTGGAGGTATTGGGTAGCAGATGGATGTGAGTTCTAGTTTCATCTAACGTGAGTTCTAGTTTCAACTAGTTTATTTCATGCTCCAATACATACTTCAATTCTACTTACTCGTGCATTCACTCAAATAGGTAATTCGATACTTTAGATATGCTCTTCAAGTGTTAAAGGTTATAGTTAGTACCTAGGCCAGACTTAGTACCAGTCCCATCACGGTCAATAATGTGCAAGACCGGCTGCCTCTGCGGTGCGCCCTTCTGAGGACCTCGGGACCCCTGTCCCTGCGAGGTCTGTGTAACGCCCCGGTTTACCACCACCACCACTATACTTTGCCATTTTTTTTACTTGAGACATGCTATAACCGAAATAACAACATAACAAACATTAGCTTATATTACACATGCGTCAGCTTTTTACAAAGGTTCTGTACTTCTATCACCGGGGGTTACCACCACACTTACTAAGTGCTAGCAAGTGTAAGGCTATATACCACTACCACCCCTACGTTTGCTTATCTTACGTCGCTATTCTATTACCAAAAGAGTGACACAACCAACTCGTTTACACCTTAGTACCAAAATAACCCCTTCCCAGCCAACTGCCAAGTTAGCTCATACTCCTATTTTACACCAAAATATAAAGGGGTATCAAAAGACCATTATATATCTAGTATCAAACAAGGGACCACTTCCATATACTCATAAATAGTGGTAACATCATGAGTAATGGAATGCTTGGTGTCGTTCTCTCGGTGCCTGAATCCCTGTATCTTTTTATTCCATTCCTCGAACACTATCTCGGTGACCCCAGGCTAAAGGTATCTACGGTAGTTGACAAACATAAATATGTAGAAGGTGTCGGTGGTCTCAACCTCAATGCAAAAGAGATGACCATCCCAGTTACCCTATACTCACAGAATTCATATACACACAAAGAATGCAAACAAATAAAATCAGTAAAAACTGAGTAACACTACCACACCCTGTAAAACTCATTTTCTCTTTAAAACCTTTGTTCACATGTAAATAATAACAATCATAAAGCATAGTAGTTCAGAAAAGATCACACACCATTTACCTATACCAAGAACCATCAAGAGATAAATAATATCTTACACAAGAAATTCCAAATGAAGTCCACCACCACCACCACCCAACCTATGTCCTTAAGTGTGCACACCCCCTATTGAAAACTTCTGCCCAATAGGAGTAGATCATAGTGGAAGCTCCGATTCATTAGTAGGAGCTTATATTGTTGCCTGAATTTTGGCTTGGCCTTGAAAGGCTCTCACAAAAGGCATAGCCTTATGGTAACCATATTATCAACATCACATAATACTTGCCACCACCTTAAGAGATCATCCTTAAAACACTTGCAGATCCATGAGTAAAATATCCTAAACAAGTTCAAACATAAGTAATACAAGTAGCAATTCACACATCAAGCTCACACACTTGTTAAATCACCTTGAAAAAATCATAACAAGACCAATTAGGATTCACTAAGTCATAGAATCAATCAATTTCCAAGAAACCACCTTAGAAAGCTTAAAAACTCACTTTTGACCAAAATCACTTCTTACCAATCTAAGTATCTTCCCAAAGGATTTTCGACCTAAATTTTTAACCACGTCCCTAAATATTTAACACAAGTTTCATCAAAATTTAAACTCAAAATCAGTTAGGGAACTCATTTAACCACTCCAAAATGCTTAAAGCACATTTTCTCATTTCTAGCTTCCTTACCATGTCTAACCACTTAAGTAACTACTTTTGACATGATTTTTCACCCCAACCAAAAGTTCAATATCCAAGACAACCCTAAAAATTTCCGCTGAAACCATATCGGAAACCTACCTAACAAGATCCTAAAGCTTAAAGCTCATTTTTCCTCATTTTCAAAGTTCCTTAGGGTTTTCCTACTTCCCAAGCTTATTTAGACTTTATTTTCTGAGATAATCACAAAGTCTTCATCCTAAGTTTACTGTTAAAATTTTAAGAAAAGGGGAGAAGGGATTCATAGGTAACCAAGTAAGGAGATTTAAGAAAGAAAATAAGTTATAAAGGAGGAATTGATCTGCATAGATGTTACATGTCATATCCCAGCCATTTTGGTGTTCTTATACCTTTATTAGATGATTATTGAACCCAAAATATCCTCTAACAAAGTCTCCCACCTTGGAGTATGACTTCCTCTCCTTGAACTTGCTTTTTCCTTGATTTTAGCTAAGTTACTACCTTAAATTTGTATTTCTAATGGAGGAGTGTTGTTGCCTAAGCTCCTATGGTATTTCCTAGATTGAGAGTGACAGGATAAGTGAAGAAGAATGGCCACTCTTGCTCTTCTTCCATGGCCGATTTTGCCCCCCCCTTATTTATACTAGTTTTCATCCTTATCTTTAAGCTTGTAATGATTACTTCTAGAATTCTCCTAAGCCTTTGATTTGTGACAAGTGTCCAAAATTAATCCCATCCCTTGATATTTAACCGCCTTCATTAGGATAAGGAGGGAGCAAGTTGCATTTGTAATCAATGGCAAATAGTAAGGAGGTTAGGAATAGTAAGGAGGTGTGAATAGTAACCTAGATATTTTCTAGGTGATATTTTCGCCTCCCCCCCTTAAGGCCTTGATTGGCTTGATCTCTTCATGGGTATTAAGGCTAGATATGTAGGTAAGTTAATACTAGTATGGGTAATCAAGTTTCAAGAATTTCCTCGGGTCATTTCTGAGCTCTTCCGAAGCCTCGTTTGCCCAGAACCACTAAATACTAAAAAACGTAACTAGATTGTCTTATATTAAAGGAAGAAAGGTATGGTTGGTTCTTACCTAAAAACACTCTCAAAAGTATCTAACACACTTCCTAGGGTTGATAACCACTCTTAGTTCCTAAGGAATTTAGTAATTTTTGGGAATTTTAGGAATCCTGAGAAACTAAGGTTTACCGGGTGATTTTAGGAGAAACTAGGGTTTCTAATGTTCACCATGCACTACCCACTAATTAGAACCTTATCCATCCTTAGAAATTATGGTTTCCTAGGGTTTACAATTTAGTAAGGCCCTAATCACAGTTTCAAGAATTTTGGGGTATTACATCCTCCCCCCTTAAACAAAGCTTCGTCCCGGAAGCTCAATTCATCATACAAAGCAAGACATTCACATACCCCAAGAAATTAAAACAATCCTTAACATAATAACCCTCAGTTAGCTCCATCAACCACAAATGATCCTGCAACATCACCCAAAATCTTAAACACAACAATTGCAACCATAACCATTCACAAATCCCGGTGATATGACATAAATCAAATCATTAAGGGAACAACACTCTTAACATAGAATAATCATCCAAGTATTACCAACCAAAACCAATAAACACTCACAAACTAAAGTTCACCAACTATTATACGTTCCTCCCCCCTTAAAAGAAAGTTTCTCTTGAAACTTTAATCGCTAACCTTAATCAAAGAGTTCTGGACGTTGAGCTCTCATCTTGCTTTCTAGTTTCCACGTAGCTTCTTGAACTCCATGATGAGTCCATAAAACTTTAACCATATCTACAGACTTCCCTCGGATCTCCCTTGTTTTATGATCCAAAATTTTAATTGGATGTTCCTCATAAGTCAAATTGGGTGTAACTTCTACTTTGTCCGATTGCAACACATGTGACTCGTCCGGTACATACCGTTTCAATTGTGATATGGGGAACACATTATGGACCCGTTCCAAATTCATTGGCATGGCTAAACGGTAAGCTAAATTCCCAACCTTTTCAAACACTTCATACAGACCGATATACTTAGGAGCAAGTTTTCCCTTTTTGTCAAATCGTACCACGCTCTTAGTGGGTGAAACTTTCAGGAATACCTTATCTCCCACATTGAATTCAACTGGCCTTCTATGTAAATCATCATAAGGCTTTTGCCTATCTTGTGCGGCTTTCAATCTTTGCCGAATATTCATAACCTGCTGGGCCATCTCCTCTATTAACTCAGGTCCTACATAATTGGTTCTCGAGCATCATTCCAACATAACGGAGTACGACACCTCTACCATATAAAGCTTCATACGGGGCCATATGGATACATGAGTGGTAACTGTTGTTATAAGAAAATTCAATCAAGTGCAACTTGTCACTCCATGACCCTTGATAATCCATCGCGCAAGCCCGTAACATATCTTCCAAAGTTTGGAAAGTTCTTTCCGTCTGCCCATCAGTCTGTGGGTGATAGGTGATAAGTGTAAAATATATCTATTCTTAGGACTTTAATTCTTCCTATTTTTATAACAATGCATGTTATATTTTACACTTATCATATGATTTTCTTATTTTTATGTTTAGATGAGAACGGATATATTTTATATGTCAAACACAGGAAAAAGTCTTGAATTTACATTCATCATCTCCTAAGTATTACAACACAACAAATAGTGACATATATATATATATACACGGCTGCACCATATATTAACGTACATGGATGGATTTATTCACAATTTTCTCACGTGCAGCACATTCATTAGCTCATCATAAATCAGAAGAGTATTCACTCATGAAAAAGGTTTTATTTACGATGAAATCAACATCGCATGGCATATCATTATACAAGAGTAGTATCACGATTGATATATTTATATCAACCATTTGAGAATGACGATGTACGACAAAATTAGCCCATCCTCATGACCGCCTCGGCTTCATCGACTGTCGATTCTGATCGATCGCACTACTTCACCATTCACCATCGAGGAGGGCATCTTCTTCACCATCACGCATCATCTTCATGGCGGGGGGGACGACTGTACCAACGGGACCACCTTCATCATCCATCTTCTCCATTCTCGCTTTTTCCATTCACGCCATCTCCATTCACGCCCTCACCATCGACCACATCCCTCCATCTCCATTTCACGCCACACACCAGACACGCCTCACCCGCATCGTCATCACCCCACATCTCACCAGGACGACCTTTACTACACCATCATCCTCATTCCATTCACTTTCACCACGACTTTCATCACCCTCACGGACGACACACCACACTCACCATTCCCTATCCATCACCGCCTTTCATTTTCCTCCACAACAACCACACACCGTCATCGTCGATCTTCATCCTCCGATCCGTATATCAATCACCATCACCATTCATACCGACGACATGCCTTCACCATTCTCACCCGCACCGCATCTCACCGGGCCACCGATTCATCACCTAAAACCATCACTGCCATACTCGCATCTCACAACCACATCCTTTGATCTCCATTCTTCCCGCCATCATCCACGAGCATCTTCATTATCATCCACCCGACATCTCGCAAGGGACTACTACACCATTACACCGATTCATTATCTTCGTTGCCTTCACCGCACTCCATACTCGCATCGTCTTCACCATCCTTCCGAAATCTTACTCGCATACCACCACATCCATCTCACCACGGCACCAGATCACCACCGTAACCACCACATCATTTTCATCGTCATTTCTCTCCAGTCACCGACGACACGACTTCACACCTTCATCGTAATTCATCGCCTTCACCACTGTCTTCCATCGTTGCAACCTCATCACCACCTTGATCTGTCGACACCGAGAATCAACCAACTGGCGTGAGGACGAGCAGAGCGACGTCAAGAATTTCTTCAATCGGTGAATCGGGAAGAAGAACAGAGGTGAGACCGACATGGAGAGAACCGATATGGAGCGAATCGGAGGAATAAAATGAAGGGGTGAACCGGAAGAATAAAAAGAAAGATTAGTAAATTGCTTTTTCATTTGCTATTTTATTTCTTGCTACATTCTTGCTTATTACATAACATTTGATATTTGCTTTAATGTTTGTTTTATAATGTGTGAGTAGTTTAATTTTAGTTTCCCGAGTTGGGAAGTGACCCTAATTCTTGACGATTATGTTTTATTAATTTTCCGTACAACTTTATTATTATAATTAGTTTGATTCCTGTTCTTAATATGTTTTAGTTATTTGGCCAATAATTAGAACAATTCTTGTAGTTTTCTAATCAACATGCGAGAGCTGAGATAGTTAACTAGACATAGGAAGTCGAACCTGATTAATGACTAGAAGCGTGACCCCGCCTATAGGTTTATCGGACTCCAATAGAAACTGTACTTTATGCGATTATTTGTGTCCGAATTAGAGCGTTAGTCTGCTGCTAGTTCTAGCAATTAATTAGGGTTCGTTAGACTTAGCCGTTGACGAATTAATTAAAGTTTCTGAGTTAATTATAAAAAGTTAGATGAAGAGTTAATAGTAAAATCTGAAGAATTAGGTGAGCAGAACAACTCGGGAGTGTCTTTTAATTATTATATTTTAACCCGTTATTTGTTTTATTTTGCTTGTTTGTTTTATTTATTCTTTTAATTCCTTTATTTACTTAATTTATTTTATTGCTTTATTATTTTATGTTAGTTTGTTGAGTAATTTATTTTTATTAAATTAATTAAAACTTTAAAAAGTGACGTTTCCTGTTTTCTTAGTTTAGTTTCTCAGTTAGTAAATAAATTGTCAGTTAATTGAACGAGGTCCCTGAGATCGACAACCCACTTATTCACTATACCCACAAAACGATAGGTACACTGCCTAGGTAGAAGTAGTCACATATTTCTGCTAACAAGTTTTTGGCGCCGTTGTCGGGGACCTCTGGCACGGTTAATTGACATTTTTATTTATTTGATTGAAATTTTATTCAAGTTTATCTTCTTCTATTTTTCAGATTATTTTGGTTGATTTCTATTTTTAAGAATTTGCCGTACAATTTCAATCTTCTTGCCTACAGTACGTAAGTTTCATCATCCACATTTTGTTAATTTTTCTTTATTTATTTTCCTTTACTTTACTCTTTGTCACTTCTCTTCTATTTATTATTCTTAGTTCGTTATGTTTGTTAATATCTTGTGCTTTATATTTTGATTTTCCATTTATCCTTTTGTTTGGATTATATTTTAGTTGGTTGGATTATTTTGTATTTATTTTTGGTTTTATTTTACATTTGATTTAGCTTAATTACTTCATATTTGTTTACGATTTAGTTTAGTTCTAATTTGTTTACGATTTGCTTTTATTTCGTTCAATTAGTTTTTGTTAGGTTTATTTCAATTAGGATTTGTTTCTTTAATTTTGATTTAGAGTTTGGTTTGATTATTGGTGGTCTAATTTTATTTATTTATTTTTAGTTAATTCTATTATTTTATTTTCGTTTCTATTTTATTTTTGTTTATTAATTTGTTATTTATTTTAGCAATTTTCTTTTATTTATATTTTGTTCATTACTATCTAGTTAGTTTTGTTTTTGTTTCTTTTCTATTTCTAGTTCTATTTTACTTGTTCTTTTTCGTTTTGTTTTACTAGGCTGATTAGTGATGATGGAAAGTGGTAAAGATGAGGTGAGAAGATTGTTGATTGAATTGGAATGGACGCGTATGCAGGAGGAGATATCCTCCTACCAAAGAATGGTCAAGGATTATCAACCACCTCAGCAATCCAATCGAGAGCTGTATTGGTGGGAAGTTGAGCAGGCTAATACACAGTACAAAGAAGAATAGTTGGGATATTACTATTTCAATCAGAATAAACAACAATATACACAGGGGCCAAACAAATTTCTCCCGAGTCAGGCCGAGCCGCTAGAAGAGATTCTAGTGGTGAATCCAAGGAGTGAAGATCAATTCGTACCAGATATTTTTGAGGCTACAAGTTTTGATGATGAGATGGAGAAACTTATTTGGAGTGTATTATCTGAAGAAGAGGTAGAGCAAATATTTAACAATTTGTGTTCCCCTCCTTCTCCATCCCCAACACAAGAGGAGCAACTAAAATTTGAAGATATGTTGTCTGCACTTACCTACGAGCCGGTAGAAGCACCACTTACGATCGAGTTCACTGAAGATGAAGAAATTAAAGCTTCTGCCGCAATTGTTGCCAAAATGAAGTTTCCATGCAGCCTTACCAACCGGAAGAGGATATCTATATTCTTGAATCTGAGGAGAAAACACCGCTACCACCAAGTCATCAGCAACTCCCACCGTGCCTTCAAAAGCCTCAACAAAAGTAGGAGGACGTTTATGTCCTTGAATTTGAGAAGTAGAGCCATTCACACCTGGTCTTCTGATAGAGCAGTGCTACCAGCAATACCTCCTCAAACACAGGTTTTGTGGAGTATTTACTTTCCTATTCTATTAGCCAACATAACGCTTTGTTTTGATCCAGGTGGTTTGCTTTTAATTACTGCTTATTTCATCTTCCTGGCGAAACAATTGTCTACTTTTATTTTTGATCCAAGATAACGAAGCAGGAGTCTAGCCAAAGACTATAAAGAAGGGAAGCTTACTGGGAGACAACCCAGTGGTTAAATTATTTGTTTTGTTTTTTGTTGTTGTTTTCTGATTTATTATTGCTTTTTATTTTATTTAGAAGTGGCAATGGTGTATGTGCTTTTAATGCAACGCTTTCAGCATTTTTGTGGTAGTAGTGAGTGTGTGCAATTGAAATTTTTATCATGGTGTTTGATGTACCCCCAAGGCTGGACACTTACTTGAACGCAAGTGTGAGGAACGCTACCCCCTTGTTCGAGCTTAAGTGTGAGGAAGGGAATCTTCCTCAAATCTACTATATCAGGGGAGTTTCAGTTTTCCTTTATTTAAATGTCTGTGTTCAGCCTATCATGCTTAACGCTTATTTTTATATATCAGTCCATGATTGTCCTGCATGAATCCTTGATGAGTTTGCAATATTTAGAAAGTCCTTTTCTTGGTTTCATTTTGTGAACAATGAGGACATTGCTCCTCTTAAGTGTGAGGAAGTAGAGGTACTTTCTAAATATTGACAACTGCACTTAATGCCACATTTGTTTTTGTTTGTCCTCTTATTTTGGAAGAATTATCTCTTTTAAGTGGCCGAAAAAAAAACAAATTTTGGAAGTTTTGAAAACGAACCTGATGACCACCTCAAGAATCTTTCTGCTTTTGGCTGTTTGTATGTATAGTTTTGTCCAAATTGAATCTATTTTCACTGAAATTTGGTGGATTAGCTGATTATGAAAATTGAATTTTTCTAGTTTGGGGTCTTGGGAACGTTGTGAAAGTTTGGAATGAAAGGAAAAGGCAAGGTACTCCGCTGATCTGAATTAAAATTTCTGAACCAAAACAGGCCTCTTCATTCGGTTATTAAATCCTTGGGGTGCCTTATCATCCATCTACCTAAGGTCTTATGATCTGGGATAAAAGGCCCAAAGCCGCTACATGGGTGAAGAGAAAAGTCTAAGGGAATGAATTAAATATGCAAATGGCAGAATAGAATGTTAAGGAAAATGAACTTTGAAAAGTTAAATGTGTAATTCATTTTTGCTTATTCTGATCATGAGTATGTGGAGTTGAAAGGTATCACGGAATAAGGTGTTACTTCACACCCCTTGTCATCCCAAACTATTATGTTTCAGTTTCTATAGTCTAACTTCTCCATGCTTTTTAACTTCACTTTTTTTCACTATTTGTGAAAACCTACAGCAAGAAGCATAACTATTCTTTTGATTGTCATTTTGCTTGTTTTTCCATCGGCAGTTGTTTGATCCTGAGTTTCGATACTACGGCCCTTAAGAGTAGTCATATTCTATATTTGCTTGAGGACAAGCAAAAGCTAAGTGTGAGGAAGTTGATAAGTGTAAAATATATCTATTCTTAGGACTTTAATTCTTCCTATTTTTATAACAATGCATGTCATATTTTACACTTATCATATGATTTTCTAATATTTATGTTTAGATGAGAACTGATACATTTTATACGTCAAACGTAGGAAAAAGTCTTGAATTTACTTTCATCATTTCCTAAGTATTACAACACAACAAATAGTGACATATATATATATATATATACACGGCTGCACCATATATTAATGTACATGGATGGATTTATTCACAATTTTCTCACGTGCAGCACATTCATTAGCCCATCATAAATCAGAAGAGTATTCACTCATGTACAAGGTTTTATTTACAATGAAATCAACATCGCATGGCACATCATTATACAAGAGTAGTATCACGATTGATATATTTATATCAACCACTTGAGACTGACGATGTACGACAAAATTAGCCCATTCTCACGACCGCCTCTGCTTCATCGACTGTCGATTCCGATCGATCGCACTACTTCACCATTCACCATCGAGGAGGGCATCTTCTTCACCATCACGCATCATCTTCATGGTGGAGGGGGACGACTGTATCGACGGGACCACCTTCATCATCCATCTTCTCCATTCTCGCTTTTTCCATTCACGCCATCTCCATTCACGCCCTCACCATCGACCACATCCCTCCATCTCCATTTCACGCCATCTCCATTCACGCCCTCACCATCGACCACATCCCTCCATCTCCATTTCACGCCACACACCAGACACGCCTCACCCGCATCGTCATCACCCCACATCTCACACGACGACCTTCACCACACCATCATCCTCATTCCATTCGCTTTCACCACGACTTTCATCACCCTCACGGACGACACACCACACTCGCTATTCACTATCCATCACCGCCTTTCATTTTCCTCCACAACAATCACACACCGTCATTGTCGATCTTCATCCTCCGATCCGTATATCAATCACCATCACCATTCATACCGACGACATGCCTTCACCATCGTCTCACCCGCACCGCATCTCACCGGGCCACCGATTCATCACCTAAAACCATCACCGTCATACTCGCATCTCACAACCACATCCTTCGATCTCCATTCTTCCCGCCATCATCCACGAGCATCTTCATTATCATCCACCCGACATCTCGCGAGGGACTACTGCACCATTACACCGATTCATTATCTTCATTGCCGTCACTGCACGCCATACTCACATCGTTGTACGGAGTAAAACGTATTGCAGCAAGTGTACTGGTCTGTCGTAGCAAGTTTTCCTAGGTAGTATTCCCTAGGTTATCGAACCAAAGGAGGATGTGTCTAGTTTAATCTTTAATCTATCTAACTAATAAACTGAAAGAAAAATAACAATAATAAATTGGGGGTTTGGTTGCAGATATTAAATAATTAAATAAACTGAAAACAAATAAAAGTGATTATCTAATAAATCTAAAGGGTGAATCCTGGTTTACTATTTCTCCCTAGTTTATCAATTTCCTTACTGAGTGTTTTCTAAATTCTAGATTGCAACCTCAGATCTAAATTAATCTAAAACCGGTCTCCCGCAAGATAGATCCTTACTAGCAATTCCCAAATCCTAACTCTCGTTACGAATTTACAAATTAACTAGTAGCATTAATGATTCATCTGGTTTCTAGTCAGCTAATCCCCAGGAATTGCCATCTGTAGTTTCACTGGTAATATTCCTAAGGTCTAATGAACGCCGCAGTTCTCACTTATAAGCAATTCATACCAAATAAACTCAAGCAATAATCAATCACAAGAGAATCCAATAAATAGCAAGAAATAAAACTACAATCTGAATAGAATTTACATTTAACAACTCAGGAAGCAAAATAATAAACTAGTTGTCCATAGTAAACCAGTAATCTAACAACTACTCAGACATCGGAGACAAAGAAATAATAACAATGTTAAAGAGATTAGAAAACGTCATCTAATTGAAGAACAATGACGAATCCAGTCTCTGCCTTCTGCTCCAATCTGTCAAAATTATCTGATGTTTTCTTGTTCCCTGTCTGTCTTCTGACTTCCTTCTCTGCGGCTAGGCTCTGTATCGTATTTCGTGGCTCTCTAGGGTTACAGAATAATTGTTTCGTCCCAGCCTAATGTCGTCCTCTTTTATATATATCTCTGCGGCCCCCTAGTTTGTTGCTAATATATCTTCACGTCAGAATATAATGTAAAATAATACATTGAGCAACAAATCCCTTTCCACGTGGTATGCTCGCGAGTCAAACTCCAGGCCAGAATGTCTTCTTTTTCGAACTTCTTCTGTTCACGTCCATGGCTGTCACCTGCGCCTCTCGTCTTTTCACGGCCCAAGAATCTCAAATTTGTGTGCTCTAGAATTCGCTGCAACTCTAGCTTATGTGTCTGCGCCAATGAAGTATGAGTCCACATCAATATCTGCATATAGCAGCCCATCCCGTAATCTCCGAAATCAGCCCACGTCATGCCACCGTCTTCAAACAAGTGGATGACCCATTCAAGTTTTGTTTTAAATCTCTCCAAATGCAGCCGTTTTGATATATATATATTTATATCTTGTATTTTTACCTGTTTTAACATAAAACCACATGTGAGGAATAATCTAAACATTTAACATAATTAAACATATAAGTGAGGAATTTATCATATAAAATAATAAAATATTAGTCACAATAAGCATAGAAATAGATAAATTCTGCACTTATCAACTACCCCACACTTAGCTTTTCTTGTCCTCAAGCAAATAAAGATATATAACTGCTCCAGACCGAAATGTTAAACTCCAGGATTAAACATAGGCAGAAGGAAAACAACAAAATGACAATCATAAAAATCAATCTGCTCTAAGCCATCAGTTTTCGCAAACAGTGAATAAAGAATAATTTTAATAAAACATGAATAAACTGAGTTGCAGAAACTGAAACACAATTAGCTTAGGACCTTCCCCCAATTTCATTACATTACCCTTTGGATGACAAGGGGTATGAAGTAATGCCTTATTCCGCAATACCTTTCAACACCACGCACTCATGATCAAAAACTAAAAAAAACTGCAATTAAATATTTCGCATGCAAAAAACTTTCTTCATAAGTAAGAAATAAAAATGATTTATTTAATTAATTGCATAGTTGTTCCTTCACCCAGACTTTTCTCTTTATCCATGTAACGGCTTTGGGCCAACTATCCCAGATCACAGACCTTAGGTAGATAGGTGATAAAGCACCCCGAGGACTTAATAACCAGATAAAAGAGGCCTGATTCGGTTTAGGAAATTTTTTTATCAGAGGAGTACCTTGCCTTATCCTTTCATTCCAGACATTCATATCATTCCCAAGATCCAAAGCTAAACGCATTTAGTCTCCACAATCAGCCAATCCATCAAATTTCAGTGAAAATAGAGTAAATTTAAGGAAAAACAATTCCAGAAAGACAACTTTTAAGCAGAAAGATTTTTAAGGCTGTCATCAGGCTCAATTTCAAACTTCCACAGATATTTTCACCCGAAATTCAACATTTATTGGCATTAGAGAAGCATATTCTTTATCACCTGAAAACAATCAGAAACTAGTGGTCTGAAGTGATAACTGAAGGTCACTCCCTCCCCACACTTAAAATAAAAATGTACTCATTGTGTGACATGGCAGGAGTGAAAAACTCAAAGCTCGCAGAAAACATTTATGTCCAAAGGAAACACAGTAGAGCAGTCATTAACAAAAACTAAAATTAAAAACAAAACAATTAAACTAGAACTCCCCTGGATTTTGTTGTTGTAATATGTAGAACGACCTCACCCCACACTTGAGCTTTGCTAAAGTGTTGCAGCTTGGTTGCAGCATCCATGAGAATTCATCTGAAAGATAACACAAAGCAACCAAAACTACAAAACGGAGTTAAGAGTTAATAAACAACAAAACTAGGAAAATAACTACAAAAAGAAATTAAAACTGAAATTATAAACTAACAAAATAAAATAAATATAACGCTGGGTTGCCTCCCAGCCAGCTGTCCTTCTTTAACGTCTTTGGCTAGACGTGTCTCATTCTCTCAAGAGACTCCAGATGATTGAGCTTTCTTTGGAACCCATCGACAAGAAGTTCGAGAAGCTTCCAAAACTTGTTTCGAAGACCTACCAGCATAAAATAGTAGTTGCTCACCCTCAGCATTCAAGTAATTGTACCGTGAGCAACTTCGATTCGAGCGTCGGTTGTTGCTAGGAAGGGTCTTCCAAGGATGATAGGAACCGTCGGATCTGCAGCCATGTCGAGTACGACAAAATCGCAAGGAAAGTATAGATGCTCCACCTTAACCATCACATCCTTAGCAATCCCACAAGGATAAACCATTGAGCGATCTGCTAACTGAAGCGTCATTCGTGTAGGCTGTAAGCCCCCAATCCCAAGCTTTTCAAATATAGTGTATGGCATGAGCTGATCGATGCTCCCAAATCAGCAAGGCAGTGGTCGAAGTCAATGTCTCCTACTCTGCATGGAATTGTGAAACTTCCAAGATCTTTGCATTTTTCTGGTAGACGCTTTTGTATGATCGCTGAACAAGTTTCTGTAAGCTGAATAGTCCCTATCTCAACTACTTTGCCTTATTAGATAAAAGCTTCCTTAAATACTTGGCATAGTTAGGCACCTTCGCAACTAATTCAACAAAAGGAATATCAACAGATAGTTGACGAAGTAAAGTAAGAAACTTATCAAACTCACTATCCTCCTTGGAACGCTTGGTTCTGTTTGGGAAGGGAACTGGAGGAGCAACTTCAACTGCAGGTGGTGTAGGTGGAGGAGATTGGGTGGTTTTGCAATTACGGTCATTCTCTAGCACCGGTTTCCACTATATTCCCACCTCGGGCTCAGTAGTGTTACCTTTACCACTCCTAGTAGTTACCTTCTTCACCGTTTCCTTTTCCACAAGAAGATTTTTTAGCCAAGATATCATCCACCAGTTTAGCATAATTTGGCATAGACTTAAGCATCATCAGAAAAGGCATATCCTTAGTTAATTTCTTAAAATTTTAAGAAATTTTCCAAGCTGTTCATCAAGGTCCCTTTTCTTTAACCTGTCAGGAAAAGGAATAGGTTCTTCAAATTTTTGATTAGAAACAGAAGAGTAAGAAGGTTGAGTTTCAGGAGACTCCTTCTCCTTGGGTGTTTCAAAAGCTCTACTAGGGTCCTCAACCACTGTATGAAGAGAAGAAACTGGAGAAGCCTCTGAAACATCATTTGCTATAATAGTCACGGCATTAGCTTGCTCCTTAAGGTTTCTCTCTGATTGAGTAAGCTGCTGAGACAATTCGGCCATCTGATTCTTCATATCTCTATTGAATGCCTCTTGACGTGCAATGAATGAATCCAGCTTATCTCTTGCACTGTGAAACGCTTCTCCGTTGTTGCAACAAATGTAGCAATCAAAGCTTCTAGATTCGAGGAGGAGCTATTATTAGTTTGCTCTGACTGCTGATGCTGCTGAGGTTGATAATGTGAAAAATTATTATGCTGCTGCCCAAAATTATTGTTGTCAGGCTGGTATCTTTGATTATTCTGATTATTGTAAAAATTATCCGACCTATTCCCAACATAATTAAATGTTTCTCCCTGCTGTGGTATGCATTGACACATGCTGGAATCTCTTCCACAAAATTCACAAAACAGAAGAGGGAGTAACTATAGCAGCACCGTTCAGTTGAGGAGTTACCATATTCACCACTCTCTCTAATTGTTTAGTTAGAGCATCCATCTTGACTGTAAGAAGTGTGTGGGAATCTACCTCATAAACACCTGCAACCTTCTTTGAAGAAACTACAGAAGAGCTCTAGCACCACCCCACTCATTAGCTGAATTTGTTAATGTTTCCAAAATCTCTTTTATACGGGAAATGGACAACTCCATAAGGCTCCCACCAGCACAAGTATCCACCAGTATTCTGCTCTGAGGGTCTAAGTCTTTATAAAAATATTGAAGAACTACTTCTTCCCCCAAGCCATGGTGAGGAACTCTCCTAACAATTCCTTTAAATCTCTCCCAAGCTTCAGAAAGAGTTTCACCACTGTACTGCTTGAAATTAGTAATTTCCCCCCTCATGGTCAACATACGAGAAGGAGGGAAATACTTCACCAGAAAAGCATTAGCCAACTCGGTCCAACTGGTGATACTGTTGGGCTCCAAAGAATTCAGCCACTCTACAGCTCGATCTCTCAGCGAAAATGGAAATAGGGTGAGACGAGCTACCTCTTGTGGCTGGAGTAGAACAAGCTCCAACCAGTCGTAGGAAAGATGTAAGATGAACATATGGGTCCTCTGTGACTGTCCCGCTGAACTATGGAGCATTCAAAACCATTGTGATGTAGTGGGTTTTGAATGTCCATTCAACTCCAGGTGGTAATGCAGGGATCACTATAGGTGACGTGAGTCCCTCTACACTAGGACGAGTGTAGTCATTCATCCGTCTCTCCTGGTTGACAACTCCACTCATGTATGCTTTCCCTTGAATAACCAGATCAAATGGTGGTTCTGCAGAACAACTGATTTCTTCCTCTTCTGACAACTGTAGAACCTTTTCCTCTTCACCTCCTGATTCCAGATTAAGATTATGACAAATTCTTCTTGTTAATTTGTCAATTTCTAGACCAAGCTCAAATGTTGGCTCTCTAGAACAAGTAATGACCATAAACAAAAATTAAAACAATTAAAAGAAAAATAAAATACTAAACTAGTTAAAAAAATTAAATACGCTAATATTAGAATAAAATAACAACTAAACTCAATCAGAAAAAGAATACCAACTAAACTACCAATAACGATAATAAAATAAATCCAAACAAAATAAAATAATCAAGTTTAAGAAAACTAAAATAAAATAAGGTCAAGCTAAAGGAAACAAAAATGAGTAAAATAAATGTAAACAAAACAAAACAAAACGAGAGCAAAAATAAAATTAAACTAAACTAAACAAAAATCTATCAATAAAAATAAAATAAACAGAACCAAAATAAAGATAAATAAATTAAGCAAAAACTAAAATAAAATAAAATCAAACTAAACAAAACAAACACAAATAAAATTAATAAGAACAAAAGTAAACAGAACAATAAACAAACTAATCAAACAAAATAAAAATCCTTGAAACTAGAATAACTATAAAAAGGAAAAAAAAATCAAACGAACCAAAATAAGTATAAAACCGAACAGCAACAATTAAATAAAATAAAAAGAAATAAATAAAACTAGAAATAAAATAAACAAAATAAACTGAAATAAATAAAATAAAAATAGAATAAAGACTAAACTAAATAACCGTGCCTCCCCGGCAACGGCGCCAAAAACTTGTACGGAGTAAAACGTATTGCAGCAAGTGTACTGGTCTGTCGTAGCAAGTTTTCCTAGGTAGTATTCCCTAGGTTATCGAACCAAAGGAGGCTGTGTCTAGTTTAATCTTTAATCTATCTAACTAATAAACTGAAAGAAAAATAACAATAATAAATTGGGGGTTTGGTTGCAGATATTAAATAATTAAATAAACTGAAAACAAATAAAAGTGATTATCTAATAAATCTAAAGGGTGAATCCTGGTTTACTATTTCTCCCTAGTTTATCAATTTCCTTACTGAGTGTTTTCTAAATTCTAGATTGCAACCTCAGATCTAAATTAATCTAAAACCGGTCTCCCGCAAGATAGATCCTTACTAGCAATTCCCAAATCCTAACTCTCGTTACGAATTTACAAATTAACTAGTAGCATTAATGATTCATCTGGTTTCTAGTTAGCTAATCCCAGGAATTGCCATCTGTAGTTTCACTGGTAATATTCCTAAGGTCTAATGAACGCCGCAGTTCTCACTTATAAGCAATTCATACCAAATAAACTCAAGC
Organism: Limonium bicolor; assembly: GCA_023374045.1. NCBI lineage: Eukaryota > Viridiplantae > Streptophyta > Magnoliopsida > Caryophyllales > Plumbaginaceae > Limonium > Limonium bicolor. The sequence goes on along the minus strand of CM041778.1, from coordinate 69,596,963 downwards.
AATAATCAATCACAAGAGAATCCAATAATAGCAAGAAATAAAACTACAATCTGAATAGAATTTACATTAACAACTCAGGAAGCAAAATAATAAACTAGTTGTCCATAGTAAACCAGTAATCTAACAACTACTCAGACATCGGAGACAAAGAAATAATAACAATGTTAAAGAGATTAGAAAACGTCATCTAATTGAAGAACAATGACGAATCCAGTCTCTGCCTTCTGCTCCAATCTGTCAAAATTATCTGATGTTTCTTGTTCCCTGTCTGTCTGTGACTTCCTTCTCTGTGGCTAGGGTCTCTGTATCGTATTTCGTGGCTCTCTAGGGTTACAGAATAATTGTTTCGTCCCAGCCTAATGTCGTCCTCTTTTATATATATCTCTGCGGCCCCTCTAGTTAGTTGCTAATATATCTTTACGTCAGAATATAATGTAAATAATACATTGAGCAACAAATCCCTTTCCACGTGGTATGCTCGCGAGTCAAACTCCAGGCCAGAATGTCTTCTTTTTCGAACTTCTTCTGTTCACGTCCATGGCTGTCACCTGCGCCTCTCGTCTTTTCACGGCCCAAGAATCTCAAATTTGTGTGCTCTAGAATTCGCTGCAACTCTAGCTTATGTGTCTGCGCCAATGAAGTATGAGTCCACATCAATATCTGCATATAGCAGCCCATCCCGTAATCTCCGAAATCAGCCCACGTCATGCCACCGTCTTCAAACAAGTGGATGACCCATTCAAGTTTTTTTTAAATCTCTCCAAATGCAGCCGTTTTGATATATATATATTTATATCTTGTATTTTTACCTGTTTTAACATAAAACCACATGTGAGGAATAATCTAAACATTTAACATAATTAAACATATAAGTGAGGAATTTATCATATAAAATAATAAAATATTAGTCACAATAAGCATAGAAATATAGATAAATTCTGCACTTATCAATCGTCTTCACCATCCTTCCGAAATCTTACTCGCATACCACCACATCCATCTCGCCACGGCACCAGATCGCCACCGTAACCACCACATCATTTTCATCATCATTTCTCTCCATTCACCGATGACACGACTTCACACCTTCATCGTCATTCATCGCCTTTACCACTGTCTTCCATCATCGCAACCTCATCACCACCTTGATCTGTCGACACAGAGAATCAACCAACTGGCATGGGAACGAGCAGAGCGACTTCGAGAATTTCTTCAATTGGCGAATCGGGAAGAAGAACAGAGGTGAGACCGACATGGAGAGAACCGACATGGAGCGGACCGGAGGAATAAAATGAAGCGGTGAACCGGAAGAATAAAAAGAAAGATTAGTAAATTGCTTTTTCATTTGCTATTTTATTTCTTGCTACATTCTTGCTTATTACATAACATTTGATATTTTCTTTAATGTTTGTTTTATAATGTGTGAGTAGTTTAATTTTAGTTTCCCGAGTTATGAAGTGACCCTAATTCCTGACGATTATGTTTTATTAATTTTCCGTACAACTTTATTATTATAATTAGTTTGATTCCTGTTCTTAATATGTTTTAGTTATCTGGCCAATAATTAGAACAATTCTTGTAGTTTTCTGATCAACATGCGAGAGCTGAGATAGTTAACTAGACATAGGAAGTCGAACCTGATTAATGACAAGAAGCGTGACCCCGCCTATAGGTTAATCAGACTCCAATAGAAACTGTACTTATGCGATTATTTGTGTCCGAATTAGAGCATTAGTCTGCTGCTAGTTCTAGCAATTAATTAGGGTTCGTTAGACTTAGCCGTTGACGAATTAATTAAAGTTTCTGAGTTAATTATAAAAAGTTAGAAGAAGAGTTAATAGTAAAATCTGAAGAATTAGGTGAGCAGAACAACTCGGGGAGCGTCTTTTAATTATTATATTTTTAACCCGTTATTTGTTTTATTTTGCTTGTTTGTTTTATTTATCCTTTTAATTCCTTTATTTACTTAATTTATTTTATTTGCTTTATTATTTTATGTTAGTTTGTTGAGTAATTTGTTTTTATTAAATTAATTAAAACTTTAAAAAGTGATGTTTCCTGTTTTCTTAGTTTAGTTTCTCAGTTAGTAAATAAATTGTCAGTTAATTGAACGAGGTCCCTGAGATCGACAACCCACTTATTCACTATACCCGTAAAACGATAGGTACACTGCCTAAGTAAAAGTAGTCACATATTTATGCTAACAATAGGTTGTACTAAGGTTCAATTTTGTTCCCATGGCCTTTTGAAATTGCTGCCAAAATCTTGAGATAAACTTGGAATCTCTATCTGAAATAATTTCTACTGGAACTCCATGATATTTAACCACATTTTTAATATATGCCTCCACTAGCTGTTCCATAGACCAAGTACTTTCATTGGAATCAATATAGTGGTCTTAGTCAATGGATCTACAATTACCCAAATTTGATCCATCCCTCCTCTGGTTGGTGGTAAACCCACTATGAAGTCCATAGATATCGAATCACATTTCCACATGGGTATATCCAATGGTTGCAGCATGCCTCCTACCTTCTTATGCTCGAATTTAACCTTTTGACATGTTAAGCACTTCAAAACATGTTCGGCTATCTCCTTCTTCATGCTTGGCCACCAAAAACTTTTCTTCAAATCTTTATACAACTTGTTTCCTCCTAGATGTATGGAATATTGATAGTTATGAGCTTCCTGCATCAGTTTCTTTTTAATTTCGCCACATGAATCTGGTACACACCATCTCCCACGTAATCTCAAACTACCATCGTGATAAATCTTAAAATCTGGGGCTTCTCGTTTTTCCACTTTTTCCTTTGTTTTTCATAGTTTCTCTTCCTCTTGCTGCTGATGTAAAATTTCCTTGTAAATGTTGAGGAATACGTTCATATTAGCCAAAATTTCTCTATCCACCTCTCCCATCGTTACCACCTCGAGGTTCAATTTTGAAATCTTGTACCAATTCATCATGTAATATCCAATTAGCTTCTCCCTCGTGACTCCTCTTCCGACTTAAGGCGTCTGCCACCATATTGGCTTTGCCTTCGTGATATAAGATCTCCAGGTCGTAATCTTTAATAAGTTCCAACCATCTCCTTTGCCTCATATTAAGCTCTTTTTGAGTGAAAATATATTTCAAGCTCTTATGATCTATGTAAATTTTACAAGAAGTTTCAAATAGATAATGCCTCCAAATTTTCAAAGCAAATACCACAGCTGCAAATTCCAAATTATGAGTAGGGTACCTTGTCTCATAACTTTTCAACTGTCGGGAGGCATAGGCAATAACCTTGCCATTTTGCATCAACACACATCCTAATCCATATTTAGACACTTCACTATATACTTTGAAACCTTCTGTACCACAGGGCAGTGTAAGAACTAGTGTTGTGGTTAACTTCTCCTTTAAAATCTGGAAAGCTTTTTCATAATCTTCATCCCACTTATAATACACTTCCTTTTTCATCAGATTTGTAAGCGGTCTTGCAATTTTAGCAAAATCTTGAACAACTTTCTATAGTACCCAGCTAACCCAAGAAAACTTTAAACTTCTCGAACATTTGTTGGCCTGGGCCAATCCTTAACAGCCTGCATTTTAGCCAGGTCAACTGAAATTCCATCTCCAGTCACAACATGACCTAGAAATGATACTTCCTTGAGCCAAAAATCACACTTAGATAATTTGGCGTACAGTTTCTTCTCCCTTAAAACCTGTATAACTTGTCGGAGATGATCAGCATGCTGCTCCTCATCCTTCGAATACACCAATATGTCATCAATGAATACCACTACAAACTTATCAAGGAATTGACTGAAAACCCGATTCATTAAATCCATAAATACTGTCGGTGCATTTGTTAGCCCAAATGGCATAACCACATACTCATAGTGACCATACCTTGTCCGGAAGGCTGTCTTCGGTATATCCTTTTCTGCTATCTTTAACTGATGATAGCCTGATCTTAAATCAATCTTAGAAAACACTTTAGCTCCTTGTAGTTAGTCAAACAAGTCATCAATCCTAGGCAAGGGATATTTATTCTTGATTGTGATGTTATTCAATTCCCTATAATCAATGCAAAGGCGCAAACTTCCATCCTTATTCCTTACAAATAATACCGGGGCTCCCCACGGAGAGGCACTCGATCGTATGTAACCTTTTTCCAAAAGTTCCTCTAACTATTTTCTTTAGCTCTTTCATCTCATTCGGGGCTATTCTATAAGGATGCTTAGAAATTGGTGCTGTCCCTGGTACTAAGTCAATAGTGAACTCAATCTCACGGTCGGGTGGAAGTCCGGGAATTTCTTGTGGAAAAACATCTGGAAACTCCCTGACCACCGACAAATCCTCTAGGGTGGATGTTTTCTGTTCTAGCGCCAATTTTTCCTCTTGAACATAACACATAAAAGCTTGCTCTCCTTTTCGCAACTCCTTTAAGAATTTTAAGGTAGATATGACCTTTACCCTTTGTTTAGGTCATTCACATGTGTATGACACTCTCTTCCCTTTCTTCCCACATAAGCTAATCTTTTGTTTTTCACAATCTATGCGTCCCTTGTGCTTACTCAACCAATCCATCCCCAAGATTATATCGAAATCTTTCAAATCAAACTCTATCATATCCATCTCGAAGTCTCTACCCTCTATGGTTATCTTTACTCCTTCCATCTTTCTAGTGCATCCTACCACTCTTCCCGTAGGTGTAGAAACAGAAATTTCAACTTCTATATCGGGGACAACTCCTACTTTCTTCAAAAATTCAGAGGATATAAAAGAACAAGTAGCACCAGAATCAAACAATACTTTAGCACTAGTTCCAAGAACTGGAAAAGTACCTATAATGACGTCCCCTTCTTGTTGAGCTTCAGCCTCAATCTTGCTGATTACATTGATATATCCTTGATTTTTATAGCCTCCCCCCTGAGTACTTCTACTTTCATATTGTATTTGCTTCCCCTGATTATTCTCTTGTCCACTCATAATACCTCTTGGACCATCATAATTATTCCTCTATCCATTTTGATTATTTTGTTGTACTCCGCCTTGGTTGTCATGATTGTTCGGGTTGTTGAAATTCCTAGTTGTAGTAGGTCTGGCTACTTGATTAGTACCTCCTTCCATCCTTCTCACCCTACACTCATAGGCCCTATGTCCTAACCTTCCACAATTAAAACACTTCACCAACCTTCCTTCACAATCTTCACCTGGGTGGTTTCTTTCACATATCTTGCAATAAAAGTATCTAGTTCCTTTATTGTTGAATCACCGTCACGAGTAGTTGGGTCTGGCTCCCTGAAATACCTCGAGTAATTACCACTGTAAATTAGTGAAGTTTAAATTAAATTATGTGCAATAATTACCATGGAACATTATGGTATTTAAAATATAGATCCAAACGGATGCTTATATCGCATGTACATATCGTTGCGTAAAATAAATACCACTAGTGCGCCCAATAAATTGTATGAACATCCTATATACCTTGGACGAATTATAATCGTAAACGTAAACTCATAGGTATACACATCTCTAAACCAAAGATGTTACGATTAATAATGCGACGCAAACATGAAAACGTCGATATAGTCACCCGTATGTATATATATATACATACATATGTACAACCAATGTTATAATATCACCACGTTACGTGCACAAGTAATAACGTGATGTAATACAATAGTCGCGTAAATATATATAGGCATATATATATGTATAACTAAAACGCGACAAAATAAAATAGTCGTACATATATATAGGTATAATCAACAACGTGACAAGATAAAATAGTTACATATATGTATATGTATGTAACAACGATAAAATAGGCATGTATATACAATTATATAAAAAAAGAGCAAACCTGCTCTAGTTGAGATTCGAACCCGGTACCTTTAGTACCCTTCCTGAATGCCTTAACCGGTTGAGCTATGCTCAAATTCAGTAACCAATACCAATCTAATTATACTAATAATTCGACTACTACTGTAAATACAAAAAGAAAATAATACAAACCATGACCAGATACTATCATCGATCCCAGGTACAGAAGAATGGAATTCAACTGAATCAAACAAAAAAATAGTTAGAGAACAGCAAAGCATCGGACAGTAGGTCCTTGCTGATTTTTGAGAACTGCATTTCAACCCCCAACATTCCTCTTTTGTTTTATCATGCTGCCAACAACTCACGTCTGTCATACCACTCTCCAAGGTAGAATTCTGATGCTAGGGAAATAGACAAGCAGACAGCCACTAACCTCAGAGTTTGAGCACACCAAACTCCCGTAGATTCCTTTTCAATCTTCCACAAATTCGTCGTTGGAACTTTCACCCACTAACAGTCATTGGTATCCTGCATTTAATTTCCCTTGCCTGTGCCTGTTGATTCATAGAGATGCAGACCAGCTATTCCATGTTCTCGCAAGCACCAGGTGCTACATATGCAGAAACTCTTCCCACTCCTCCCTGATTTCTTCTACATGCAAGATAAGTGCTACGGATTCGCATTGCTCTTCTTCTTTCTTTTCATTTCTATTTCTTTCCTATACCAAGAACTCCCTACTCAACCTCTCTAACCACCGGTAACTCCTTGCAATAAGGAAACTATTACAGACCACGCTGGTTTGGATAGCAGCTCATGCAAGACTGAAGAATAGTTCTGATAAACTCCCTGCTGTATCTCTGTGTGTAATCGTAGATCCCAGGCAGAAATCAGTAAGTGCATCCTACTGAGGACCCAGCTAAGACACTTTGAATCACTTTCCTCTTATGGCTCAATCTCCTCTTCATTCGAAATCGCAGAAAAAGGAAGAAAGTGAAGCATCCATCGCATGGAAAGAAACCGGCTCTGCGTTTTCCAAGCAGAATCTGTAACAGGATTCCCCCATGCTCCAGTTTGATTTCCCCTAGTGCGGTGAACCTCTGTAGCAAACCATTCTCTTGGATAAACTCTCCTACATTCGCTAATTAATCCAAGCTAGTTCATTGCAAGTTATTCTAAAGCAAATCAAGAGTGGAATGGAAGAGGAAACTACACTTGGAAGCAAGGTAATGCTAGAATTTCAGAAACTGATATACAGATGTTATAACTCTTGCCTTTCTGTGTAATTAAAACCCAGAGGGTCATAACAATTTTATTGGGTTACTGAGGAACCTAACACGCTACTAATACACCCAACTAAGTAATAAACACACGGGGAGGAATAAAAGCCCAACCTGATGCATCAGTAGAAAGGAAAACAGAAGAAGATGTAGCAGTTCTATTTCAGTTTACAGTATATTTCTATTTCTTCCAGTTAGTATACAGATGATTCCGTGGTATTAGCAAAGCTGTTTTGGGACTCACAACCTGGATAGAACTCTGAACTACGCTAGTGACTGAAAAAGAAAAGTTAGAAGTAGAAATCTAGGGTCATGATCGAAACAGAAAAAAAAACCAGACCATGTGCAGTTTTTATGTTCAGATTTGCAGATTGTGGGTGAGGAAGTTCAAAGGTGCAGTCCTTATGGCCTGGGGTGTTTTAAAGTTAAAATTATATTAAGATAGATGGCTATACTATCTAGGAGAAATAGTTGGCATACTAGAACAGAAGTAAGAAATGGGATCTCGGGGTAGTTATCAGGTTCTGAAACTTTCTTTACGTTCTGTACACTAATCTTCCTGAAGTAATCTAAAAGATGGTGATTGCTTAGTGACTGACCTAAAAACATAATACAACGTGGGGCTAAGTATAAACTAACTGAGAGATTAGAAAAAAGAGTAAAAAAATAAAAATAAATAAAACACCGTTAGCAACTTAAAACTATAGAAAGAACATGCATCAGTTTCAGGTTTGGTTGTCCTTCAGTTCCACAGTTTTTAAATGAGGAGTTTTGAGAGGTGTTGCCCCTTGTTGTTTTGTGCTGGACTGAGGTTAAGACTTTAATAAAACACTCAATTAAGAAGCTAGAACAACTTGGGGGGGGGGGAGTTAAAGTCAGACTCGAGAGCAACCAGAGGAAAAAAAATGGATATCGGTGTCATTTCAGTTTCAGGTTCTTTTGCAATACTTACCAGTTCTTTATTAAGAAGCTCTAGGAATACTAATGGTGCATTGGGTTTGTTTTGAAGTTTGAAAACTGTATTGAGACAGGTAACCAAGTAACTAGATAATAAGGGAAAACTGGAAACCAAATCAGTTACAAAAAAAAAAGAAAAAGACTGCAGAAATATGCCAACTGTGTATAGTAGTTTTATAGCTTCAGTTTCTTATCAGAATTGGGACATTCAGCGGCTTTGACAACTTACCGTGGGTCTGTTTCTGAGGTTAAAAACTATGTTAGAACTCTTAATTAAGGAGCTAAACAAATTGAGGGAAATAGAAGCCTGATCAATAAACAAAAAGGAAGGCAGGGTTGTGAACAAACAGGAAGGAAAGATAAGAGGAGGATAAACCAAATTAGTTTCAGATTCTGCAAGTTTTTCTTGCTTCAGTATAAGAATGTATATGTGGGAGTCATAGGGTTTTTGGGTTGTCTTTGAGTTTAAACATTACTAAACCACGTAACTAAGTAGGTAAGTGCTTAAGGATAAACTAGGAGTCAGACTGATGATCCAAATTAAGGAGTGAAGAAAAAAAACTCAAGTCTTCAATCTACAACATTGTCGTCTCTAAAGGATGGATTTGCAGTGGCATTAGCCATGTTTCTGTGAGTATAATTTGAGTTAAAATCATATTAAGACATATAACCAAGAAGCTAATAAGTTGGGGGGGGGGGGATGGAAATCAATTTACCAACGTAACAACAAGAAAGGAGAATGTGATGCACATATTGTTTGTGTCAGTTTCTGAAACTCATGTCTTAGTATGGTCAACTCTCAGAGGTGGTATAAGTGTTGTGTTGGCTTTATAATAAACCCAAGTCATTACTAATACATTTACCTAAGTTGGCATATTCAGTTGGGAGGTTAGAAGGCAGTTAATCTATAAAACAATAAGGAGGGAAAGAGGTGTACACAGATTTATGTTTCAGTTTTCTTTCTCAGAACCTTGTGCTCTGTATGATTAACTCCCGGGAGTATTAATGTGTTATAGAGGATGAATAATGAAACCTAAGATACTGCTAAGAGAATGAAATAGGTGGGTACACTCATAGGATAATTAGGAATCAGTTTAACAACCCAGCAGAAAGGATAAAAAGGGGATTCACCAATTCTGTTTTTCAGATTTTCATTGGTTTGTTGCTTCTGTGCAATTAAATACAGAAGTTATATGGGTGAGGTATTGGGTTAAAAAAAATTGATCTTAAAAGCTTGTTAAATCATTCAACTAGGGGTGTAAACCTTATGGGAGAAGGCTAGGAGCCAGGTTGATGAACAACCAGATTGATAAAGGAGAAGGTACCCACATTGTGTCTTCAGATTTTCTATAAAGTTGTTACCTCTGTATGACTACCACCCAGTAGGTATAAGAGTGCTGTAATGGCTTGTTTATAAACTTAAGTTCTAGCTGATACACTTAGATAGGTTTGTAAACACTTGGGAATGATAGGAAATCAACTTAACTCAGTACAAAGAGAAAACTGAGAGGGAGTATGCTTAGAGTTGGTGTTTCAGTTTTCTCCGATTTGAGTTTCAGTATAGCTGGTTTCAAGGGTAGTGAGTGTGTGATGTTAGCTGGATAATGAACCCAAAACACTCCTAACGCATACGACTAAGTTGATGAAACATCTTGGGAAGGTTAGATACCAGTAGATACATTAAAGGCGGGATGAGATAAGGTTATGAACAAGAACGTTATTTCAGGTTTTGAAACCTTTGAGCTTCGGTATAAGTGAGTTCCATAAATATTGGAGAGTCTTATGGTTTTAATAAAGGGATTAATAACATGGCTAACTTGCTTAGCTAAGGAGGGAACACATCTTAGGTAGATCAAAATCAAACCTTAGGTTAAACTTGTCACATGCTTGGTGCTCAAAAATACTTTAGCACAATAGCTAGAGGAAGGACTTAGTTGACATGTAACTCGACAATGTAAAATTTCCTAGGGGTTGATAAAGTCCAAGGTCGGTACTTAGAAAGTTTCTAAGGAATAGTATGAGTTGAACATGCAAAATGCACCTAGGGAACAACACCCAATAAAATGAGATAACCTAGGAAGATGTCACAACGGTCGTCACACAGAATCATAAACTGACAAGTTGTTTTAATTAACGATAGGGTCGTACCGAACGCCAACCGGGCCCCGTGTGTGTGAGACAACTCTGACTTCTGAACCAGGTATGGATATGTGTGGTCCGTATGTTGCCGTGTTACACGGCTTGTGTGTGTGCCTTGTTTGACAACGACCTTAAGATTAAAGCATGAAATTGGATTACTTGTTGTGACTTGTTTATATGCGTTATATATTCATTGTTGCATATTACTTGCACGCACACAGTAGTTTAGTCCCTTCTCGTTTATGGAACTTGAGATGAAACACGACGAACTACGCAAACAAAACAAACAACTATAAGAAAAAACTCCTCTTAAACTATAGAGGACTTCCAATGACACCCACTATGGTGTCGAACTTATAATGATAATGAAAGGTAGAATACCTATGGTGGAACACATCCTGAAGTCTAGAGATGACCCCGCTTTCTCGACGCATGACGCCGGGAATGGAGGATTAGCTATGGAGAAGACGTCCCTCAATTTGAGGTGATAAGAGAATGCACAAATAAACCTTAAGGAAACAAGGAAAGATTGGCACCTACATGATATGGTCACGGGATCTAACTATATCCCCAGACCTGGTGCAAGAGAAGAGAAAGAAAATACACATTATGGTAACAAGAGAAAAGAAATGAAAACACACAACGCTTGAAAGATCCCATAGTGAGGATCATTAGTATAATATACCTATGCACATGTTTTATTACTTACATGATTGTTGTTGCTATACTAGCAGCTTGTTGTGCTTGGTTGCGTGTTTGGTGTTGCTATGATACTGGCATGTTATGCTTGGTTACTTGTTGCTAATGCCTTGCTACCTTTAAGTGTGTAAGATATCATGATGTGATGTGGTGTGCTTTACTGCTTTATTATAGCATGTAATTGGACTTAATAATATTCGACCAAGTAGTCGTGTATCCCAGCAACATACGGGCTACACATATTCATACTCAGCATAGTTTTGCTGAGTCCTTTATTTTTTACAGGTAATCATCTGGAACGTGACGGAGTGTAGGTGAAGGATTATCATGGGGGTAGTCCACTCGGGCAAGACTTATGAGTTGTTCTGTCTAATTTATGTATTGTACCCTGTAGAACTGAACTCAGGATGTAATGTTTCAGTTGTGTTGTTTAACCTAGTAGCTATGTTGTATACACTAGGTATTGGGAATTGTATCTATATTGTACATGAGTTTTATTGAGGGCTGTTTCCAGTCATGCAGACCGTAACTTAGTATTGGTAATGTGGTCTGTCAACCACGTGGGTGGTTGGCATCTGTAGCTCCCGGATGATATTGAGAATCCGCTGTGTAGTTATCTTGTAATATGGCTAGGAGCTTTGTTTTGTGCTATTGGATGTTTATTCGGGGGTGTTACACTCCCCCACTTGGTTTAACTTCTACTTTAGTCCTCTTATCAAAACTCTCAGCTTTATGTGACTCCATTCTCCTTTTCCGCCCCGTTTGTACTTCCTTCCTCCTCTGTTGTACTCTATAAAGATTAGCAGCTTTATCATATGCCTCTTGTAAAGTACTTATAGGTATTATACTCAGAGCTTCTTGTAAATCACAATTTAACCCCTCCAAGAAACGTTGAACTTTAGCAGCCTCATCCGGTACCACATGCGGAGCAAATCTAGCAAGCTCCACAAACTTAGCATGATAAGTTTTAACATCATCTGTTCGTTGCCTCAATCCAGTAAATTCCTGATATTTTTGCAACCTTATGTGCTCCGGATAAAATCTTTTCCTCATTGCACCCTTCAGCATGTTCCATCCGAAACTAGGATTTCCCCTGAGTCTTTCCTCCTTCGCAGTCCACCACAGATCAGCTTCTCCTTTAAAATAAAATACAGCCCCACTTACCTTCTTTTCTTCAGGGCAATCAATGATATCAAATATTTTGTCTCTCTCTCTGATCCATTCCTCCAGAATCACTGGATCTTCTTCTCCTGAATAAGTACTTGGTTTCATAGCCACTATCCTTCGGGAGAAATCCTTTGGTGTTTCAACTCTAGCCTCATGTTGTTCCAAGATTCTTCTCATGCTCAGGGTTAATTTTCTTAGTTCATCCATCTGTCCTCTCCCCTCTCCATTATTCTACACATAGATATGTTAATCATGATACTATAAATAGTTGACTAAAGCCAACCAATCACACAACACAAATATCATAGCAAAACATATTTTCAGAACCACATAGTTCTGCCTAGACTCCTAAACTTAGGCCTGGGTCACCCTGTGTCCTTAACTAGTCTAATTTTCCCTCCAACCAACCTGTAGCTCTGATACCACTCTGTAACGCCCCGGTTTACCACCATCACTATATTTAGCCATTTTTTTACTTGAGACATGCTATAACCGAAATAACAACATAACAAACATCAGCTTATATTACACATGCATTAGTTTTTTACAAAGGTTCCTTACTTCTACGACCGGGGGTTACCGCTACACTTACTAAGTGCTAGCAAGTGGAAGGCTATATACCACTACCACCCCTACGTTAGCTTATCTTACATCGCTATTCTATTACCAAAAGAGTGACACAACCAACTCGTCACTTACGCCTTAGTACCAAAATAACCCCTTCCCAGCCAACTGCAAATTAGCTCCTACTCCTATTTTACACCAAAATATAAAGGGGTATCAAAAGACCATTACATATCTAGCATCTAACAAGGGACCACTTCCATATACTCATAAATAGTGGTAACATCATGAGTAATGGAATGCTTGGTGCCGTTCTCCGGGTGCCTGAATTCCTGTATCTTTTTATTCCATTCCTCGAACACTATCTCGGTGACCCCTGGCTGAAGGTATCTATGGTAGGTGACAAACATAAATATGTAGAAGGTGTCGGTGATCTCATCCTAGTGCAAAAAAGATGACCATCCCAGTTACCCTGTACTCAGAAATTCATATACACACAAAAGAATGCAAACAAATAAAATCAGTAAAAACTGAGTAACACTACCACACCCCGTAAAACTCATTTTCTCTTTAAAACCTTTATTCGCATGTAAATAATTACAATCATAAAGCATAGTAGTTCAGAAAAGATCTCACACCATTTACCTGTACCAAGAAACATCAAGAGATAAATAATATCTTACACAAGAAATTCCAAATGAAGTCCACCACCATCACCACCCCCCTATGTCCTTAGGTGTGCACACCCCCTATTGAAAACTTCTGCCCAATAGGAGTAGATATAGTGGCAGCTCCGATTCATTAGTAGGAGCTTATATTGTTGCCTGAATTTTGGTTTGGCCTTGAAAGGCTCTCACAAGAGGCATAGCCTTATGATAACCATATTATCAACATCATAATACTTGCCACCACCACCGTAAGAGATCATCCTTAAAACACTTGCAGAACCATGAGTAAAATATCAGAAACAAGTTTAAACATAAGTAATACAAGTATAAATTCACACATCAAGCTCACACACTTGTTAAATCACCTTGATAACATCATAAAAGGACCATTTAGGCTTCACTAATTCATAGAATCAATCAATTTCCAAGAAACCACCTTAGAAAGCTTAAAAACTCACTTTTGACCAAAATCACTTCTTACCAACTTAAGTATCTTCCCAAAAGAGTTTTGACCTAACTTTTTAACCACGTCCCTAACTCTTTAACACAAGTTCCTCATCAAAATTTAAACTCAAAATCAGTTCGGGAACTCATTTAACCACTCCAAAATGCTTAAAGCACATTTTCTCATTTCTAGCTTCCTTACCATGTCTAACCGACTTAAGTAACTCCTTTTGAATTGCGTTTTCTACCACAACCATAAGTTCACTATCCAAGAAAACCCTCAAAATATCAGCTCAAAACCATATCGGAAATCTACCTAACAAGATCCTAAAGCTTAAAGCTCATTTTTCCTCATTTTCAAAGTTCCTTAGGGTTTTCCTACTTCCCAAGCTTATTTCGACTTGATTTTCTAATATAATCACAAAGTCTTCATCATACGTTTACTGTTAAAATTTTAATAAAAGGGGAGAATGGATTCATAGGTAACCAAGTAAGGAGATTTAAGAAAGAAAATAAGTTTTAAAGGAGGAATTGATGAGCATAGATGTTACCTGTCCTCTTCTAGATATTTTGGTGTTCTTATACCTTGATTAGATGATTATTGAACCCAAAATATCCTCTAACAAAGTCGTCCACCTTGGAGTATGGCTTCCTCTCCTTGAACTTGCTTTTTCCTTGATTTTAGCTAAGTTACTACCTTAAATTTGTATTTCTAATGGAGGAGTGTTGTTGCCTAAGCTCCTACGGTATTTCCTAGCTTGATAGTGACAGGATGAGTGAAGAATAATGGCCACTCTTGCTCTTCCCCCATGGCCGATTTTGCCCCCCCTTATTTATACTAGTTTTCATCATTATCTTTAAGCTTGTAATGATTACTTCTAGAATTCTCCTAAGCCTTTGATTTGTGATAAGTGTCTAAAATTAATCCCATCCCTTGATATGTAACCACCTTCATTAGGATAAGGAGGGAGCAAGTTGCATTTGTAATCAATGGCAAATAGTAAGGAGGTTAGGAATAGTAAGGAGGTGTGAATTGTAACCTAGATATTTTCTAGGTGATATTTTTGCCCCCCCCCCCTTAAGGCCTTGATTGTATTGATCTCTTCATGGGTATTAAGGCTAGATATGTAGGTAAGTTAATACTAGTATGGGTTATCAAGTTTCAGGAATTTCCTCGGGTCATTGCTGAGCTCTTCTGAAGCCTCGTTTGCCTAGAACCACTAAATACTGAAAAACGTAACTAGATTGTCTTATATTAAAGGAAGAAAGGTATGATTGATTCTTATGTCAAAACACTCTCAAAAGTATCTAACACACTTTCTAAGGTTGATAACCACTCTCAGTTCCTAAGGAATTTAGTAATTTTCGGGAATTTCAAGAATCCTGAGAAACTAAGGTTTACTGGGTGATTTTCGGGGAAACTAGGGTTTCTAATGTTCACCATGCACTACCCATGAATTAGAACCTTCTCCATCCTTAGAAATTAGGGTTTACAATTAAGTAAGGCCCTAATCACAGTTTTAAGAATTTTGGGGTATTACATTCTGTTGGGCTGGAGCATCGTCAGATGCAACCTCTTTACCTTCCCTCTACTTGTAGCCCTGGTATTTCCCTTGGGCTTTGGTTGGTAGGGCATTCAGATACTCGATGTCCTATCTTCTGACAACTGAAATAGCGAATTTCCCTCCCTTGGCAATCGGTGTCGGGGTGATCTTGATTGCATTTTCTACAGACATAGCTACGGCCATCTGAGTAGTTCTTGCTTTATCCGGAACCAGAACTTGAGGCTTGAGTGTTAGCACATTCGGTGCGGTGATACTAATTATTACATTCGCACATGTACGAGTTAGGTTTCAGAATCTTACCCTTGGGCGGGTGTGATCTCAGTGGCTTTGCAGCCACCGGCGTAGGATAAGTAAGCTGCAGCGGCTCAGTTGCTTTGCCCTTCTCAGCATGGGCACTGCTCTCACTGGGGGTGTTCTTCTGTGACTGCTGAAAAAACATCCCTTTTCTCTTCTTCCAACTCTTGCCCTGGTTCTGCTCCTCTAAGCTAGTGTTCTTACTGTTAGCTTTGCGCTTAAGCGCTTGCTCTTCATCCCTCAGCTGACATGTAATCTCAACGCGGATGCAGCGTGGTAGCACTCCTAAAGAATTCAGGTATTAGATGGTGCTCTTGCTCATCAAGATAATGGTTTAAGTATTGTCAATGGCAATAAGGGTTCGAACCAACGTTTACCTGAAGGGAGGTAAATTGGGTGTACCCCATACCGTACCGAGGCGATGGCTCAAACCGCCATAGAAGCGATCGACCAAGACCTGGTCGGTGTACCCAAGGTCGGGTAGTAGACGTAGAATAGAGGTGAAGGTGCGGTAGTATTCGTCAACCGACATCTTTTCTTTCATCCTCAAGGCGTCAAGCTCTAGGCGTGTTGGGATAAAACTACACTATAATAAATATATATTTATAGCAAACTAATAGGCAAGTGTACCTATTCGGAATAGTATAACAAGTGTCGTATCCACAGAGAGATTGTTCAATTATCCTAGTCTTGGTAGTTAATTAAAAACTGTAAAAAGGGGTCTAGCCGGAGGCAAGCTTGATTTGTTGTTGGATTAGTACAGAAATAATAAAAACAGTAAAAGCAGTTGTGTATAAAGTGGATGGAAAATGTGCTAGGGAAGGTGAAATTGCCTAAATATAATTCAGATATTAATTATAATCCTGGTTTGCTCTTATTTGTCTGTTAAGAATTTTATCTCGTGGCCTTCCTAAATCATAGATAAGGACAACTCTTAATTAATTCAATAGACTTTTTACAATCAGAAAAAGTCTAAAATCATTAATTAGCTTTAAGCGAGAATTCTTTTTATAACAGCGATGGATTTTATCTGCTAATCAAGGAGATAATATCTAACGTTTATCTCTCTTTGTGGTCTATTCTCTAATTTACAAAATCATTGAAATTAGAGAAACCGTAAATGCATAAAAATGATCAGTTGTTAAGCATTTAATAATTTAAAGAGATAAAACAAATATTTATAAGCAAACCCGGTATTATAAATACGTCTGAATTATTTTGGGGTTAAACACCCATCCTAAGCACAAATATAAAATTACTCACACATTGACAGTACTAAAAACAGAGTAAAGATAGAAATAGCCATTATTCAGAAACTGCTTGCGAAGAACGGGTCTGCACTCGCTCTCTCTTCTGCTGCCTCTTTTCTCTCTTTGTAAAATACTGCTTCTGTTTGAGTACGTACGTGAGTAAATGTGGTGAAGTGGTGAAATAAATACAAGATGGAGAATTATGGTGTTACGGGATGAATTGAATGGAAGAGAATGGAGTGTGATGAGCGTGGTTTGATTTTCTGGTTTTCTCCGTACGTTTGTTTAAGGTTGCAGTAGCTGAGTTTATATAGAGGAAGGGAAGAGGCAGATACGTAAGAATTGATTGCAGGTTGATTGCTCTCTGATTGCTTCATTAATTGCAGGGGACAGAGAGCTGAAACGCGTGAGAGAATTAAGGTAGGCGGAGTAGATGGATATGGCAAGTTGCAGACAGTCGGCGCGAAGAAGAAAACTGTTCGCGACTGATTTTTAGTCACGTCTGCATTGGCGTCCGCCTAGCTAGACGCGGACAAAGTCCTGACCGCCTAGCCGTCCGCCCAGGGAGAGGCGGTTGCCTTATGTTTGGTCCGCCCTAGCGTCCGCCCAAGGAGAGGCGGTAGCCTCCCTGTCCGCCTTACGTCCGCGTGAATGCATGCGGTTGCATGTATATGGTGTCCGCCTTACGTCCGCGTGAATGCATGCGGTTGCATGCGTCGACCTATTTCCTTCTACGAACTTCGACTCGCTCTAGATTCTTCGTTTGGACTCCGTTTCCTGAGCGGTTTGCGTCTATACGTTCGTCTCTTTGTCTACTTTACTCCCAGCTTGGTTTTCCTCATGTTAAACCAATAAATTTGTGAGATAAACAATAAAACATAAACTAGAGGAAAACTAACCTAAGTGGAGAAATGAGCAAGAAAAGTGTTAATATAATATATGAAATACACCTATAAAACATGCTCATTTGGACACTTATCACACCCCCACACTTATCTTTTGCTTGTCCTCAAGCAAAACCATGTACCCAAACAAGTAGGGAATGCTCAATATTAACAAATACTATTACGAAGGGTAGGATAAAGAAGTCAAAAGTACATGATCTTAAACTTTTAAGAGGAGTGTGATCCATCACCTACTGGTGGCATAGGTGTACTCAGGGCAAAAATAAAAATTAGAGTTTCGGGGTATGATCCGGAGTACTTCAATGTTTCTTTTGTTTAGGTGACTCTGAGAACTTTTACCATGGCCAACTTCTCTCAAGAATGGGCATTGAGGAGAAAACAAAAGGAAAAATAGAATTATACATTTGTTTCACTTTTGCATAAGAGATGAGAAGATAATATGTAGGCATCAAGCCTTTGTATTTTAAGAACACTCAACTCTCTTGTTGGTTACCAATGGTGTCTCGCAAGTCCCTTATTTATTTTATTTTTTCCTTTTGACAGAGAAGCACCCCTTAGCAATCCCTAAGAAAGAAGACAGAAGGAACCCCTGAGTAATAAAAATCCATCCATTTCAGATCATTTGGTCACACCGCATAAAAATGCTCCTCAAAAGTAATCAAAATTTAAAAATTTTTGAATTTGTACCATTTATACCATTTATCCCACAATTCATAACAGTATTTATTCTTAAAGAGAACAACCCACACATAAAGGGTCCATGATATTGAATTTGAACAAACGCAAGATAAGCAGAGAGATTAAGCATTTTAGCATAAAATGTCACCGAAAAGGGCACACTCCCCCACACTTAATTTGAACAATGTCCTCATTGTTCAGCAGAAAAACAAGGGAAAGTTTCAGAAGGCCTTTTTGGTAAGTAGATAAAAAAGAGAGAACACAAAGCTCACAAATAAACATTTAAGCACATAAACGCTCCTCTACAGATTTTATTTAAATAAAAGCATAATTAAAGAAACTGGTACTCCCCTGAGATTATTTTTGCTAGCGTTATAGGAGTTCCCCCACACTTGAGCTTCAGCCTCAAGTAGCGTAGCTTGGTTGCAGTGTAGACATGAAATTGTACCTGCTTAAGACACTAGAAGCAACCATACTACAAACGGGGTTAAGAGTTAGCAAAAACAAAATTGAAAGAGAACCTGATAATTAAAAGAGCATAAAATCATATAAAAGATAAGTTCATCCGGGTTGCCTCCCGGAAAGCTGCCCTTCTTTAACGTCTTTGGCTAGACGCTTTCATCATGAAGTCATCCGGGATCGAATATGAATGTTGAAGTCGGCTTCAACGGTTGGGTGGGACGGTCATCATGAATTTTTGAAATTTGTTTAGTGGAATGCTCTAATGGTTCTGGTGGTGGGTAGCGTGGTTTGGTATATAATTTTCTTTTATCCAAAGCTGCTACCATTTTGATTGTGTCAGGGTGTATTAGTTGGTTATCACAGGATTCAACTAAAGCATTTTCAAGAGCATCATTACGAATAATAGCAGATGAATTATCCTGCACAATAGAGTTGACAATGTCCATGGAAAAGGTGTCTTCTATATGAGCGGGTTTCTTCATAACCTTGGACATGTCGTATTCTAAAGTTTCGTTATGCAGCCTTAAAATGATTTTTCCTTTTTCAACATCGATTAGTGCTCTAGCAGTTCTCATGAAAGGTCGTCCTAAGATTAAGGGTACCCTAGTGTCTTCTTCCATGTCAATTACAATAAAATCAGCGGGGAACACAAAAGTTCCTACAGTAACAATCAAATCTTCTATTATCCCTTTTGGGAATACTAAAGATCTATCTGCTAATTGTAATTGAATAGAAGTAGGCATGCATTTACCAATCTTAAGTTTGTTGAAAGTTGAGAGTGGCATTAAATTGATACTAGCTCCTAGATCACATAGCCCACTACCACAATCAACATTATCAATGGAACATGGAATAATTGGCAAACCTGGGTCTCCAAGTTTTGGAGGGAGACTCTTGAGAAGCACTGCTGACACTTCCTGTGTAAGGTGTACAGTTTCCACTTCCTGCAACAATCTTTTGTTGGTGATGATATCCTTCATGAACTTTGCGTATATTGGCATTTGTTTTAAAGCATCTGCAAAAGGAATATTAATCGTTAGTTTCTTGAAGTAAGTTAGAAACTTTCCAAACTGTTCATCTAAATTTTTCTTTCTTATTCTGTTTGGAAAAGGAAGTGGGGGAAGAATTTTAGTGAGAGAGGAAGGAGTAGATTCAGGAGGCTCCTTCTCCTCGGAAATAATTTTCGTAGGAGGTGGGGCTTCTTCAGTATCTTCCTGTTCCTCTTCTGGATTTTCTTGAGGCTCATGAGCTTGCTGTTCTTGGTTATCAGTATCATCTCGGGGAAGAGATGAGTTGAGCGGCCTACCACTTCTCAATGTCACTGCCTTGGCCTGTTCCCTTGGATTTGGATTTGGCTGACTAGGGAAGGCCCCAGGTGGCCTTTGTGCAAGCTGCTGGCTGATTTGCTCCAACTGTTGGTTGGTTTGTTGTATCTGGGCTTCAACCCTTCTGTTAGTGGCTTCTTGATCCACGAGTCTGGTATGGGTCGTAGTCATGAATCCTTTCATTAAGTTCCTGAATTCCTCATTTGGATCAGAAGAGGTTGAGGATGGTTGTTGTTGTTGCTGGAAACCTGGAGGGGCACCTTGTGCTCTATAACCCATATTAGAATTTGGTTGGGGTTTGTTTCCCTGATAGGTATTGGAATTGTTGTTCTGCCCTCCTTGGTTCTGATCATTATTTTTCCATGAGAAATTCGGGTGATTTCTCCATGGGTAGTTGTTGTTGAAGTTGTTGTTGTAGGAATTACCGGGGCGGTTTCCTATGAAGTTTACATCCTCGTACTGGTTTTTACCTTCGCACTGATGGGTTTCATGAGGACTGGCGGATATGACACATCCTTCTGCAGATGAAACTGGTGATGAACTTGTAGGTGGGGAAGCTATTGTTTTTACGATTTCGTTTTGAGATGTTGTTAGCTTTTCCACCATCTTTGCAAGGGACGAGATCTGGGCTGATAAATGATCCGTAGGCTCAACGTGGAGTAGGCCTGCTGCTCGTGGCGTTCTTCCCTTGGATCTCGTCCACTGTCTTGTATTGCTCGTCATGGTTTCGAGAAGGTCCATTCCTTCTTTAGGAGATTTCATCATGAAACTTCCTCCTGCAGAGGAATTGACGAGTAGTCGGTTCCCATCATCCAGACCGTTGAAGAATGACAGGCAGAGGGATTGATTATCAAGACCATGGTGGGAACACTTCATTAGCATATCCTTGAATCTGTCCCATGCGTCGTACAACGTTTCTCCCGGCTCCTGACAGAAAGTGTTGATTTCACCGATCAATTGTCTCGTTCTACTGGTTGGGTAGTATTTGGCAAGGAATTTTTGGGCCATTTGCAGCCATGTGGTGATTGATCGGGAGGGAAGACTTTGGTACCACCTGTTTGCTGAATCCGACAACGAGTGAGGAAATAGTTGTAGACGGATTCTTTCTTTGACGTTGCCGGTCTGACCAAAGGAATTGCAGAAGTCTAGGAAGAGACTCAGATGATTTGGGGCTTCATCTGGGTTCGCTCCACTAAACTTGCCTAAATCCCGGACGGCGGTGATGTAGTGGGTTTTGAAAGCCCATCGTCCGGCTTCTTGTGGTGTTAGTTCGGGGAGAACTATGGCTGATGCTCTTCCTTCGGTATCCGGTTGGTGGTAGTCAGAGAGAGCACGATGTTCTGGTTGATTTGCATGGTCCATTTCATTTATAACTTCGTTATCGGCCATGGCTTGATTTCTCAAGTTTCTTTGTGCTTGTAATAAAGTGCGCTCGGGTTCGGGTCTCGGACTGATAGGTGGAGAACCTCGGGTTCGAGTATTTGGCATGCACAGAAGATAACTTGTGGTTCGTCAGAAACTGCGAAATTAATTAGTAAATAGATAAAGAAAGACAGAGATATTGGTTAGGCTGATAAACGTTAATTAAACAACACTGATATATATTCTTTTTTTATATTCTTTTTTTTACAAGAGTAAAATGACAGAAAATAAGTGACAAGGGAAATTATTTGACAGAAATTATAAGTTAGTAGTTAGAGACAGAAATTATAAGTTAGTAGTTAGTTGACAGAAATTTAAATGACAGAAAATTAAATGACAGAAATTATAAGTTAGTATACTGGAAATTTAAATGTTAAGGACAATGGAATTTAAATGTTAAGGACAATGGAAATTAAATGTAAGGACAATGGAAATTAAATGTTAAGGACAATGGAAATGAAATGACTGAAAAATAAATGACAATAATATTAAGAAGTCAGATGTCCGAAGTCAGAAGTCAAATGTCCGAAGTCAGATGTCCGAAATTAGATGTCCGAAGTTAGATTAACAACAAAATAATATAAACAAAATATTACAGTATAGCAAGTGAACTACCGGAAACTAGGGAAATTGATGGAATCAATCTCCCCGGCAACGGCGCCAAAAACTTGTTGGGATAAAACTACACTATAATAAATATAGATTTATAGCAAACTAATAGGCAAGTGTACCTATTCGGAATAGTATAACAAGTGCTCGTATCCACAGAGAGATTGTTCAATTATCCTAGTCTTGGTAGTTAATTAAAAACTGTAAAAAGGGGTTTAGCCGGAGGCAAGCTTGATTTGTTGTTGGATTAGTACAGAAATAATAAAAACAGTAAAAGCAGTTGTGTATAAAGTGGATGGAAAATGTGCTAGGGAAGGTGAAATTGCCTAAATATAATTCAGATATTAATTATAATCCTGGTTTGCTCTTATTTGTCTGTTAAGAATTTTATCTCGTGGCCTTCCTAAATCATAGATAAGGACAACTCTTAATTAATTCAATAGACTTTTTACAATCAGAAAAAGTCTAAAATCATTAATTAGCTTTAAGCGAGAATTCTTTTTATAACAGCGATGGATTTTATCTGCTAATCAAGGAGATAATATCTAACGTTTATCTCTCTTTGTGGTCTATTCTCTAATTTACAAAATCATTGAAATTAGAGAAACCGTAAATGCATAAAAATGATCAGTTGTTAAGCATTTAATAATTTAAAGAGATAAAACAAATATTTATAAGCAAACCCGGTATTATAAATACGTCTGAATTATTTTGGGGTTAAACACCCATCCTAAGCACAAATATAAAATTACTCACACATTGACAGTACTAAAAACAGAGTAAAGATAGAAATAGCCATTATTCAGAAACTGCTTGCGAAGAACGGGTCTGCACTCGCTCTCTCTTCTGCTGCCTCTTTTCTCTCTTTGTAATATTGTGCTTCTGTTTGAGTACGTACGTGAGTAAATGTGGTGAATGGTGAAATAAATACAGATGGAGAATTATGGTGTTCGGGATGAATTGAATGGAAAGAATGTGATGAGCGTGGTTTGATTTTCTGGTTTTCTCCGTACGTTTGTTTAAGGTTGCAGTAGCTGAGTTTATATAGAGGAAGGGAAGAGGCAGATACGTAAAATTGATTGCAGGTTGATTGCTCTCTGATTGCTTTCATTAATTGCAAGGGACAGAGACTGAAACGCGTGAGAGAATTAAGGTAGGCGGAGTAGATGGATATGGCAAGTTGCAGACAGTCGGCGCGAAGAAGAAAACTGTTCGCGACTAATTTTAGTCACGTCCGCATTGGCGTCCGCCTAGCTAGAGCGGACAAAGTCCTGACCGCCTAGCCGTCCGCCCATGGAGAGGCGGTTGCCTTATGTTTGGTCCGCTCTAGCGTCCGCCCAAGGAGAGGCGGTAGCCTCCCTGTCCGCCTTACGTCCGCGTGAATGCATGCGGTTCATGTATATGGTGTCCGCCTTACATCCGCGTGAATGCATGCGGTTGCATGCGTCGACCTATTTCCTCTCGAACTTCGACTCGCTCTAGATTCTTCGTTTGGACTCCGTTTCCTGAGCGGTTTGTCTATACGTTCGTCTCTTTGTCTACTTTACTCCCAGCTTGGTTTTCCTCATTTTAAACCAATAAATTTGTGAGATAAAACAATAAAACATAAACTAAGGAAAACTAACCGAAGTGGAGAAATGAGCAAGAAAAGTGTTAATATAATATATGAAATACACCTATAAAACATGCTCATTTGGACACTTATCAAGGTGCTTCTTTGTTTTGACGTGCTCTAGTACTTTGATCGGAGATGGCGGTGAAGGATTCCCAATTAAATGTAGGGTCGACCACATACTCACCCTTTACTAGCTTCCACCAATCCATAGCAGCATCCTTGAGGTAATATGCTGCTATTCTCACTTGAACTTCAGCAGGAGCCTCGAGAGTCTCGAACGCCGTCCCATCTCGGAGATGTAGGCTTCAATTTGGCGGGGTCGCTCTCGCTTTTAAAGCAAGGAGGTCGGAGATCTACGACTGCTTTCACCCTATTCACATCTTTGGGTGGTGGGGGTGGGATTGGTTCAGCCTGAGTCTACTGTGTCTACTGCACAGCCGCAATTACTTGCGGTAGCATCTATGCTACAGTGGCTGCGACGATCTCAACTATCGTCTGCGTGCCGGGTCCCTCAGTAGACCCACCACGGCCTCCGCCTTGACCGCGTCCTCTGCCTGACATCTGAACAATTAACGATTTACATTAGGTACTGTGACCAGTTGGTCTTGAGTTAAGAAATGGTATCGTCTGAAAGGACGTTAAGGGTATCCGTTGTCATCAATGGTCATTCCTAGTTAGGTTCCTACTTCTTCGTTGTAAAAAGGTTGTAACCCTAACTCGGTAATCCATATGCTCGGTAATTTCTAGACATCAGAGTGTTACTACGCTCTGATACCACTTTTTGTAACACCCCAACCACTGATCCTCTATTTACTCTCTAATCGTCTCGGTCATCTTACTACTCGCAGCGGAAATACAAATACAAACGGCGGGTGATACAATGCCGCTAGCCGCCCATACGGCTAGCAAGACCTACTCTACATACAGTAACAATCCGATAATTAGAAATATACCTTGCTTCCATAATTACTTCCCAACACATCTACATCATTTACTTACAACATTCGATTACCGAGTATCCAAAAACATAATCAATTACATCCCTTCTTACAAGTTTACAAAAGCCATGAGTTTACCAACCTACTCATCTCTACCTAGTTCACAATATCCAAAGGGTGTACCACATATACACCGGCTACTCAAAAGGGCATCCAGCCTTGTACAACTCGGTACACCTTTCCTAATCTACTAACTACACAAAAGTATTCATCTTGATCTCAACGCGACCGTCATCCTTCACGAGCACCTGTAAATTATAAATAGTGCCCCAAGGGGCTCAGCTAAAGCTGCGCATGAAATTCACATACCCCGCGTGCTAATGGGGTACGCCAACTTCTTGGTCGAATACATGGAGTTCATTTTATTCATGCATACATTCTATTACATACAACATTACAATCATACAAGGCACATACATACAAGGATACCCTACAAAAAAACAGGAGGCAATACACAAGTCAATCAACATGGTAATACCCTTCACGATTCCGTACATCATTCTTTGTTAGCCAGTTACCCATCCGGGTTAATCGGATGTTCTTTACTCTTTTACTCGGGACCATATGACTTACACCAGTCTTGGTCTTACTCAT
Organism: Limonium bicolor; assembly: GCA_023374045.1. Taxonomy (NCBI): domain Eukaryota; kingdom Viridiplantae; phylum Streptophyta; class Magnoliopsida; order Caryophyllales; family Plumbaginaceae; genus Limonium; species Limonium bicolor. The sequence goes on along the minus strand of CM041778.1, from coordinate 69,571,510 downwards.
ACAAATACTGACTTACTTACTTACATTATACTCAAGTTAGGTCGGTGTGACCTCTGGGCAGAGACTACACCATCTCACCATCGGGCTTTGGGTGGCTCACTAATCCAGGTTGCTACCCATTTAAGGGGTTTGGACCATGGAAAGATTAAGGCCAGGATTTGGATCCAACCTCTTGCGTCTCCTCATCCTCATGCGTGGCCGAAACTATATCGGGCTTCTTACTTACTCTGTTTTACCAATTTACTCAAAGTTAGAGGGGTTACATAGTTAGTGAGTTAGTGAGAACAAAGTCACAATCACTAAGTCAAGGGTTAGCATAATTCTCAACCACAATCAAGCATTTTATCATTGTTCATACATTTCATGAATTATACAAACTATAGGTTTAAATACAATTCAACAATAACAATACATTGCAAGTACAAGGAAGTGAAATAAACCTGATTCATGCGTTTTATCTTATTTGGGTGATCACATAGCACACAACACACAAATCGGAGTAGCTAAGGTAGCATACAGGGCATGAGAAATTCATACCGTTCACCATCGTACTTGGACTCCGATTTTCCTTTGAGGTTCGACTATTCGGGTCCTATAAAATATACACAATTGTACGGTCAATTACCTATCATTAACCTATACCGTTCCTTCATTAATATTCCCAATTATCATTGCTAGTTCTTACTACTCATACTTAGTCATGACAATCATTTTCTTCTCATTATTCCTTAAGTTGTTCTCTTACTTATGTGCATATTTTCTTACCGTCATTACTCCATCAATGGCATACTACTATATATACATATATATATGATTACTATTATTATTTTTTTTACTCGACCGACCTTACCATGGGTCGGTCCCAAGGTCGGTCGAAGTCAGTATGTTACGGTTCTAGAAAATTCAACTTCGACCGACCTTCCCTAAGGTCGGTCCTAGGGTCGGTCGAAGTTAGAAGACTTCTGTTCTACAATTTTAGACCCGACCGACCTTGCAGGGTAGGTCCCAAGGTCGGTCAAAGTCAGTAGACTTCTGCCTTCACAATTTACGACTCGACCGACCTTGCCAAGTTCGGTCCCAAGGTCGGTCGAAGTCAGTAAACTTCCGTATTTGCAAATTCTGGCTCGACCAACCTTCCTAGGGTCGGTCCCAAGGTCGGTCGGCACCAGTAGACTCATTTTCAATTCTGTTCTCAACTCCTTTCTTTACCCATTTCTTCCCCAATCTTCCTACATGTAATCTAACATGTTTTAACACCAATTAGACCCTCTAAATTACCTTAGTTCATTCATTAAAATCATCACTAAACTCATTACCCATTTCCATGTTAGTTTACACAATTTTTCTCACTTTCATTTTGCTAAACACTTATGCTACAGATTTTGTTTCTCCTATGCTACAGATTTTTTAAACTCAATCTTGCCATCCAATGATTCCTTATCCAATGCCATTACTAGAGTTCAACTTGCATGATCTCATCCCACTCTAGTTCCTAGCATGGTTAGCTACTCATTCTAAACACCAAGACACCCTAGTTATTTTCCTAGGTTGTTCCTCTTCCTAAAACACTTAATTCCTCTAGTTTCTAGACAAATTTTGACAGAGGTCCCCCTAAACATTTAACATTGCCCACACACCATTTCAACTCACAACTCATTTCCAAATTCTCTCATCAATCTAAGCACTAGACATATTAAATTTTCTTGCACAAGTTCATATGTCTCTCATGGTTTTTCCAAGCTTTTAATCCACATTCAAAAACTCCGAACAATTTAGTTCTCTTCCTCATTATACCACAACATAATTACTACTCAAAACAATTCCATTTCCTCATTTCAAGCATTCGAAAGCTGTTACAATAAAACATACAAAACTAGCTCAAGGTAAGAGCATTTACCTTGTGTTTCTAGTTTTTCCTTTCTCTCCTCCTTCCTCCTTTCTTCGTTCTTCTTTCTTCTTTGTTTCTTGTTCTTGGCTCAATAATTCAGAAATGCTACAGCCATCCACATACCAATGCTAACTTATAACTCACCATTAAACTACCCTAGAATTTAATTCATATTAAGGGTTTATAAGGAAGCATTTACCTTAGATTCTTGATGGGATTTTTGACCAAGAGTGCCAAAGAGCAGAGTGGTCCGAGCTCCCCAAGATGCACACCCAAAACTGTCTTGAAGGAAGAGAAAGCAAGAGCTCAACTTTGATTTTCATTTTGCAAAGAAGAGCTAGAAAAGGATGGACTTTTAAGTTTCTTTTTACCTTAGAACAATGTGGAGATGGAGGTGCTTCCAATGGTGGTCTTCAAGCTCCAAAATGGGCTACAGCCATGGTAATGAAGATGGAGGTTTTCAACTTTTAAAAGGTGGGAAATGAAGCCCAAGAGAAGATGAGTGCAATTGTGTAATGTTTATGGAATTTGGAGGTGATTTGGGCTTTCAAAAATGAAGAGAATGGAGGAGCTGCAAGGGGGCTTCTAAATCGCCATTAACGGCTGGAGGGAGAAGGGAAATTCAGGAAGGAAGGAGGGAGTACGGTGAGAGGGTGGGAAATGGAGGAGAGAGACTCCTCTCTTTCCTTTTTACTTTTCTAACTTTTATTTTTTTGTCTTTTAGTGTATTAGGAAGAATTAAAGAGAGTGAGAGAGGGAGAAATCGGCACCCACACACACAAGGGGGAAATCTGATTTTTATTTGCAAATGGGGGAGGCTAGTTTAGCTTTATTACATTTAACACCCCACAACTTCTCGTTTTTACATTATTCACTACCGGAATCCGTTTTCCAGAATTTTCTCGTTTAATTAATTTTAATGGTTCTAGACGTTCACTAATGTCTAATTATAGACATTTGATTGACTAAAATTATTATGGGTTTTAACCCGCTTAAAGTCACGTTTTCCCGGTTTCCTAGAAAAACACGCTTTAAGGTTCGTTGTGTGTTTTAATCCGTTTTAAGGATCCGTTTTCTTAGGATTTATTCCCTCATGTTTATTTAGGCATAATTAAGCCTCTAAAATCTTCGTTAGCCTAATTAATCAGCATTTTTAATTTCGGGGTAAGTCGGTAAAGATATACTATCCTTATCTAAATATTTTCTTAAGAGACTATAAACGAAGTAGCCAATGACTACATATAACACTTACCTAATCCCATTCTTGCACTGTTGAAGGAATTAGTCATATGCCCACATATGCATTAACTTCTAATATAAAAAGATCATAATAAGACTAACAAGTGCAATTTAAGCATATATAAAAACTTGGACACCAATCTAAGAGGCTCAATTTACACTAAAGATCTTGAACAAGAGGTGGGATTCATCTTATTTTCTCTACAAAATTAAATAGAAAAGGGAAAATTCACGAGATACCCCTGTTTTCTTTCGTAATTCACAATATACCCCTGTGATTTTAGTAATTTAACTTTAAACATGCATAAATGTTGTCCAAAATTGATGAAACTTTACATGGACGATGCTAAAGTGTTATTTTGGTCCAATATCAAATTTGAAGTTTTTTAAGCTCACATGTGACCTGTGGGACCCAATGAACAGTCACATATTCATTGGGTCCCACAGGTCACATGATGAGCTTAAAAGCTTTAATTTTGATATTGGACCAAAATATAACACTTTAGCATCGTCCGTGTAAAGTTTCATCAATTTTGGACAACATTTAAGCATGTTTAAAGTTAAATTACTAAAATCACAGGGGTATATTGTGAATTACGAAAGAAAACAGGGGTATCTCGTGAATTTTCCCAATAGAAAATAATACTTATCTTCACCAAAATTGAAAGCTAATTTGACACTAATCTTAAAGTGTACCATTGAACACTGTTTGAAACACTACACCTATGTACTATTTCCAGTATTTAAAGGCCAAAGCTAGCTGCTACAGTGTGCACAAGTACAATATAAAAAGTAGCTGTTACATTGTGTAGGGATATATCGTGTAAAAAACAAAGTTCATAACACTTCACAGGGGTATATCGTGAAAATATAGCCGATACACTGTGCAGGGGCATATCATGAAAAAATTATTTGTTACACTCACACGGGTATATTGTAGAGATATAAACCTAAGGGTAACTGTAAAGTAAAATAAACATCGGTATATTACAGAGTAAAATAAATTTAAGGGGTACATTATAGTGATTTGTAAAGTTTATGGGTATTTTTGTAAGAAATGGGTAAACCTTAAGGATATATTATGAAATTTTTGAAAAAAAAATGTAGAAAGCAGAGTAAGGGGGGATGTAGAGAAAAATAGAGTAAAATAAACCCGATAGATGTATTGTAGAGTACAATAAATTTGAGGGGTATATTATAGTGATTTGTAAAGTTTATGGGTATTTTTGTAAAAAATGGATAACCCTTAAGGATATATTATGAAATTTCTAGGAAAAATGTAGGAAGCAGAGTAAGGTGCTTTTATTTTGAGCGGGGAAACAAAATAGAATTAAGAAAAAGAATGAAGGGGAATTAAATAAAAAAATGGTCAACAACCGCCGGTCAATAGTGATACCGGTTGCTGGTCAACGACCATTAATTGTCAGTCGACATTCACTAGTCACTGACCGTTAGTCATCGGTCAATAGTCATATGTTGTCAGTCAAAGTGTATTGGAGAAAGAAATCTCATTGCATAATATGGGTGAGGAATCAAGTTAGAGAATCAGCATAATCCCAATCCCTTTCCCTTTAAAAAAAATAAGAAAAATTACTAAAAAATAAGGAAGAAACGGAATCATTATAATTCTCTTAAACAAACACACTCTAAAAAGGACCAACGCCAGAAAAAACGCCCTTATAGTGAATAGTAGAGAGAAGAGAATGCGCTTAGCCACACGCGCCCCTTCGCCTCTCCTATGGACTGCTATCCAGACATTGAAGGAGGTAGCTCTGCCTAGCTCTTCCCTGAGCTCTCCCGGAATGATGACCTGTAACCCAGCGCGTTGGAATAGCTCCTCTCTTTCACAGCCTCCCGTCCGCTTTGCATGCACGTCACCTCCGACTTCAATGCCGCCGAGTTCCAAAGACAGAAAGGTAGAGGATCCCCCTCTCTCATCTCTCTCTAATGATCCTGCTGCAGAAGATCTTAATCTCTAAGGTGGTATCAATTCGCCTGTCGAGGTAAGATTTAGTAAGTACTCTGAAGAAAATAATATCTTGCTTATTCCTTCTGATTCACAAGTAGAACTCTCATAAATTTAGAATAGTCTCTGAGTTTGTAGTTACCCAGAAACTAGAGAAATCGAAACACAAAAAATCCCTAATTAGCCTCCTAATCCAAAGAATTCCCCCTAGCTTTGCCTGCGCTCCCCCCGATGGACTCCATCATAGCTAACTGCTCGCGCCTTCAACTCCATCCTGCGGAATCTAGCTTGAGAGATGAAGGGAGTCTGTCGAACTCATAAAATCACCCAAATTTCCAGAAAGCCCTCTTTGGTTGTCTGTGGAGTCCTAACCTAGTTGCTCCTAAAGTTCTTCAAAATGTCATGTCTCACATTTGGAAACCCAAGCCGGGGCTTAGGGTTACTGAGGTAGGATGCAATCTCTTTTCCTTCCAATTTTCGTGCGAAGCTGATATGAAAAATGTCCTAGCTGGAGGTCCATGACATTTCCAAAATCGGCTTCTGGCTATTGTAGCTATCAACCCTAAAATCAATATTGAGGAACATGATACCACGGAGAATAAAGTTTGGGTTGGTATACATAAGCTTCCCATGGCTTTCTTCAATAAACACTCTACTATTAAGCTGGCTAGCTGTATTGGGAAATTTGTGGAATGCCAAGAGAGATTCAACCCATTAGCTGCTAAAATCCTTCGAATCGGAGTTGAGATCAAAATTGCTGACCCCCTTTGCCTTATGCTCATTCTGAAAATAGCAAAAGGAAATAGAGTGTTTAGATTGTCTTATGAAAACCTGCCAAGTATCTGTTATCTCTTTCTGAAAGAATATGAAATTGTTCTTGATAGATTTGGTCCTTAGAATCGGTCTGAGTATGCTCCCGCTCTAGCTGAAGCCTCTGAGTTTGCTCTGTTTAAACAATGGAAAGATGAAGGTGCCCTGGATAGCCTTACTGCCATGGTTTCTCATTCTGAAAGCTCCTCAAATTTCAGTCCCTCTACTATTAATGTGGACCTTACCTTGGCCACGCTGCCTGTTGATACCTCTCCCTCGATCCCTTTTCCTCAAGAATCCCCACCCAAATCACCTCCTCACAGCCTTCCCATTACAAGGCTGTTCTCCAAATTTACCAATCAGTTAAACCCCCAGGCTTTAATCAATTCTCTACTCCCTTGACGTCCATCATGGTCTCTTCTACCATTATCCTAGAGCCTGTTGTTGGATCTCTCCCTTTTCCTCCTTTTGTGGATCCTAAAAATGATGTAAAGCAGTTTGATTGGGTACAAGCTATGACTTTCTTCAGTAAAGAGTTCAGTTCCAAGGGAAAACCTTGCCAGACCCCCTCCTCTTTGGCTACCCAGTGTATCCCTATTCGTCCTAAGGAAGTTACCTCCTTCCCTTCTGATTTCATGTCCAGGGCAGTTTGTATTAACCCCTCCAGTGTGTCTCATGGTTTCACCTCTATCCTACCCTCCTCTAGTGCCAAGGGTAAGGCAAAGATGTTTCCAAACTCAAGCCTGAGCCCTAGACAATCTGAAGCTTTCAAAACAAAAAAGGAAAACTTTTGGTCTTAGTCCATTGATGACCAGCTCATCTGTCCCACTGTATAAGTTGGAGGAGGCTGAGTACTTTGAGGCGATCCAAGAAAGGGCAGACCGTGATGAGAATCAAGGCTACCTACCCAAATGAGTTGCCTCTACCTCAACTTCCGGGGGTTGGGTGACCTTGTGCAGTAGATTGGGTGTCTTTCTGCTCAAGGAACATAAACCCAATCTGGTATTTTTGATGGAGACTCACAAAGCAATATCTGGATGGGCTCGTAGAAAGTGGAGAAACTACTCAGGATTGGGCGGGTTTAGTAGCATTGGGAAAAAGTGGGGGCCTTCTTCTCTTATGGTCTATGGAGTGTGTCATCATTCTTCAATCACCTCCTCACCACATTGCAGCAGAAGTCAACTCCCAGTATGAACAATTTTATGTTACTAGTTTTATGGGTGGTCTAATTGGCAACTTAAACCATTCTGGGATTTGATTAAAAATCTGAAAGCTGCTATTTCTATGCCCTGGATAAGAGAGAGGATTTTAACTAAATCTCTATGAAAGTGAAAAAAATGAGGGAGAAGGAGAGGGGAAGACCAAATGGCTCCCTTTAGACATGTGATTTCTCATCTGGGCTTGTGGATTTAGGTTTTGTAGGCTTTTCTTTCACTTACACCAACTGCCAAGTTGAGCCTTTCACTTCTATTAGTAGATTAGATATAGAGTTTTTCCACTCAAAACATCATAGACCTATTTCCTTCTATTTCAGTACATCATCTCCCTAGGGAATGTTCTGATCATTGCACCATCCTCCTCAAATTATTAGGTAACCACAGAAAACCTTCTAGAATGTTCAGATTTGAAAATGTGTGGGCTCTTGACAACATTGTAAACCATTGTGGAATCTATCTGGGTGAGTCTAAGGAAGATCTTATGAGCAATATCTCCAGATGTAAAAAGAAATTGTGGCTTAGAATGGGTGGTCTTTCAAAAAAATAAAAACACAAACTGAGCTACAAAAGAAAGGATTAGAGATCATCTCCTCGGGGGTTCTAAATGAGTGGGCTATTTCAAACAGAAATAGACTCCTTCTAGAAATTGAGCTGCTTCTGTTAAAGGAAGAAACAAAATGGAACAAAGATCTAGAGATAGGTGGCTCAAGGAGGGAGACAAAAACACTACTTACTTTCACAGTAGAGCTTCTATGAACAGTAGGAGGAATGAAATTTTTGTCTTCAGGATAGGGTTAGGAATATGCATTATGATTGGGCTGAGCTAGATTGTATAGCTGCTAGTTACTTTAAAGAGTTGTTTCAAGACTCTCTTGTCAGGAACATGGATAGGTTTATGATAGAAGTAAATGGGATCCTTTCCCTCTGAGTGCATTGAGGACCTCAAAAGACCTTACTCTATAGAGGAGATTGTGAGTGCTTCCAAACAACAAGGATCCAACAAAGCTCCGGGTCAGATGGGTTTAATGGTGTTGTTTGTTAAAACTTTTTGGTCAGATGTTGGGAATCAGGTTATTGATACAGTTTTGAATATCCTTACATGGAAACCCCCTTCCTGCTAAGCTTAAAACTACCACATTGCCCTTATTCCTAAAGAAAAAGGTGCTACTTTCCCTCTCAAAATTCAGACCCATTGCCCTGTGCAACTTCACTTACAAAATAGCCAAAGTTTTAGCCAATCGTATCCAAGACATCCCCTTGAATCATTTCCCTAAATCAATCTGGTTTTGTCAAAGATAGGTTACTTACAGATAATGTTATTCTAGCTGGAGAGTTACACCACAAAATAGAGAAATCCCTTGCAAAAAGAAAAGTCTGTTTTCGTGCAAAATTGATTTGAGCAAAGCTTATGATAGGCTTAGTTGACAGTTTCTTGACAAAATCATTCTAGCTATGGGTTTCCTTGATGCTTGTAGGATCCCTGCTATGAACTGTGTTACCACAGTGGAGGGATCTATTATTTTGAATGGAGCCCTGGGCAGATGTTTCACTCAAAGAGAGGAATTAGGCAGGGTGACCCCATCTCCCCTTTCCTCTTCATCATTGCCCAAGAAGCCCTATCCAGAACCCTCAATAATGCCATGACAAACCTTACCTATGAAGGTATCCAGCTTACAAATAATGCCCCTCCTATTTCTGATTTGGCTTTTTTGGATATATTATCTTCTATGGAAAAGCAAACTCCTCAAAAATCCACACCATAGCCACTATTCTAAACTCCTTTCTCGAAGTTTCTGGCCACCAAATCAACCAAGGAAATATGAAATTGTTTCAGCAAAAAAAATCCCCCATCAGTTGAAAGACAGTCTAGCTAGGATTCTTAATGTCCACCAGGTCAAATCATTTTCCAAATATCTTGGACTTCCTATCAAAGTGGGAAGGAACAAAAAGAAACTTTTAGCTACCTTCTTGATTCCCTCCAAAAAAAAGTCCATAGTTGGAATAGATGATAACTCGGGAATTTGTCTAAGTTTACTAGGCTAATTCGTGCTTAATTATCTACATTATGACATTAACTTCCCTCCTTAATGCTTTATTTACACTTTATTGTTATATTTCGTCTCCAACGATCGATTTGATATGTTTTCAGGGTAAAGTGCTCAACAAAGTGATTAAATGAAGATTTTAGAGGTTGAGGCAACAAGTGGAAGTCAGACCAGAGTCAAAGGCTGATTTTTACCAACTACTGCTGTGTTTTAATGAGGGTCCGGGTTTGTATCCTACTTTGTAAACCCGGACCATCTCATCGTAGAACTCTCTGCCTAGTTTCAGATGTGGTCCGGGTTTGTATCCTACTTTGTAAACCCGGACCTCCTCGTAGAACTCTGCCTAGTTTCAGATGTGGTCCGGGTTTGCGTACTTGTTTGCAAACCCGGACCAACCTCAAGCAAGAATCTTCTGTCGAGTTTAGTGGTGGTCCGGGTTTGCGTACTTGTTTTGCAAACCCGGACCAATACAAGCGGAGCGCCAGAAGATCTGTTTCGAAAATAACGGATTGTTATTTTCTTTTTATACCTTTATTCTATCTTTTAGATAGCGGCCGTTTAGCAGATTAAAGATAGAATTCTCACTCTTATAAAAGGAGACTCTTGCCAACGAGAGACACATGCCTACACACACCACAATTAGTCACGATACAACAGAGAGAATTAGCTGAATTGAGAGAATTCTGATTGGGAGCCTGGAGTAGAGCAGAGAAAGAGATTCACCACGGAGACTTCACCAAAAGTCTTAGAACAGAGTTTCTTCTTGTTCTTTATTTCTACTCATTACAGTTTTTTCTTATTGTAACCATGTCAATGGCTGAGTAGTTCTTTTAGATTTTGGTTTGCTATGTATCCCTGAATTTGCTATTCATGTTCCTTTGCGATTTATTTAATACAATTCGATTGAGTAAAGTTTTTTCCTTGCTTAATTTCTTTAATCGTTATAATTTGGCCAATTATAAAGATTAGTATTTTGTTAGCTTATATGTGACGACTGCGGCTTTCAATTGAATTCAGGAAAATAACCGGTTAGTTTAGAGACGGTAATTCCTCTAAATTGCTAATTGTCCGATAATCTAGATTATTCTTAAGGCGGTTAGTAAACAGTGGGTTCGTAACCAAAGTTAGAATTCGGTCTTTGCTAACTAGAATTTGCTAAGCGGGAGACCGGAGGTGAATTATCTTTGTTATAGGGTTTTACTCAAAATTATCTTGGAAATCGCTTTGGGATAGGAATTACAGATTTAGGGAGTAATAGTAAACCGGGATCTCTTTCCCAAATCAGTTTCGTAACAATTATTTTCCTGTTATTTACTATTTTACAATTTGTTTACAGTTTTTAATTCTCAGCAAATCAAAATCCCCAATTTCCTGTTTGTATTTAGTATTTTTATTTCCTTTCCGGTTAGTAAAGATTTAAGCTAGACATCGCCTCCTCTGGTTCGATACTTAGGGAATACTCTCTATTAAAACTTGCTAGAATTGACTGGTACACTTGCCGTTAGGTTTTACCCCAACAAGTTTTTGGCGCCGTTGCCGGGAGGCACGGTTAGTTTAATCTTTATTTTATTTGTTCTTTTATTATTTCCTTTTGTTCTGTTTCGATTTTCTGTGTTTTGTTTTCTTTTATTTAACTTGTTCGTTAAATTATTTTGTTATTCTCTGTTTTCTGTTTTTGATTTCGTTTAGTTTAGTTATTAGTTTAGGAACGTTTTGACGTTTTTAAATATCTTAGCTTTAATCTGTTTTGGTTTTGTTTTAGATATTCTTTTATTCTCCAGATTTTATTTCTGATTTTATTCCTTTATTTGAATATTTTGTGTTTAGTAGTTAGGATTTTTATCTGCATATTTTGTGAGTTAATTTCTTTTTATCTTTTTCTGATTCTAGTTGTTTTAATTGTGATTGCTCTTTTAATTTACGCTATTATAGCTTTAGTTCACTAACTCTCGGTTTATGGTTAAAACCCGCTCTGCAGGAGAACCGGAGTTCGAGCTCAACCTCGAGATCGAGTGTTTTGCAAGACAGCTTCGTAAGGATTTGAATCTGGATCCGCCAGTTGAAGAGCAGGTCCCTGAACCACCTGTCGACGAAGAGGTTCCGGAAGTGCAACCAGCAGTTAACATGGCGAATAACCAGAGGCAGATGAGGGACTACACCCGTCCAAGTGTTGAAGGGTTGGTGTCGCCAATAGTGATTCCTGCATTGCCAGTAGGAGTGCAGTGGTAGTTCAAGACCCACTACGTGACAATGGTGATGAACGCACCTCAGTTCAGCGGGACGGTTACTGAAGACCCGAATGTCCACCTCACCACATTCTTGAGATTGGTAGGAGCGTGTTCGACGCCAGCTTCGCAGGAGGTTGCTCGGCTCACTCTGTTTCCATTCTCCCTGAGGGATAGAGCAGCTGATTGAACTCACTGGCGCCCGACAACATTACTACCTGGGAAGAGTTCGCTAATGCATTTCTGGAGAAGTATTTCCCACCCTCTCGGATGCTAACCACGAGAGGTGAAATCACTAACTTCAAGTAGTTTGCCGGTGAGACCTTGTCTGAAGCTTGGGAGCATTTTAAGGGGATAGTAAGGAAGGTACTACATCATGGACTAGAAGAAGAGGTTGTGCTGCAGTCATTTTACACGAACTTGGACCCTTCTAGCCGGTTGTTGGTTGATACATGTGCTGGAGAAAGTTTGATGGAGCTGCCCATTGCAAGAATCAAAGAGCTGTTGGAGACTATTACTACAGCAGCTAATCAGTGGGGAGGTACGAGAGCCGGAGAAGCTGCACCGAAGAAACCTGCTGGAGTTTATGAGGTGGATTCGAATACTTTCCTGGCTGCCAAGATAGAAGCGATGTTGAAGCAGTTTGAGCGTATGTGTGCAGTTATGAGTCCGCAGTCAAACGCAGCAGCTGTTCCTGAGGTTTTTTCCACCTTGTGAATATTGTGGTAGGGCTTCTAACATGTGCCAATGTACTCCACCACAGGAAGAGGCATCGAATTATGTTGGTAACAGACCGGGTAATTATTTGGAAATCAAGGCAACCCGGGTTACCACACTCAGCAGCAGAATCGTTACGAAGTTGGTGGTAACAGCAACTACAATCAGAGACCTCAGCAGCAGCATAATCCTTCCTATCAGAAGCAGCCACTGCAGAATCAGCAAGCGCAGAATTCGGGTGCTAGAGCGTCTTCTAGTATGGATGAAGTTCTGGCCAGGATGAATGATTTCATCACAGTTAACACGAAGAAATTTAATGAGCTGAAAGCCTTCAACCAGGAGCAGAGGACCTTCAATAATGATTAGAGGACATTCAATAGGAACATCGAGACTCAGCTGTCTCAGATATCTCAGCAGTTGGCTCAGCGTCCTTTGGGTTCCTTGCCTAGTCAGTCCGAGCAGAATCCGGGAGAGCACGCCAAGGCAATCACATTGAGGAATGAAGAAACTGCACCAGCAGGTTCTCAGGAAGAACCAGCTGAAGAGGAGGTGACGATTAGCAAGACTACTAAGACTTCCACACCTCCACGTCGCGCAGTTGCTGAAGCGCCAGTTCCTTTTCCAAACCGGTTGAAGAAGAGGGACTTAGATGAGCAGTTTGGTAAGTTTTTAACTATCTTTAAGAAACTGACCATTAACATCCCTTTTTCTGAAGTTTTAAAGCAGATGCCGATATACGCGAAGTTCATGAAGGACATCCTGTCCAACAGACGATTTTTAGTGGAGAAGGATACTGTGCAGCTTACCGAGAGCGTTTCAGCTGTTCTTTCGAAGAAGCTTCCACCTAAGTTGGATGATCCAGGTACTCCGGTCATACCATGCGCGATAGGTAATGTGAATTGCGGTAAGGGTTTATGTGATTTAGGTGCGAGTATTAATTTGATGCCCTTATCCATGTATTTAAACCTTGGTTTAGGAGAGTGTGACCTACACGAATTACTTTGCAGTTAGCTGATAGGTCGATCATCCTACCTAGAGGGGTGGTCAGAGATTTAATTGTTTCGGTTGGTACTTTTGCTTTCCCTGCTGACTTTGTTATTTTAGACATGGAGGAAGACAAGGTAGTACCGCTTATTTTAGAGCGACCATTCATGCGCACAGCAAGGACCCTCATTGATGTTGAAGGGGGGAAGATTATACTGCGGTTACATGATGAGCAGCTTGTCTTCGATATGACCAAGGCCGCTGCTCACCCTTCTGATGTTCATGCTTGTTTTAGTTTAGATTGTTTTGACACTTTGATGCAGGACTATTCTTACAGCCCCGCGGAGTTAGATGCATTGGAGAAGTGTTTGGTAGATTCCATAGAAACTGCTCATAACGATTCTGAAGTTTCTGCTGTAGCGTTCCAGCTTGCTGCTGGGAGGCCGTATAGGAAGAACCATCGGGTCGAGGAGGAACCGTTGGACCGAGTCCCAAAGACGCTGGCTCCTTCTGTGGAATCACCACCTTCTCTTGAACTCAAGCCTCTTCCTAGTCACCTTAAATATGCTTTTCTAGTTCCTCCATCTGATTTACCTGTTATCATTTCTAATGCTTTAACTGATGAACAGGAGGAAGCGTTGTTGCAGATTCTGAAGAGGAATAAGGAGGCGTTAGGGTGGTCCATTGCTGATATCAAAGGTATTTCTCCCACGTTTTGCACTCACCGCATTTATCTTGAGGAGAATTACAAGCCATTGAGACAGCCCCAGCGGAGACTAAACCCGCACATGAAAGAGGTGATTAAGAAGGAAGTTATCAAGTTGCTGGATGCAGGTATAATCTATCCGATCTCTGACAGTGAATGGGTAAGTCCTACTCAGGTAGTACCTGTAACACCCCGACTAGCAACAACAAACTACAGCGGAAAACATACATCGTCACATTACTTAACTCATTGGTGTTACACGCCGTTAACCACCCACGTGGCTAACAAGGCTAACATTTACACATTGTATCGGTCTGATGGACTAGATTCCCGAGCAACTACACATTACTATCCCTTCTATTAACAACGACCAACATATATACACATTCCAACTGTACCGAGTTCTTACAATCTAATGCCGACAACAATTTCGGTCTTACTACACCTACAAAACATATGCAATTTAAATGGCTATCCATGTATAACAACTACCCCGTCCTACTCTCGAACGGCTTCCATCTCCTTGTACCTGAAATAGGAAAGAGAAGAAAGGGTGGCCCCCAAGGGGCTCAGCACCTTTGCTGGTATGGTAATCCCGCAGCCCGCATGCTACCGGGCCACGCACAACTATTTGTCATCTTAGCATGCGGTCGATTGCATTTAAATCATGCATGTAACCATAAACACATAACACATTACATACACCCAACAATAGGGCTCAATAAAACGGCCAACCCGTCTACACTTAACAAGTCACTCATTGTGTTCCTTGACCCTAGAGTGTTTCTCCTCTAACGGAGCTATTCCCTTAATAGACGACACTTACCCACTAGTCGGGTTATCCATAAACGTCTCTTTTATAAGCTGGGATTCATATCCATGGTCCACGTACTTCACATTTAAACAACGTATAACATCACATCACAATAAGCATTGCAGCACAACAACAACACATAACACAACGGGTACGGTTCTCTTAAGGAACCGACCCAAACATAATTAGTTCACTGTAGAGCCTAGAGAATGTCGCCAACTCATGATAAGCTCGTTACACAACACTCGTTACCGTCCTAATAGTCGGACGAGTAACTTAACTTAAAGATGGAACGAATTTAGTGATCCGAACACACCGCACAAACACAAGTTCCCCCTAAACCGATCATAAGTCAGAATAGCTAAGCTTTGGAGTAAGCTAATGGGAGATCGTAACCCGTGGAGGAAACAACCATAACAGAGAGGAGGGTAAAGCTAAGAAGGATACCCACTCCCAAACAACGCGCGACCGGAACGACCGGATTCCTCACCCCCCCCCCCCATTAGTAAATATATACTTATTAATAAATAGTTAGAGCTCCATCATGGAACCTATCACATCCACACACCTCAAGGTATTACAACTGGGTTAACACACAAGGGAGGTTCACACAATTACACATAACAACAACACACAACTACTCACGCATAGCCGTAGTTAGAACGTTCCCATGGTACGGGTCGTTAAGTCCGAATACCGATCTCTCATGTGGTCCTAGAGTCGGTTAGTTAAGTTTAACACATATTTGAGGTTAAACGGTATCGGAACTAAACCCGCCACATAAAAGAATTACTGTAAACTCATTACATGTTTTTATCTTATAACGTGGTAAACATACAGAAAAACACATTGGCATACAAGCCGGTGTAATCCGGTAGGACACAGGTTGCAAGAAAACCATACCTTGGTCCTTGCTGCGTACGAGTCCCGCCAAACGTAGCTCCTAGACATGATTGATAATGTCGGTTAATTACTTATTAAATTCCGGTTTACTAAACACTTTACACGATTGAATGACACGTTTTTATGCTTAAACTCACACTTGGTTGTCATCATTATACCCACTAGGGTTTACTACTTAAACCACACTTAAGTTGTTTTTTTTTTACATGTTTTGGGTCGTCCGACCCACCGTCCGACCCACAACTGGGTCGGCCCGTTCCAGAAACTTTTTCCGTCTTTCAAATCCACCCGTCCGACCCATGTCCGACCCAAGTCCTCTGGGTCGGACCATTCCAGAAACATCAACGGGTGAATTAACAGAGGCCGTCCGACCCACCCTGGGTCGGACCACTGGGTCGGACAACACCAGGACTTGTCCAAAACTTGTCAAACTTTCTCCAAACTTTTCCTCAAGCCTCCTAATGTGTTCTAACATCATTTGGCACACTTACACCTTCATACAACAACCATAAAACTCATTTTATAACTCCTTAAACACTTACTCTTTTCTTACCAAAATTCCTAACACTTATAATGTTTTCTCCTTAGTTTCTCTAGTGGTGTTTCATACCTATGATAACCACTATGCCAAGAATGTTTCCTCCCATCATAACATCATCTCCCAAACATCTTTTCTTACTAACTAAATCTCCTTTTTCACATCTTACCTAAACATCATTTCCTCCTTGTACATCAACATTCCTAAACCTTAAACAAACTTCTCCAAGACTTTAATACATCCTTCACAACACTCATTGAATTCCTAGAACTTCCAAGATAATACCTAAATCCTTGTAACACTCTAAATCACCTTAATACATGTTTTCTTCCCTGGTAAAGCATTTATTCATTCCTAACATTTCCTAGTTCACCAAAGCTCATTTAAGCACTTAAAACCTCTTATACATTACCCAAATTTTGCCATGGGTTCTCCTAGCACATTGTCATACCAAAACACATTGTTTTTCACCATTAAACATTCTAGAACACCTAAATCCATCAAGAACCTTCTCACACAAAACCTCACCAAAGTTACACTACATTACAATATAGTGCACAATTTAAATTGCTTGGCACTTAGGCCCTTAAATAACATGGCTCTTAGGCCCTTAAATTGCATAAACCTTAAACACTGAATTTCCACATGTATATATTGCCTTTGACCTGCAAATACACCCAACAATACATATGTCCTTAATAAACTCCTTGAGAGCATTTTACTAGCTCATTTGCCATTGGCTCTTTAGGTATTTTATTAAGCAAATTTAAGCTCATTTTTCCTAAGGCATTTAGACTACATTGAGATAGTTTGTTTACCTCTTTCTTCAAGATTTTTACTTGAACACTCTTGTTCTTATTTGTTTGGAATCGGCAAGAGTACTTGGTTACTTGTCAATGTTCTAATCAATACACAAGTAAACAAATGAGCATTCAAGCTCCATGCTCAAACTCATTTACAAACCCTAGGTTATACATATGGTCTTAACACATTAGGATAGCTGTTTTACCTTGGAAACAAAAGAGAGCTTGAATAAGCATCAAGAGAGGACTCCACCAAGCCCTTGGAAGATTGGAATGAAGCTATAACAAGGCAAGAGAAAGGCACATAAGTGGTGATTTTCGGTCACACACAAAACAAGAGGAAAACATTGATATTCTTTGACTTTCCTTACCTTGAAGCAAAGGAGAATGACAAGGCATGGAAAGGTGAGCTCAAGCTCCTTCAATGGAGAATCTTCATGGCACCAAAATGGAGTTCTTGAAGATTTGAAAAGAGAGAAGTGTAGAGCTTGGCCTAACAAGACAAATATGGTCTTAGAATTGATTTGGTGTATGGAGCTAGGAGTTACAAGCTATGGAAGTAGGAGATGACATTGTTGCTGTAGCAAAACCATGGGGGCTTGGGAGAAGATGAAGAAATCGGTGAAGATGGAAGGAAATAAGAGAATGAGGTGAGAGAGTACTCTTGTTTAGATATTTATGTAATAAAGTAGAATAGTACTTTACTTTATGTCTTCCTTTCTTTAATTGATTTGCAAATGGTGGTGACTCACCTTACAAAAACGGCCCCCATATATTAATTAGGGGTGTTTTGGTCTTTGTTGACCAATTAACTTACTTACTTTGACTAATGTCATAAACTAGCTTAATTTAGTTACTATTCACAAAACATGGCACATATTTGTGAATTTTTTGATTTCCCATTGATTTAGACATCCTAATGTGATACTAAGTAGTACACATATTACTTAAAGAGTAATGATGGACATTTAGCCACTCAAACTCATTTACAAGACAATTTTCCAAAAAATGTGCTTTAAGACTCCTTAAAGCACATTTTGTGTTTAAACTTGTTTTCAAGCTTGGTTTTCTTTAGTAATTGGTTTAATATGTTCCTTAGTATATAAATAAGGTCTTGGTAAACTCATTAGGTCTTAACCAAGACTATCCCAAGCTTAGAGCACATTTTAGCCCATATTGACCTTAAGGTATTTATGTGTGTTTTGTTTGGTTTCATTGTCTACCAAGGTCTCCTAAGGACTTAATTGAATATTATTAAGTCTTGGTAGGCTCTTTGGGTCCTAACCAAGTTCACTCCAAGCTTAGAGCATGTTTTTGCTCAAACTGTGTTTTAGTGCTTTATTGTTTTTACTATGGTTTAAATTGTACACTGATGCTTCTAAGGCGCTTGTAGCCTTAATATCCATGGTTTAACATTTAACAACATACAAAGGTTTGGGGTATTTCAATCCCCCTTAAAGAAACTTCGTCCTCGAAGTTCATACTTCCACACATCATTGGATTATAACACGGGGATTACTTGTAAAATAAAACTTCCATAACCAAACTACTTTACATCACAACCTCGGACTTAACGGTCGGGCAAACATTTCCACTTCCATACATAACATAAACACTTACATAGTAACCTCGGACTTAATGGTCGGGTACCTTAACAACATTTGCACATAATAACAACCCTTAGACTCTTGGGTGGGTAACATAACAACGTTTAGACCCATAGGTCTTGATAACATCACAGCCTTTAGACACATAGGTCTATGTAACACTACAACATTTAGACTCATAGGTCTTGATAACATACACTGTCGGAACTCACCCACTTTAGGACTCAAGGTCAAAATAATAATTATACACATACCACCAACATGTCTTAGCATGTATGGCAACCAAAAATATCTTTTAGATACACTGTGATCCCGCAGGACCCGGTCGTGATGGACACCTTCTGGTCCCCGTTCCTTTGGGAGATCAAAACAATCACTTAATTTTTAGCATATATCCCATGTCACCGGTCCGAAGACAAAGGCTCATACGTCCTCAGCTCGTGAGCAAGTATTACAAAAATATTCTTTACGTAGTTAAGTATAAGAGAATCCTTTTATTCAAAATATCAGTCAGAAGTTTGGAAATGCCAAATTGAAAACCCTTTTGAAAGCGCATACAACTCCAAGTCCAACTTAAGCTCTTTGCCTCTTTTCCTAGCGTGGTTATTTGTGACCACTTATAGGGAGCTTCAAGAAATCCAACCCTGATGTGACCAGCATCTGTATTGAACCATTCTTCCACCCCAATTTGTGTTCGCTTCCCTTGATCACATGCAAATCAAGTTCCACCTCCCACTTCAATTTCAAGCATCAAATGAATCACTCATTTCCAATTTCTATCCTTTAGTCTTTCTAGTCATAATCATACACCTCCAAGGGATAGATTTCCGTCTATCAGCTATCTTCATTCACTTAAATCCTGTTACCTAGGGAATCTTATTCTCACCAGGTTCTATGTCGGTTTCATACCCTTCCATGAATCACTATATTACATATATACATATATTTTATCAAAATACAACACATTCTTTTTTTTTTACATTTATACACTGTCGGGGTTTTAGTTCCCCGGGAGTTTCTTTACTCCCTTACACTTGTACTTTCACACACAAACTGTTAACAAAATAAACACACTTATCACAATGGTATTCGCGTCTTATGTGTGCAATTACCACAATTAAACCATGAATGAATGCGTATGTTTATGTAACGCACACACCAATCATCCAAACAAATTATTTTGTGCTATGCACAACATAGTTCACGTACACTTGTACGGTAAAACACACTAAGTGGTTTTTGCGCTCTACCCCCCTTAAAAGGGATTACGCCCACGTAATCAACCACTGAATATTGGTTTAAAAGTTCTACCACCGTGAAGTGACACAACTTCCACGCGGTCTGTTATACAATGTGTTCTGGTTAGAGAATGTTAACCATATTGGCGGTTTAGTCCCTAAACCAAGAATTCTCATTGGAGTTTGCTTTAACTCTTAACTGGTTTCGGTTCTGGCCTGTGAGGCTTCTAGGCATTAATAATTAGCCATTCACTCATGTTCACTATGTACATTCAACACTTGAATCACTGGCTCACTAGTTTCTGCTGCGCAACTCTGATAACTGTAGAGCTTAGTTGCCCCACTCGTTATTCTTACATATTGTACAACTCCAATTATCACCTTTATCTGGTAATAACGGTTTCTCAACCGACGCGTGGTACTCTTACCGTGAGCGAATTCGGCAAGTTTCAAAACTTTTGATCCACTTCTCTAATAACTTACTGCGTAAACTGCTACGTATTTCACAATGATTGACTTGATTCCTTCCAACTTACTGTCGGTTGAGGTTTAGCTACTACCTAATGTGTAGTGCTCTCTCGGTTATTTCCCACACTTGAGGTATATTCCATACCGACACTTAGTATTCCGTGTTGCTGCAGTCGCTTTTTGCTAATCATGCCTCCACATTGGTTCTGTACAAGTACTCTTTCATTAGTACGACCTTGCATTCCTATGCATCGGTCACTATGGCATTATAACCCGCTTTCTATTTCCACCACAATTAACATTTCCGAATCCTAGCTATCGCACTCGATCATTACTGCACAAATGCAATACCAAAACACTCAGTCATACAGAGTGCAGAGGTGTAAACTCTTGACAGAAAATCTCTTATGCGATTCGCAATAGGAATGAACACTGTGTTTCACTGAGATCCTTATCTCATAATACTAGCTTACTGCCTAGTTATTTGCTATCACTTATCGTTTAACAATACTCATACAACGGTCGCTTCTGCGCACCATGCTCTTACTCATTGCATAACACTAACTTACATGATGTTTACTGTCACATTAACTTCCACACTATACTTACATCATTCGTATTATGGTCCGTCTGTAACCCCACTTATAATCTCATAATAATCACTCATATAATCACTCACGTAGCGTAATTAGAGACGTCTCACAGCGGAAGTTAAACTACATTAATCCTCACTTGGGTGTCACATGCCATTACTCGCCCATGCGAGTAAAGAAGCATAACCGTAATCTAACAATGAACAACCACAACTAACCGCAGTGATGAACGAGATATTTATTACATTATCCTATACACAAACCAATACCTATGACAAGTGAGCATTTAAAGAGTTCCCAGAATTTCAACGTGCTAACCGATTTAATATTAAACATGCGATAATAAAAGTCAAGGTAGTCTACCCATATTCCCGCACTCCGGCTTCACGTCCCGATCCACAACCTGAAATGGGTTGGCCCCAAAAGGGGCTCAGCAAACTATATGCTGGTATGCTAAAGTGTAATCCTAGACCCTTTAGGTCACTTAGGTCAATTAGCCGTCTGAACATGAGGTTGATTACATGCTGGTTCATTTTGCAGTTTATATACAGCAGTAAATAACATGCATAAGCATACAGTAATCCATCAAAGTGACAATCCATCCATTACATACAATCCACGACATACCAGATACCATGTTCTATAAACAGTCATACAATATACAGTAAACATTCATACAAACGCGTAGTTACTTCCATCGAGATGTTAGTAGTTTTTTTCCTTTAAATTGTGTTAATAACCATTTAGTCTTACACTCAATACCATTGGGCGTCATGTTAGGACAACCCGGAAATAACCTTACTGGACAGTAGTCCTCCCGTACACACGAAGTGCTCATTGCCAAGGATCACTCGACCCCGGGGCTTCCACTTGCCTAATAAAGGCGTCCATGAATGGCCGAAGCCGTGTGCCAAAGTCGGCACCCTGGTCCAACAGTCTATCTAGGCCCGTCGGAATATAGAGGGAGTCGGTCCGATACGGACGTTATACTCCGGTGATCACCAATGCGCAACCAACTAGTCGAAACTAATTGGATTCCCATACCATTTACCAACCAACATCTCCAATGTATGATTAATCCTTAATCAACTACCCTAAGTAAATACTTAGGTTTTGAAGAAATCTTTACCATTATTACCTTTGAAGTCTTATGTACTTCCCTAGACATAGTCTAGGTTAAAGTCATGTTCGAGTATCAAGATCTAGAGACTGGGGATCCCGAGTCTCATTCCTAAGTGTTTTACTTAGGTCAGTTAGGGATAAAGTTCCCGAATATTAGTATTCCAACCGCATAAACAATCATAGTAATATTGTCCGAAGACATCGTGCACAATAATAAACGCTTACCAACCTTATAAATAATCCACACAATCATGCATAGCAAACATATCGCTCTTGGCACATAGTCAATCAATACCCCAAACCGAGGCTTCCCTCAGAGGTTCGGACCACACAATGAACATACCGTACACCGTCGAACGTTCGCGTGACAATTCCCGCGTAGTCCGTAGCACTCATAATGCTTGTCTCTACCAACTCACACCTCTGGTACATACGTTGTTCTAATATCAGTATATTTATGTGTAACTTCAAACATTACAATCGCTAATATACGTTACGGTTTACGTAACTTTTTCTACGTGCATGTAACGTACTATACAACTATATATTTATAATATGGTTGTTGTTGTAATCACGTTTGTACTTCTAATTGTATAATCCCGTTTGTCACTCGTTATCCATATTATACCCTTATGCCTTGTTATAAATCCGCAGGATATAAATTATAGAGTTCCTCTTATAATAAGGTTCCAACCAGACAATATACTTCCAAAATTTTCCAACTTAATCCATCATTTTATGGAAATGCTTATAACGCATATTTATTCCTTGATAACTCCCCTATAATATACCCTCTTATACTTTAACATAATGTCGAATTATACCATCCCAACCTTATTATATATTATGTCCACATGTTAATCATTCCCAAATCAGCCCACGCATTTTCGGTAACTGTAATATTTACTCTTTTACTTGATTGTTTATAAAATCAGCCATATATTATAACTACTATATTTCCAATCTTATTACTTTATAGTCTAAGGTTATTTAACATGATTATATAAATATATTATGTATAATTCTGAACAACACTAATACTTTTCAGGAATCTCTATACCATTCCCACATATTTTGATTATTTACAAGACTATCCCACATTTCCTACTTGTTATATCACTAATCCTTATTAATTTATAACTTAAGATATTCCAACATTACATAGACATATATATGTATATATTTACGAACATCACCTCTCCTTTCTCAGATTTATTTATTCACCTACGATTTCCTCTTAATTACACTATAACCCCATTAATACCATAAACTTTCATTTAATACTTAAGACTTCATAATATACGCTTTAATTATTTTAAATACCAAAACCAACCCAATATTTTTCTTAATCCTCAATAGATCCCCTAGTGTTCGGTTTTAATGCACCTTAACCTTTAGCTTTCATTATTTATACATTGGCCCACCTTTCTCTTATAAACTTACAATTTAACATCAAAACTTTATATTATACACATTGATTTATTTAATTTCAAAAACCAATCAATATTTTCTCCAAATTTCCGAACAATCCCAAAGGTTGTTCTAATTCCCATTTCCACCCAAATGTTCGGTTATTTACCAAGTAGCACATAAGTTTTATAAAATGTTATATTTTAATACTCAAACTATATGTTATACTCCTTAATTAAATATATTACCAAACCAACTCCTAATTTACCCAGATTTACATACGGACCCATAAGTTTTACTTAAATTCCATTCCAGCCCCTAATCTTTCGAATATCACATTATAGACCCATAAATTTTTAAATTGTTACACATTAGCACTTAACCATATATTATAACCATTAATGAATTAATTCCTTAAACCAATCCCAAAAATTCTTTAAGTTCCCAAACAGACCCCTAGGGTCTTAATATTTATCTTCCTACACCTATATTTTTCGGTAATTACATAAACACCCCTTTTCTTTTATAAATGTTATTTTTAACTTAATATTTCTTTTTAATTTAGTCAAACCTCACTTGTGGTCGAGGTGGACCACTTAATTTATCCTCTTGACCAGATTTGTCTTTACTTACCAAATTATCCCAACTAATAATCTATTTTTTATATTTAACCCCTAATCCCATAAAATTCACATTTATAGTTATAAACTTCCTAAGATTATCCCTCTCGGTTTCTATATACATTTAATGTTCTATATTTCTTTTTAATTATGTTTTAACCCCGTGTATAATTTATTTATTTACTTAAACATTTCATAAGGTTTTAAAATTCATTTACGCCATGTTAAAGGTTTATAAATATACCGATGCCTTTCTAATATATTTATAAGTAGTTACATTCACTAGACTTATCATCTTTGCACCAGGAATTATACATCCTTTTAAATCAATTTATAAATTTAATAATAATCATTTAAAGCTCAAAGTATACATAATAATATAACCTAATTTTATGGCCTTAAAAATAGCATTATAATAAATTTTAGATGCCATTAAAATGTCCTTAAAGTTGTATTAATCACGGCCTGCAGCAGTTTTTACCCCTAACTAATTAAATTATTTTCCTTCATGAGTTACATAAGAAATATATTTTAATTTAGCCATTAGTACTTAGTTCCACTAATCAAGTATTTAGTTCTTTATTCTACACATTTTTAGGACTTAACTAGCACACATATATATACTCATCCTCACGGCTATATACAGTTTTGTGTATTAGTTTCTAAAATTATTTGTTTTCTTTTAAACACATACATTTGACTTCAAACAAGTCATTAACTTTTAGCTTCATAACAAAATACTAAATCCCTAAATTTCTCCACGTACTTAGGATTTAACAGATCTCCTTTCACCCATGTATTCACTGCTTCGCATTCATTTACTCCTTAACAAACTCAACTACCCCCTACCTTCACTTAACGATCTCAGTTTTATAACAACACCCAAATAAATACTTTTAAGGTATTAAGAGAATACCGCACGTCATTACCTTGATTAAATCAGCAAGGGGAAATTTTCACCAGCCACCACTCCTTCTTACCAGCTACAGATTTCTTCCTTTGCCTAGTTATATACACACATGCCACGGTTACAATCTGAGTACGTAGCTCAAGCTGATAATGCTTACCAGCTTCAAAAGGTTAGTCTCGTTTTATTACCTTCTATAACTTGATATCCTCTCTGCACAACTTCCTCTGTCGGCAGCCTATGGTGTTTACATGACCATTTTTTTTTCTTCAGTCATAGAAAGGAGCTAAATTAGTAGCTACATAACTAGCTAGTTTAAAGAGATTTGTTCATGACTTTAAGCACTTCAAGAGGTGGTTATTACCTTGGTATGGTTGCTGGAGTTCAGAGGTGCTCTCGGACACTATAAACAGAGAGGTAGGCTTCAGTTTTGTCTCTTTTTTTTTGCATGAACGTGGAGGAGAAGAACAGTTGTATAACCATGTTCAATGTGGGTTTTACCTTGGTTTTGAAGGGCTTCTTACAGCAAATTTTGGCAGCTGTACACAGAGGAGTGAACTCAGTATTTGAGCAAGGAATCAGAGGAAGAACAATGTTCAAGTAGCCTAGATAGTTCACAGTCTCTACCTCCTGTTATAGCCCCTCTTTGGTGCGCTTTGGTGCCTGTTTTTGGCTCAATAAAGAGACTATAATGGAGCTTCAAACGTGTGTACCAGGAGCACGGGAGCAGGGGAAGAAGAGAGGTTAGTGGGTTTTACTTGTGTGAAACGTAGGCCTAAAGCAGGAAAGAAAACTAGAGAACTCACCCTTGTAGCTGCTGCTGTTTGCAACTTGTTCTTCTGTTGTCGTTCGAACATGAGGCATGGAAGCAGAGTGGTGTTAGCGTAGAAAGAAAAGAAATAAACTGATGCGAGTCAGGAGGGAAAGGAATGGATGGAGCCGTGGAAGGAAGGAAGAAAGAAAACGCTTGTTTACCTTGTATTTTTTGTTGTTGTTGTTCTGGGTGTTTCAGTTGCAACCGGGTATGTTTCTCTTGTACGTTGAGCTACTGAAATCAGAGAAGGAAATGAGAGCTCACACTGGGAGTTCTTGCTGTTGCTACAGTTTCATTTTACTCTTCTGTTGTTGTTGCCGGTAATGTGCAGGAAAAGGAAGAAGCAGTTTTTTTTTTTGAGTTACTGCCGTTTCATTCGCACATGGGGGAAGAACTATGTTACTGCAGGTTGGTATGCAGAGGAGTTTCTGATTGCAGAAGGAAGGGAAAGAAAAGCATGAGAAATAAGAGAAGTCACCTTAGTTGCTTGCTGTGTTTCAGCAGATATGGAGAAGAAGAAATGCTTACAGTTTTATTTTGTGGTTTGCTCCAGCGCTTGTCCGAGAGTGGCAGAAGAGATGAGCTGTTGCGGTGTGAAAAGAAGGAAGAGGAGGAAAGCTGCGTAGAAGAAGGAAAAAGCAGATGAGGTGACCGAGAAAAGAAAGGAGAGGAGGGTGGTATAGATGAAAGTAGCTGTCAAGAAGCATGGGAAACTGGAAGATGAGTGTACTAGCTGTACTTGTATATTTGTTTAAGCTTTTATAATGATGTGTTATGTCCCTCTTTCCTACATACACAACCGACAACAAAGGAGTTTGGAGAGAGTTTATTATCTATTTATTTTTTTGAAATTTCTCTTCTTCTAATATTATAGTGTTAGTTGTTATGTCACATTATTACTTATAACATTTTGGTTTAGAAGTATGTATATATAAGTACATGTTTGTGACTCTAATTTGTTTAGGGTATATAAACTATTTATATAATTTTATACCATAATGTTTATAGCAATAATTGCTAATGATTTATAATCCCTATTAATTAAGGTAGTAATTATGCGGGGTATTTCAGTCTACCCCCCTTAAAAGGACTTCGTCCCGAAGTCGTTTAAATCGAATATGTACATCACTACCCAATAAACCTCAAGGTATTAATCCAGCCTATCAATTCTAAAGTTCCAATACTTCCTTGAAGTGTAATCGCTTCCATTCAACCAACATATATCTGTATATATCATAAGTTTTGAAGGACATCCAAACCAACACACATATGTATATCGCAAGTCCCGAAGGACATCCTTACTTAATAATTCAAGTGCTCTAGGCACAACATATCACAAAACACGTCTCAAGTGCTTAAAGCACATACACATAACAACTACAACGTAAGTGCTTAAAGCACATACAGACGACCAAACAACATAAAATGGCTAAATATGCCAAGGGCTCTACCCCCCTTAAAAAGGGTTACGCCCCGTGACCCCCAAAGTATCACACAGTCGCTATGAGAAAGAGCGCTGGATACTTGGCTCTCATGGAGTTCTCCAACTTCCATGTGGCCTTTTTGCCTCATGGTTCTGCCAACGGACTTTGACCCCTTTTAATGGTGTTGTTCCAGGTCTCCCTCGTTTCTATATTGAAACTTCGGAGTGGAGTCTTCGTATATCTGAGGGACGGGTCGATCTCTCGTCACTCGGCTCTAAAGAAAAAAAACTATGCGAAGGATGAGGCGCAAACTCTATTCAGTCAAAGGTGTAGAGTATTTTGTGCGCTCCCCCAAATACGTTCTATTGGGCCCACTCGCTCCAAGATGAGGTGCAGACCCACGTGTATAGGGCTTAGTTTGCCCTTTCCGTTCCTAAGGACATATTATAGATGGGTTGTTAGCAGGAGGTTATTGTTGATTTCGTTGCAATATGACAGTGTCATCCCCGGTCTTTGCTTAGTTTGAAGTGAAGGTATCTTAATCAGTGTGGTGTCATTAATTGTAGATGCACACGATTAGGTCTAATTCGTGTCCAGACATTATGGATGACTAGCACGGAATATTTTTTGAATTGTTATTATCTTCACTCATTGGTTTCTAGTTGAGGTGAAGTATGACATTGGCTATCGTTTGTCATTAGTGCTCTTTGCACTAGTCTCCGAAGTTTTGAATGTATTAGTTTATAAATCCACGAAGGTAATTTTTTTTGTTATCCCGTGTCTCCAGGTTATTTTATTCCGGAGTACTACATCAATTGTAGTATTTGTTATGTACTTCATGATGTTATATATTGTATATCTCACGCCAATATTGTATGGTTAGCCCTGCTCTTGCTAGGGACATCCATCATTGTGTTTATATTAAGCCTTGCATCTTTCGACATCCCATATGGGTAAGATCCTTGTTTGAGGCATTTTCCCTTCTATTATACTCTATATCCTTTCTATCTTTCATGCTACTCAACAGGAATGTAATTGTATGTTCATGAGTTCCTGAGTGGATTATAACGTTGAATGTTGTATTTATTTTGGAGTGTATCTTTGAACGGTCAAGGCTATTATGTAGCCTGCCTTCAATTTTTGTTCCTTATCATTTGAGTTCTACACGAGTTTCACTCGTCTGTGTTTGTCCATTCTAATGGCTATTTATAATGGTCGCTTCTGTGCGCACCATATTTTTGTCGATTCGACAGTTATAAATTATTGTGATGTTTGATTAATAGCTTGGGCATCTGCTAGTGTGCCAGCTTGCCTTTCTTTTATTGTATATTGGTGTACTTATATTCAGCCCCTTTCCGGGTGAAAACATACTGTTGCCTTTAATGTGGGCATATGAGATTGTTACATTATTCGATATTGTCTTGTGTTCTCTGTTGGAGAGTAACTCTCTTTATGTCCCTCTTACGGGTGGCGATTTCCATTATTAAGTAGGTTCTTTCAGGTGCTAAGTATTGTGTTGGTGTGAGCAGTTATTGAACCTTATAAGGGTTCTCTTTATGTTGAATCACCCATTCAACGGGTTTTACATGCTTGTCATTAGGGTGACTATCAACTCCTCCTCATTCAAAAGGTTTTCTTAATGTTATTATGTTAACCGTTCCCTTGCGGCGTTACGACTTAGTCGTGTTGTTTTCGAGGTTCTTGGTTCCTCTAATCTCGTTGGTTCAATAGGAACTCTTCTTGTTAATTTACTTGAGGTAGTTATTTGTTCTGATCTGGATTTATATCTCTGACCTTGGTACGGATTTGAATACTTCTTGTGTTACACTACTTGTCTACACGTATGGGGTACCTTAATAATACATTGTTACTTACTTGACTAACTTGTAAGTAAGTATGTCAAGCCCACAAGCTCCCGAGGAGTGCGGTCGTCTCATATCTCGTTTTGTATCCTCGTAGTGTCCGTCACGCGTTCGTGAAGTATTATGTTGTCAATCTCCCTTTTTAATTCATGTTGGGGGGTGTCCCAAGGAAATTCCTTTCTATTCCCTGGGTTCCCAGCCCCATGGGTATGATCACACATTTTTCATTCAACACGTGTTTGCGATATTTCACCCTAATGGTAGGGTTTACATTGTAATGGTACGAGGTGATTTTTCTCCTCTACCATTGGTTACGTCATTGACATGAGTTCATTGAAGTTTTAAAGGAATTTACGACCTCTCGTATTGATAAGTATTGTTGTCACATTACTTAGTAAGTCCTTTATTGGAGTTACTTATGTGTTGATTTCAAATTACTGTTATTTGGTTACCATGTGCGCGGTTTGACGCTCATTCATTGTCTCTTGCCCTTGTTCATTAGTTATTAGGTTATACACGTTAATTACGGTGTGTATTATAGTTTTCTAACTTAACCCTATCTTCGGGTAACATCATTTGATGTAATTTCCTGGCTTCATGGCGAAGACTCATGTTTTCTTCTTTTCATGGAAGCCCCTATTGTGGTCTGGTTTTAACCGGTTTCCATTACTTGACCTGTCATTTTAGACGTTATTGTTCAATTTGTATATTTTGGGAGATAGTCGAAGGCGGCACTTTCGTTCTCCTAGATTCGTGTTCTTCTAATGGCACATTGAGTATTTTTACTTAGGCTTGTGCTTTATAGTGTTTGGACTCGTTGTCTCGTATTACTGTTTAGGATGTTTGCCATTGCTTAACTCATATAGTCATTATCATTGACAGTCGTCATGTTAGTAGACGACATGTCTTTAGCATGTACTCCTCTTGTTACCTATTGTATGGTAGGGCGTCAATGGCGGTAGCCGTTCTTTTTACTTGGAAGCTTCGTCCAATGATCGGTGTGATCAACTGGATTAACAATGTATAATTATATCTTGACATCTGTTCGTCCCTTGTTTGTTATGGCATTCCTTGTTAAGGGTGGTGCCATGGGTGTTAATTATTTAGTTGCTCAACACGATCCGCGCCTATGGTTACGATTTGGTTTAAGTAATAATGGTGTTGTAGTGTAATATGTTTAATCTTGGACCTTTTAAGGACTAACATGTTCTTATCTTCTTCCAATATTTATGATATGTTGTGTATGTCATTGTGGCCGTAGCATCGGCCCTAATTGCTACTTGATTATGTTCCACCACCATTCTTTATATACATACATTCGGGAGTGAACTGTTATTCTCGAGTATTCATACTTAGTACATTATTCATTAGATTGATGTGTTTCAGCTGTTTGCAGCTGGTATACTTCAGTTCCTTGTCTATTCCTAATGTGATTAAATGTGGCCACTTGTAGAGAGTTTTAGGAATCATCCGACCCTGATGTGATCAGTATCAGTGTTGGACTATCCTTCCACTCCAATTTGTGTTCAGCTTCCCTTGACCTGTACCGAATCAAGTTCCACCTCCCACGTCCATTTTAAACTATTAAATAATTTAATAAGTATGTTATGGTGTTTGGCTCATAAGCCGATGTTATTGATTCATTTTTGTTTAATGAGTGTAGCTTGACATGGGCTGGTGTATGCTCTTTAGTTGTAATGGTCGGACTTTTCGGTCCTTCCGAGGTTTTGGTCTTCACATTTTAAGGGTTTTGTGACCCTATGGTGACAAGTTGTAATTATGAATTTTGTACATAAGTTGTACAAATGTTTGGTGGTTACTAGTAGCCATGGTGTTGTACCTGTGGCCTACGCGGTTTGTAAAATTCAGTTGTATTTGCTGTTTTAGTTACAGTTGTAGTTATAGTTGCAGTTACAGCTGCAATTATGGTTGCAGTTAAAGTTATAGTTGCGGTTACAGCTGCAATTATGGTTGAAGTTAAAGTTATAGTTGCAGCACTTGCTGTAGCAAGTGCGCGAGGTAGACGGAAACGTTGGTATATTGCTTGTTATAGCACTTGCTGTAGAAAGCGCGCTATGCAGGTTGAATCATCGGTGTTGTACTTATTAGTCTCATTGACGTTTTGGTCGTTTGAGTATGATTTAGATGATTTATCTTGAAAAGGGTAGTATTGGAGTCATTTTGGTTTGTTAAGGTATGGTAAGTTTTCTAAGGTACTATATTTCTAGGTTCTTTGAGTTAGGCTCTTTCTGAGTTTTGTTGAAAACTCCCTCATGGTAGGAGGAGGTTCCTGACGCATGTTCATGCAGTCAATGTATTAAGTTAAGGGTGTGCGGTTTCCTAGATCGCGCTGTGTACTAGTACCAGCGCCTAAGGTTCCCACAAAATTCGGGGTATTCTGCCCCAGGTGACTCTTTCCCCCTTCTAGTAGCTCGTATCGGCTGGGGTCTGCTCCGCGTGGCTACCTCGTGGTGCTTCGGGTTCAGCAGATGGAGTACTCTTGTTATCCTTGGTACGACATTCCTTTCCTTGAGCGTTATGTTATAGTAATTTTAGGAGTTTCGCTCGTAAGCTCATATGGTTATTTTTAATGTAGGTCAGATTTTACTGAGTCTTCTAGGTTGTATCCGGTTAGAGCTATTCCCATTTTGAGAGAGACTTCTATGCATTTCTTGGTGACATCTATTACATTGCCTCTATTGGTGATACTCGAGATGTGGGCAGCGGCGGGTGGGGTACTACTGTTGTTTCCCGGGATGTTCTTCCATCAAGCTAGTGCGGTGACTACCGTCTCAACGCTTTTCAGGGTTACAGGACCTCCATCACCCCCGACATGCCTCTTCTCGGCACCCGCAATGCGCTATGTCGTATTATTACTTGATAGTTTACCGTGTAGAAATCAATAACACAGATATGTCATTAAGGCTAATTTTGTTACGCATTTAGCGTTGCTAAGACACTGGTTCGTTCAAGACCAGACGTTTCGTACCTCACAAACGTTTCCCGTATTTCCTGAATCCTATGCTCACTGTCTTAATCCTAACATCTCGTCATCAGAGCGGTACTCCGCTCTGATACCACTTTTGTAACACCCCACTTACTAATCTCATAATAATCACTCTCGTATAATCACTCACGTAGCGTAATTAGAGACGTCTCACAGCGGAAGTTAAACTACATTAATCCTCACTTGGGTGTCACATGCCATTACTCGCCCATGCGAGTAAAGAAGCATAACCGTAATCTAACAATGAACAACCACAACTAACCGCAGTGATGAACGAGATATTTATTACATTATCCTATACACAACCAATACCTATGACAAGTGAGCATTTAAAGAGTTCCCAGAATTTCAACGTGCTAACCGATTTAATATTAAACATGCGATAATAAAAGTCAAGGTAGTCTACCCATATTCCCGCACTCCGGCTTCACGTCCCGATCCACAACCTGAAATGGGTTGGCCCCAAAAGGGGCTCAGCAAACTATATGCTGGTATGCTAAAGTGTAATCCTAGACCCTTTAGGTCACTTAGGTCAATTAGCCGTCTGAACATGAGGTTGATTACATGCTGGTTCATTTTGCAGTTTATATACAGCAGTAAATAACATGCATAAGCATACAGTAATCCATCAAAGTGACAATCCATCCATTACATACAATCCACGACATACCAGATACCATGTTCTATAAACAGTCATACAATATACAGTAAACATTCATACAAACGCGTAGTTACTTCCATCGAGATGTTAGTAGTTTTTTCCTTTAAATTGTGTTAATAACCATTTAGTCTTACACTCAATACCATTGGGCGTCATGTTAGGACAACCCGGAAATAACCTTACTGGACAGTAGTCCTCCCGTACACACGAAGTGCTCATTGCCAAGGATCACTCGACCCCGGGGCTTCCACTTGCCTAATAAAGGCGTCCATGAATGGCCGAAGCCGTGTGCCAAAGTCGGCACCCTGGTCCAACAGTCTATCTAGGCCCGTCGGAATATAGAGGGAGTCGGTCCGATACGGACGTTATACTCCGGTGATCACCAATGCGCAACCAACTAGTCGAAACTAATTGGATTCCCATACCATTTACCAACCAACACTCTCCAATGTATGATTAATCCTTAATCAACTACCCTAAGTAAATACTTAGGTTTTGAAGAAATCTTTACCATTATTACCTTTGAAGTCTTATGTACTTCCCTAGACATAGTCTAGGTTAAAGTCATGTTCGAGTATCAAGATCTAGAGACTGGGGATCCCGAGTCTCATTCCTAAGTGTTTTACTTAGGTCAGTTAGGGATAAAGTTCCCGAATATTAGTATTCCAACCGCATAAACAATCATAGTAATATTGTCCGAAGACATCGTGCACAATAATAAACGCTTACCAACCTTATAAATAATCCACACATCATGCATAGCAAACATATCGCTCTTGGCACATAGTCAATCAATACCCCAAACCGAGGCTTCCCTCAGAGGTTCGGACCACACAATGAACATACCGTACACCGTCGAACGTTCGCGTGACAATTCCCGCGTAGTCCGTAGCACTCATAATGCTTGTCTCTACCAACTCACACCTCTGGTACATACGTTGTTCTAATATCAGTATATATTTATGTGTAACTTCAAACATTACAATCGCTAATATACGTTACGGTTTACGTAACTTTTTCTACGTGCATGTAACGTACTATACAACTATATATATTATAATATGGTTGTTGTTGTAATCACGTTTGTACTTCTAATTGTATAATCCCGTTTGTCACTCGTTATCCATATTATACCCTTATGCCTTGTTATAAATCCGCAGGATATAAATTATAGAGTTCCTCTTATAATAAGGTTCCAACCAGACAATATACTTCCAAAATTTTCCAACTTAATCCATCATTTTATGGAAATGCTTATAACGCATATTTATTCCTTGATAACTCCCCTATAATATACCCTCTTATACTTTAACATAATGTCGAATTATACCATCCCAACCTTATTATATATTATGTCCACATGTTAATCATTCCCAAATCAGCCCACGCATTTTCGGTAACTGTAATATTTACTCTTTTACTTGATTGTTTATAAAATCAGCCATATATTATAACTACTATATTTCCAATCTTATTACTTTATAGTCTAAGGTTATTTAACATGATTATATAAATATATTATGTATATAATTCTGAACAACACTAATACTTTTCAGGAATCTCTATACCATTCCCACATATTTTGATTATTTACAAGACTATCCCACATTTCCTACTTGTTATATCACTAATCCTTATTAATTTATAACTTAAGATATTCCAACATTACATAGACATATATATAGTATATATTTACGAACATCACCTCTCCTTTCTCAGATTTATTTATTCACCTACGATTTCCTCTTAATTACACTATAACCCCATTAATACCATAAACTTTCATTTAATACTTAAGACTTCATAATATACGCTTTAATTATTTTAAATACCAAAACCAACCCAATATTTTTCTTAATCCTCAATAGATCCCCTAGTGTTCGGTTTTAATGCACCTTAACCTTTAGCTTTCATTATTTATACATTGGCCCACCTTTCTCTTATAAACTTACAATTTAACATCAAAACTTTATATTATACACATTGATTTATTTAATTTCAAAAACCAATCAATATTTTCTCCAAATTTCCGAACAATCCCAAAGGTTGTTCTAATTCCCATTTCCACCCAAATGTTCGGTTATTTACCAAGTAGCACATAAGTTTTATAAAATGTTATATTTTAATACTCAAACTATATGTTATACTCCTTAATTAAATATATTACCAAACCAACTCCTAATTTACCCAGATTTACATACGGACCCATAAGTTTTACTTAAATTCCATTCCAGCCCCTAATCTTTCGAATATCACATTATAGACCCATAAATTTTTAAATTGTTACACATTAGCACTTAACCATATATTATAACCATTAATGAATTAATTCCTTAAACCAATCCCAAAAATTCTTTAAGTTCCCAAACAGACCCCTAGGGTCTTAATATTTATCTTCCTACACCTATATTTTTCGGTAATTACATAAACACCCCTTTTCTTTTATAAATGTTATTTTTACTTAATATTTCTTTTTATTTAGTCAAAACCTCACTTGTGGTCGAGTGGGACCACTTAATTTATCCTCTTGACCAGATTTTGTCTTTACTTACCAAATTATCCCAACTAATAATCTATTTTTTTTATTTAACCCTAATCCCATAAAATTCACATTTATATTTCTAAACTCCTAGATTATCCCTCTCGTTTCTATCTACATTTAATGTTCTATGTTCTTTTTTAATTATGTTTTAACCCCTGTATAATTTATTTATTTACTTAAACATTTCATAAGGTTTTAAAATTCATTTACGCCATGTTAAAGGTTTATAATATACCATGGCCTTTCTAATATATTTATAAGTAGTTACATTCACTAGACTTATCATCTTTGCACCCAGGAATTATACATCCTTTTAAATCAATTATCAATTAATATAATCATTAAAGCTCAAAGTTACATCTAATATTAAAGAAACCGAATACATTAATTTTATGGCCTTAAAAAGCATTATAATAAATTTTAGATGCCATTAAAATGTCCTTAAAGTTGTATTAATCACGGCCTGCAGCAGTTTTTACCCCTAACTAATTAAATTATTTTCCTTCATGAGTTACATAAGAAATATATTTTAATTTAGCCATTAGTACTTAGTTCCACTAATCAAGTATTTAGTTCTTTATTCTACACATTTTTAGGACTTAACTAGCACCATATATATACTCATCCTCACGGCTATATACAGTTTTGTGTATTAGTTTCTAAAATTATTTGTTTTCTTTTAAACACATACATTTGACTTCAACAAAATCATTAACTTTTAGCTTCATAACAAAATACTAAATCCCTAAATTTCTCCACGTACTTAGGATTTAACAGATCTCCTTTCACCCATGTATTCACTGCTGTCGCATTCATTTACTCCTTAACAAACTCAACTACCCCCTACCTTCACTTAACGATCTCAGTTTTATAACAACAACCCAAATAAATACTCTTTTAAGGTATTAAGAGAATACCGCACGTCATTACCTTGATTAAATCAGCAAGGGGAAATTTTCACCAGCCACCACTCCTTCTTACCAGCTACAGATTTTCTTCCTTTGCCTAGTTATATACACACATGCCACGGTTACAATCTGAGTACGTAGCTCAAGCTGATATGCTTACCAGCTTCAAAAGGTTAGTCTCGTTTTATTACCTTCTATAACTTGATATCCTCTCTGCACAACTTCTCCTGTCGGCAGCCTATGGTGTTTACATGACCATTTTTTTTTCTTCAGTCATAGAAAGGAGCTAAATTAGTAGCTACATAACTAGCTAGTTTAAGAGATTTGTTCATGACTTTAAGCACTTCAAGAGGTGGTTATTACCTTGGTATGGTTGCTGGAGTTCAGAGGTGCCTCTCGGACACTATAAACAGAGAGGTAGGCTTCAGTTTTGTCTCTTTTTTTTTTTTGCATGAACGTGGAGGAGAAGAACAGTTGTATAACCTGTTCAATGTGGGTTTTACCTTGGTTTTGAAGGGCTTCTTACAGCAAATTTTGGCAGCTGTACACAGAGGAGTGAACTCAGTATTTGAGCAAGGAATCAGAGGAAGAACAATGTTCAAGTAGCCTAGATAGTTCACAGTCTCTACCTCCTGTTATAGCCCCTCTTTGGTGCGCTTTGGTGCCTGTTTTTGGCTCAATAAAGAGACTATAATGGAGCTTCAAACGTGTGTACCAGGAGCACGGGAGCAGGGGAAAAGAGTTAGTGGGTTTTACTTGTGTGAAACGTAGGCCTAAAGCAGGAAAGAAAACTAGAGAACTCACCCTTGTAGCTGCTGCTGTTTGCAACTTGTTCTTCTGTTGTCGTTCGAACATGAGGCATGGAAGCAGAGTGGTGTTAGCGTAGAAAGAAAAGAAATAAACTGATGCGAGTCAGGAGGGAAAGGAATGGATGGAGCCGTGGAAGGAAGGAAGAAAGAAAACGCTTGTTTACCTTGTATTTTTTTTGTTGTTGTTCTGGGTGTTTCAGTTGCAACCGGGTATGTTTCTCTTGTACGTTGAGCTACTGAAATCAGAGAAGGAAATGAGAGCTCACACTGGGAGTTCTTGCTGTTGCTACAGTTTCATTTTACTCTTCTGTTGTTGTTGCCGGTAATGTGCAGGAAAAGGAAGAAGCAGTTTTTTTTTTTTGAGTTACTGCCGTTTCATTCGCACATGGGGGAAGAACTATGTTACTGCAGTTGGTATGCAGAGGAGTTTCTGATTGCAGAAGGAAGGGAAAGAAAAGCATGAGAAATAAGAGAAGTCACCTTAGTTGCTTGCTGTGTTTCAGCAGATATGGAAAGAAGAAATGCTTACAGTTTTATTTTGTGGTTTGCTCCAGCGCTTGTCCGAGAGTGGCAGAAGAGATGACTGTTGCGGTGTGAAAAGAAGGAAGAGGAGGAAAGCTGCGTAGAAGAAGAAAAAAGCAGATGAGGTGACCGAGAAAAGAAAGAAGGAGGTGGTATAGATGAAAGTAGCTGTCAAGAAGCATGGGAAACTGGAAGATGAGTGTACTAGCTGTACTTGTATATTTGTTTAAGCTTTTATAATGATGTGTTATGTCCCTCTTTCCTACATACACAACCGACAACAAAGGAGTTTGGAGAGAGTTTATTATCTATTTATTTTTTTGAAATTTCTCTTCTTCTAATATTATAGTGTTAGTTGTTATGTCACATTATTACTTATAACATTTTGGTTTAGAAGTATGTATATATAAGTACATGTTTGTGACTCTAATTTGTTTAGGGTATATCTATTTATATAATTTTATACCATAATGTTTATAGCAATAATTGCTAATGATTTATAATCCCTATTAATTAAGGTAGTAATTATGCGGGGTATTTCAGTCTACCCCCCTTAAAAGGACTTCGTCCCGAAGTCGTTTAAATCGAATATGTACATCACTACCCAATAAACCTCAAGGTATTAATCCAGCCTATCAATTCTAAAGTTCCAATACTTCCTTGAAGTGTAATCGCTTCCATTCAACCAACATATATCTGTATATATCATAAGTTTTGAAGGACATCCAAACCAACACACATATGTATATCGCAAGTCCCGAAGGACATCCTTACTTAATAATTCAAGTGCTCTAGGCACAACATATCACAAAACACGTCTCAAGTGCTTAAAGCACATACACATAACAACTACAACGTAAGTGCTTAAAGCACATACAGACGACCAAACAACATAAAATGGCTAAATATGCCAAGGGCTCTACCCCCCTTAAAAAGGGTTACGCCCCGTGACCCCCAAAGTATCACACAGTCGCTATGAGAAAGAGCGCTGGATACTTGGCTCTCATGGAGTTCTCCAACTTCCATGTGGCCTTTTTGCCTCATGGTTCTGCCAACGGACTTTGACCCCTTTTAATGGTGTTGTTCCAGGTCTCCCTCGTTTCTATATTGAAACTTCGGAGTGGAGTCTTCGTATATCTGAGGGACGGGTCGATCTCTCGTCACTCGGCTCTAAAGAAAAAAACTATACGAAGGATGAGGCACAAACTCTATTCAGTCAAAGGTGTAGAGTATTTTGTGCGCTCCCCCAAATACGTTCTATTGGGCCCACTCGCTCCAATGAGGTGCAGACCCACGTGTATAGGGCTTAGTTTGCCCTTTCCGTTCCTAAGGACATATTATAGATGGGTTGTTAGCAGGAGGTTATTGTTGATTTCGTTGCAATATGACAGTGTCATCCCCGGTCTTTGCTTAGTTTGAAGTGAAGGTATCTTAATCAGTGTGGTGTCATTAATTGTAGATGCACACGATTAGGTCTAATTCGTGTCCAGACATTATGGATGACTAGCACGGAATATTTTTTGAATTGTTATTATCTTCACTCATTGGTTTCTAGTTGAGGTGAAGTATGACATTGGCTATCGTTTGTCGTTAGTGCTCTTTGCACTAGTCTCCGAAGTTTTGAATGTATTAGTTTATAAATCCACGAAGGTAATTTTTTTTTGTTATCCCGTGTCTCCAGGTTATTTTATTCCGGAGTACTACATCAATTGTAGTATTTGTTATGTACTTCATGATGTTATATATTGTATATCTCACGCCAATATTGTATGGTTAGCCCTGCTCTTGCTAGGGACATCCATCATTGTGTTTATATTAAGCCTTGCATCTTTCGACATCCCATATGGGTAAGATCCTTGTTTGAGGCATTTTCCATTCTATTATACTCTATATCCTTTCTATCTTTCATGCTACTCAACAGGAATGTAATTGTATGTTCATGAGTTCCTGAGTGGATTATAACGTTGAATGTTGTATTTATTTTGGAGTGTATCTTTGAACGGTCAAGGCTATTATGTAGCCTGCCTTCAATTTTTGTTCCTTATCATTTGAGTTCTACACGAGTTTCACTCGTCTGTGTTTGTCCATTCTAATGGCTATTTATAATGGTCGCTTCTGTGCGCACCATATTTTTGTCGATTCGACAGTTATAAATTATTGTGATGTTTGATTAATAGCTTGGGCATCTGCTAGTGTGCCAGCTTGCCTTTCTTTTATTGTATATTGGTGTACTTATATTCAGCAGCCCCTTTCCGGGTGAAAACATACTGTTGCCTTTAATGTGGGCATATGAGATTGTTACATTATTCGATATTGTCTTGTGTTCTCTGTTGGAGAGTAACTCTCTTTATGTCCCTCTTACGGGTGGCGATTTCCATTATTAAGTAGGTTCTTTCAGGTGCTAAGTATTGTGTTGGTGTGAGCAGTTATTGAACCTTATAAGGGTTCTCTTTATGTTGAATCACCCATTCAACGGGTTTTACATGCTTGTCATTAGGGTGACTATCAACTCCTCCTCATTCAAAAGGTTTTCTTAATGTTATTATGTTAACCGTTCCCTTGCGGCGTTACGACTTAGTCGTGTTGTTTTCGAGGTTCTTGGTTCCTCTAATCTCGTTGGTTCAATAGGAACTCTTCTTGTTAATTTACTTGAGGTAGTTATTTGTTCTGATCTGGATTTATATCTCTGACCTTGGTACGGATTTGAATACTTCTTGTGTTACACTACTTGTCTACACGTATGGGGTACCTTAATAATACATTGTTACTTACTTGACTAACTTGTAAGTAAGTATGTCAAGCCCACAAGCTCCCGAGGAGTGCGGTCGTCTCATATCTCGTTTTGTATCCTCGTAGTGTCCGTCACGCGTTCGTGAAGTATTATGTTGTCAATCTCCCTTTTTAATTCATGTTGGGGGGGTCCCAAGGAAATTCCTTTCTATTCCCTGGGTTCCCAGCCCCATGGGTATGATCACACATTTTTCATTCAACACGTGTTTGCGATATTTCACCCTAATGGTAGGGTTTACATTGTAATGGTACGAGGTGATTTTTCTCCTCTACCATTGGTTACGTCATTGACATGAGTTCATTGAAGTTTTAAAGGAATTTACGACCTCTCGTATTGATAAGTATTGTTGTCACATTACTTAGTAAGTCCTTTATTGGAGTTACTTATGTGTTGATTTCAAATTACTGTTATTTGGTTACCATGTGCGCGGTTTGACGCTCATTCATTGTCTCTTGCCCTTGTTCATTAGTTATTAGGTTATACACGTTAATTACGGTGTGTATTATAGTTTTCTAACTTAACCCTATCTTCGGGTAACATCATTTGATGTAATTTCCTGGCTTCATGGCGAAGACTCATGTTTTCTTCTTTTCATGGAAGCCCCTATTGTGGTCTGGTTTTAACCGGTTTCCATTACTTGACCTGTCATTTTAGACGTTATTGTTCAATTTGTATATTTTGGGAGATAGTCGAAGGCGGCACTTTCGTTCTCCTAGATTCGTGTTCTTCTAATGGCACATTGAGTATTTTTACTTAGGCTTGTGCTTTATAGTGTTTGGACTCGTTGTCTCGTATTACTGTTTAGGATGTTTGCCATTGCTTAACTCATATAGTCATTATCATTGACAGTCGTCATGTTAGTAGGACATGTCTTTAGCATGTACTCCTCTTGTTACCTATTGTATGGTAGGGCGTCAATGGCGGTAGCCGTTCTTTTTACTTGGAAGCTTCGTCCAATGATCGGTGTGATCAACTGGATTAACAATGTATAATTATATCTTGACATCTGTTCGTCCCTTGTTTGTTATGGCATTCCTTGTTAAGGGTGGTGCCATGGGTGTTAATTATTTAGTTGCTCAACACGATCCGCGCCTATGGTTACGATTTGGTTTAAGTAATAATGGTGTTGTAGTGTAATATGTTTAATCTTGGACCTTTTAAGGACTAACATGTTCTTATCTTCTTCCAATATTTTATATGTTGTGTATGTCATTGTGGCCGTAGCATCGGCCCTAATTGCTACTTGATTATGTTCCACCACCATTCTTTATATACATACATTCGGGAGTGAACTGTTATTCTCGAGTATTCATACTTAGTACATTATTCATTAGATTGATGTGTTTCAGCTGTTTGCAGCTGGTATACTTCAGTTCCTTGTCTATTCCTAATGTGATTAAATGTGGCCACTTGTAGAGAGTTTTAGGAATCATCCGACCCTGATGTGATCAGTATCAGTGTTGGACTATCCTTCCACTCCAATTTGTGTTCAGCTTCCCTTGACCTGTACCGAATCAAGTTCCACCTCCCACGTCCATTTTAAACTATTAAATAATTTAATAAGTATGTTATGGTGTTTGGCTCATAAGCCGATGTTATTGATTCATTTTTGTTTAATGAGTGTAGCTTGACATGGGCTGGTGTATGCTCTTTAGTTGTAATGGTCGGACTTTTCGGTCCTTCCGAGGTTTTGGTCTTCACATTTTAAGGGTTTTGTGACCCTATGGTGACAAGTTGTAATTATGAATTTTGTACATAAGTTGTACAAATGTTTGGTGGTTACTAGTAGCCATGGTGTTGTACCTGTGGCCTACGCGGTTTGTAAAATTCAGTTGTATTTGCTGTTTTAGTTACAGTTGTAGTTATAGTTGCAGTTACAGCTGCAATTATGGTTGCAGTTAAAGTTATAGTTGCGGTTACAGCTGCAATTATGGTTGAAGTTAAAGTTATAGTTGCAGCACTTGCTGTAGCAAGTGCGCGAGGTAGACGGAAACGTTGGTATATTGCTTGTTATAGCACTTGCTGTAGAAAGCGCGCTATGCAGGTTGAATCATCGGTGTTGTACTTATTAGTCTCATTGACGTTTTGGTCGTTTGAGTATGATTTAGATGATTTATCTTGAAAAGGGTAGTATTGGAGTCATTTTGGTTTGTTAAGGTATGGTAAGTTTTCTAAGGTACTATATTTCTAGGTTCTTTGAGTTAGGCTCTTTCTGAGTTTTGTTGAAAACTCCCTCATGGTAGGAGGAGGTTCCTGACGCATGTTCATGCAGTCAATGTATTAAGTTAAGGGTGTGCGGTTTCCTAGATCGCGCTGTGTACTAGTACCAGCGCCTAAGGTTCCCACAAAATTCGGGGTATTCTGCCCCAGGTGACTCTTTCCCCCTTCTAGTAGCTCGTATCGGCTGGGGTCTGCTCCGCGTGGCTACCTCGTGGTGCTTCGGGTTCAGCAGATGGAGTACTCTTGTTATCCTTGGTACGACATTCCTTTCCTTGAGCGTTATGTTATAGTAATTTTAGGAGTTTCGCTCGTAAGCTCATATGGTTATTTTTAATGTAGGTCAGATTTTACTGAGTCTTCTAGGTTGTATCCGGTTAGAGCTATTCCCATTTTGAGAGAGACTTCTATGCATTTCTTGGTGACATCTATTACATTGCCTCTATTGGTGATACTCGAGATGTGGGCAGCGGCGGGTGGGGTACTACTGTTGTTTCCCGGGATGTTCTTCCATCAAGCTAGTGCGGTGACTACCGTCTCAACGCTTTTCAGGGTTACAGGACCTCCATCACCCCCGACATGCCTCTTCTCGGCACCCGCAATGCGCTATGTCGTATTATTACTTGATAGTTTACCGTGTAGAAATCAATAACACAGATATGTCATTAAGGCTAATTTTGTTACGCATTTAGCGTTGCTAAGACACTGGTTCGTTCAAGACCAGACGTTTCGTACCTCACAAACGTTTCCCGTATTTCCTGAATCCTATGCTCACTGTCTTAATCCTAACATCTCGTCATCAGAGCGGTACTCCGCTCTGATACCACTTTTGTAACACCCCACTTACTAATCTCATAATAATCACTCTCGTATAATCACTCACGTAGCGTAATTAGAGACGTCTCACAGCGGAAGTTAAACTACATTAATCCTCACTTGGGTGTCACATGCCATTACTCGCCCATGCGAGTAAAGAAGCATAACCGTAATCTAACAATGAACAACCACAACTAACCGCAGTGATGAACGAGATATTTATTACATTATCCTATACACAACCAATACCTATGACAAGTGAGCATTTAAAGAGTTCCCAGAATTTCAACGTGCTAACCGATTTAATATTAAACATGCGATAATAAAAGTCAAGGTAGTCTACCCATATTCCCGCACTCCGGCTTCACGTCCCGATCCACAACCTGAAATGGGTTGGCCCCAAAAGGGGCTCAGCAAACTATATGCTGGTATGCTAAAGTGTAATCCTAGACCCTTTAGGTCACTTAGGTCAATTAGCCGTCTGAACATGAGGTTGATTACATGCTGGTTCATTTTGCAGTTTATATACAGCAGTAAATAACATGCATAAGCATACAGTAATCCATCAAAGTGACAATCCATCCATTACATACAATCCACGACATACCAGATACCATGTTCTATAAACAGTCATACAATATACAGTAAACATTCATACAAACGCGTAGTTACTTCCATCGAGATGTTTAGTTTTTTCCTTTAAATTGTGTTAATAACCATTTAGTCTTACACTCAATACCATTGGGCGTCATGTTAGGACAACCCGGAAATAACCTTACTGGACAGTAGTCCTCCCGTACACACGAAGTGCTCATTGCCAAGGATCACTCGACCCCGGGGCTTCCACTTGCCTAATAAAGGCGTCCATGAATGGCCGAAGCCGTGTGCCAAAGTCGGCACCCTGGTCCAACAGTCTATCTAGGCCCGTCGGAATATAGAGGGAGTCGGTCCGATACGGACGTTATACTCCGGTGATCACCAATGCGCAACCAACTAGTCGAAACTAATTGGATTCCCATACCATTTACCAACCAACACTCTCCAATGTATGATTAATCCTTAATCAACTACCCTAAGTAAATACTTAGGTTTTGAAGAAATCTTTACCATTATTACCTTTGAAGTCTTATGTACTTCCCTAGACATAGTCTAGGTTAAAGTCATGTTCGAGTATCAAGATCTAGAGACTGGGGATCCCGAGTCTCATTCCTAAGTGTTTTACTTAGGTCAGTTAGGGATAAAGTTCCCGAATATTAGTATTCCAACCGCATAAACAATCATAGTAATATTGTCCGAAGACATCGTGCACAATAATAAACGCTTACCAAC
Source organism: Limonium bicolor (assembly GCA_023374045.1). Lineage (NCBI taxonomy): Eukaryota > Viridiplantae > Streptophyta > Magnoliopsida > Caryophyllales > Plumbaginaceae > Limonium > Limonium bicolor. Next base: position 69,526,988 of record CM041778.1, on the reverse strand, counting down.
CTTATAAATAATCCACATCATGCATAGCAAACATATCGCTCTTGGCACATAGTCAATCAATACCCCAAACCGAGGCTTCCCTCAGAGGTTCGGACCACACAATGAACATACCGTACACCGTCGAACGTTCGCGTGACAATTCCCGCGTAGTCCGTAGCACTCATAATGCTTGTCTCTACCAACTCACACCTCTGGTACATACGTTGTTCTAATATCAGTATATATTTATGTGTAACTTCAAACATTACAATCGCTAATATACGTTACGGTTTACGTAACTTTTTCTACGTGCATGTAACGTACTATACAACTATATATATTATAATATGGTTGTTGTTGTAATCACGTTTGTACTTCTAATTGTATAATCCCGTTTGTCACTCGTTATCCATATTATACCCTTATGCCTTGTTATAAATCCGCAGGATATAAATTATAGAGTTCCTCTTATAATAAGGTTCCAACCAGACAATATACTTCCAAAATTTTCCAACTTAATCCATCATTTTATGGAAATGCTTATAACGCATATTTATTCCTTGATAACTCCCCTATAATATACCCTCTTATACTTTAACATAATGTCGAATTATACCATCCCAACCTTATTATATATTATGTCCACATGTTAATCATTCCCAAATCAGCCCACGCATTTTCGGTAACTGTAATATTTACTCTTTTACTTGATTGTTTATAAAATCAGCCATATATTATAACTACTATATTTCCAATCTTATTACTTTATAGTCTAAGGTTATTTAACATGATTATATAAATATATTATGTATATAATTCTGAACAACACTAATACTTTTCAGGAATCTCTATACCATTCCCACATATTTTGATTATTTACAAGACTATCCCACATTTCCTACTTGTTATATCACTAATCCTTATTAATTTATAACTTAAGATATTCCAACATTACATAGACATATATATATGTATATATTTACGAACATCACCTCTCCTTTCTCAGATTTATTTATTCACCTACGATTTCCTCTTAATTACACTATAACCCCATTAATACCATAAACTTTCATTTAATACTTAAGACTTCATAATATACGCTTTAATTATTTTAAATACCAAAACCAACCCAATATTTTTCTTAATCCTCAATAGATCCCCTAGTGTTCGGTTTTAATGCACCTTAACCTTTAGCTTTCATTATTTATACATTGGCCCACCTTTCTCTTATAAACTTACAATTTAACATCAAAACTTTATATTATACACATTGATTTATTTAATTTCAAAAACCAATCAATATTTTCTCCAAATTTCCGAACAATCCCAAAGGTTGTTCTAATTCCCATTTCCACCCAAATGTTCGGTTATTTACCAAGTAGCACATAAGTTTTATAAAATGTTATATTTTAATACTCAAACTATATGTTATACTCCTTAATTAAATATATTACCAAACCAACTCCTAATTTACCCAGATTTACATACGGACCCATAAGTTTTACTTAAATTCCATTCCAGCCCCTAATCTTTCGAATATCACATTATAGACCCATAAATTTTTAAATTGTTACACATTAGCACTTAACCATATATTATAACCATTAATGAATTAATTCCTTAAACCAATCCCAAAAATTCTTTAAGTTCCCAAACAGACCCCTAGGGTCTTAATATTTATCTTCCTACACCTATATTTTTCGGTAATTACATAAACACCCCTTTTCTTTTATAAATGTTATTTTTAACTTAATATTTCTTTTTAATTTAGTCAAACCTCACTTGTGGTCGAGGTGGACCACTTAATTTATCCTCTTGACCAGATTTGTCTTTACTTACCAAATTATCCCAACTAATAATCTATTTTTTATATTTAACCCCTAATCCCATAAAATTCACATTTATAGTTATAAACTTCCTAAGATTATCCCTCTCGGTTTCTATATACATTTAATGTTCTATATTTCTTTTTAATTATGTTTTAACCCCGTGTATAATTTATTTATTTACTTAAACATTTCATAAGGTTTTAAAATTCATTTACGCCATGTTAAAGGTTTATAAATATACCGATGCCTTTCTAATATATTTATAAGTAGTTACATTCACTAGACTTATCATCTTTGCACCAGGAATTATACATCCTTTTAAATCAATTTATAAATTTAATAATAATCATTTAAAGCTCAAAGTATAATATAATATAACCTAATTTTATGGCCTTAAAAATAGCATTATAATAAATTTTAGATGCCATTAAAATGTCCTTAAAGTTGTATTAATCACGGCCTGCAGCAGTTTTTACCCCTAACTAATTAAATTATTTTCCTTCATGAGTTACATAAGAAATATATTTTAATTTAGCCATTAGTACTTAGTTCCACTAATCAAGTATTTAGTTCTTTATTCTACACATTTTTAGGACTTAACTAGCACACATATATATACTCATCCTCACGGCTATATACAGTTTTGTGTATTAGTTTCTAAAATTATTTGTTTTCTTTTAAACACATACATTTGACTTCAAACAAGTCATTAACTTTTAGCTTCATAACAAAATACTAAATCCCTAAATTTCTCCACGTACTTAGGATTTAACAGATCTCCTTTCACCCATGTATTCACTGCTTCGCATTCATTTACTCCTTAACAAACTCAACTACCCCCTACCTTCACTTAACGATCTCAGTTTTATAACAACACCCAAATAAATACTCTTTTAAGGTATTAAGAGAATACCGCACGTCATTACCTTGATTAAATCAGCAAGGGGAAATTTTCACCAGCCACCACTCCTTCTTACCAGCTACAGATTTCTTCCTTTGCCTAGTTATACACACATGCCACGGTTACAATCTGAGTACGTAGCTCAAGCTGATAATGCTTACCAGCTTCAAAAGGTTAGTCTCGTTTTATTACCTTCTATAACTTGATATCCTCTCTGCACAACTTCCTCTGTCGGCAGCCTATGGTGTTTACATGACCATTTTTTTTTCTTCAGTCATAGAAAGGAGCTAAATTAGTAGCTACATAACTAGCTAGTTTAAAGAGATTTGTTCATGACTTTAAGCACTTCAAGAGGTGGTTATTACCTTGGTATGGTTGCTGGAGTTCAGAGGTGCTCTCGGACACTATAAACAGAGAGGTAGGCTTCAGTTTTGTCTCTTTTTTTTTGCATGAACGTGGAGGAGAAGAACAGTTGTATAACCATGTTCAATGTGGGTTTTACCTTGGTTTTGAAGGGCTTCTTACAGCAAATTTTGGCAGCTGTACACAGAGGAGTGAACTCAGTATTTGAGCAAGGAATCAGAGGAAGAACAATGTTCAAGTAGCCTAGATAGTTCACAGTCTCTACCTCCTGTTATAGCCCCTCTTTGGTGCGCTTTGGTGCCTGTTTTTGGCTCAATAAAGAGACTATAATGGAGCTTCAAACGTGTGTACCAGGAGCACGGGAGCAGGGGAAGAAGAGAGGTTAGTGGGTTTTACTTGTGTGAAACGTAGGCCTAAAGCAGGAAAGAAAACTAGAGAACTCACCCTTGTAGCTGCTGCTGTTTGCAACTTGTTCTTCTGTTGTCGTTCGAACATGAGGCATGGAAGCAGAGTGGTGTTAGCGTAGAAAGAAAAGAAATAAACTGATGCGAGTCAGGAGGGAAAGGAATGGATGGAGCCGTGGAAGGAAGGAAGAAAGAAAACGCTTGTTTACCTTGTATTTTTTTTGTTGTTGTTCTGGGTGTTTCAGTTGCAACCGGGTATGTTTCTCTTGTACGTTGAGCTACTGAAATCAGAGAAGGAAATGAGAGCTCACACTGGGAGTTCTTGCTGTTGCTACAGTTTCATTTTACTCTTCTGTTGTTGTTGCCGGTAATGTGCAGGAAAAGGAAGAAGCAGTTTTTTTTTTTGAGTTACTGCCGTTTCATTCGCACATGGGGGAAGAACTATGTTACTGCAGGTTGGTATGCAGAGGAGTTTCTGATTGCAGAAGGAAGGGAAAGAAAAGCATGAGAAATAAGAGAAGTCACCTTAGTTGCTTGCTGTGTTTCAGCAGATATGGAGAAGAAGAAATGCTTACAGTTTTATTTTGTGGTTTGCTCCAGCGCTTGTCCGAGAGTGGCAGAAGAGATGAGCTGTTGCGGTGTGAAAAGAAGGAAGAGGAGGAAAGCTGCGTAGAAGAAGAAAAAAGCAGATGAGGTGACCGAGAAAAGAAAGGAGAGGAGGGTGGTATAGATGAAAGTAGCTGTCAAGAAGCATGGGAAACTGGAAGATGAGTGTACTAGCTGTACTTGTATATTTGTTTAAGCTTTTATAATGATGTGTTATGTCCCTCTTTCCTACATACACAACCGACAACAAAGGAGTTTGGAGAGAGTTTATTATCTATTTATTTTTTTTGAAATTTCTCTTCTTCTAATATTATAGTGTTAGTTGTTATGTCACATTATTACTTATAACATTTTGGTTTAGAAGTATGTATATATAAGTACATGTTTGTGACTCTAATTTGTTTAGGGTATATAAACTATTTATATAATTTTATACCATAATGTTTATAGCAATAATTGCTAATGATTTATAATCCCTATTAATTAAGGTAGTAATTATGCGGGGTATTTCAGTCTACCCCCCTTAAAAGGACTTCGTCCCGAAGTCGTTTAAATCGAATATGTACATCACTACCCAATAAACCTCAAGGTATTAATCCAGCCTATCAATTCTAAAGTTCCAATACTTCCTTGAAGTGTAATCGCTTCCATTCAACCAACATATATCTGTATATATCATAAGTTTTGAAGGACATCCAAACCAACACACATATGTATATCGCAAGTCCCGAAGGACATCCTTACTTAATAATTCAAGTGCTCTAGGCACAACATATCACAAAACACGTCTCAAGTGCTTAAAGCACATACACATAACAACTACAACGTAAGTGCTTAAAGCACATACAGACGACCAAACAACATAAAATGGCTAAATATGCCAAGGGCTCTACCCCCCTTAAAAAGGGTTACGCCCCGTGACCCCCAAAGTATCACACAGTCGCTATGAGAAAGAGCGCTGGATACTTGGCTCTCATGGAGTTCTCCAACTTCCATGTGGCCTTTTTGCCTCATGGTTCTGCCAACGGACTTTGACCCCTTTTAATGGTGTTGTTCCAGGTCTCCCTCGTTTCTATATTGAAACTTCGGAGTGGAGTCTTCGTATATCTGAGGGACGGGTCGATCTCTCGTCACTCGGCTCTAAAGAAAAAAAACTATGCGAAGGATGAGGCGCAAACTCTATTCAGTCAAAGGTGTAGAGTATTTTGTGCGCTCCCCCAAATACGTTCTATTGGGCCCACTCGCTCCAAGATGAGGTGCAGACCCACGTGTATAGGGCTTAGTTTGCCCTTTCCGTTCCTAAGGACATATTATAGATGGGTTGTTAGCAGGAGGTTATTGTTGATTTCGTTGCAATATGACAGTGTCATCCCCGGTCTTTGCTTAGTTTGAAGTGAAGGTATCTTAATCAGTGTGGTGTCATTAATTGTAGATGCACACGATTAGGTCTAATTCGTGTCCAGACATTATGGATGACTAGCACGGAATATTTTTTGAATTGTTATTATCTTCACTCATTGGTTTCTAGTTGAGGTGAAGTATGACATTGGCTATCGTTTGTCATTAGTGCTCTTTGCACTAGTCTCCGAAGTTTTGAATGTATTAGTTTATAAATCCACGAAGGTAATTTTTTTTGTTATCCCGTGTCTCCAGGTTATTTTATTCCGGAGTACTACATCAATTGTAGTATTTGTTATGTACTTCATGATGTTATATATTGTATATCTCACGCCAATATTGTATGGTTAGCCCTGCTCTTGCTAGGGACATCCATCATTGTGTTTATATTAAGCCTTGCATCTTTCGACATCCCATATGGGTAAGATCCTTGTTTGAGGCATTTTCCCTTCTATTATACTCTATATCCTTTCTATCTTTCATGCTACTCAACAGGAATGTAATTGTATGTTCATGAGTTCCTGAGTGGATTATAACGTTGAATGTTGTATTTATTTTGGAGTGTATCTTTGAACGGTCAAGGCTATTATGTAGCCTGCCTTCAATTTTTGTTCCTTATCATTTGAGTTCTACACGAGTTTCACTCGTCTGTGTTTGTCCATTCTAATGGCTATTTATAATGGTCGCTTCTGTGCGCACCATATTTTTGTCGATTCGACAGTTATAAATTATTGTGATGTTTGATTAATAGCTTGGGCATCTGCTAGTGTGCCAGCTTGCCTTTCTTTTATTGTATATTGGTGTACTTATATTCAGCCCCTTTCCGGGTGAAAACATACTGTTGCCTTTAATGTGGGCATATGAGATTGTTACATTATTCGATATTGTCTTGTGTTCTCTGTTGGAGAGTAACTCTCTTTATGTCCCTCTTACGGGTGGCGATTTCCATTATTAAGTAGGTTCTTTCAGGTGCTAAGTATTGTGTTGGTGTGAGCAGTTATTGAACCTTATAAGGGTTCTCTTTATGTTGAATCACCCATTCAACGGGTTTTACATGCTTGTCATTAGGGTGACTATCAACTCCTCCTCATTCAAAAGGTTTTCTTAATGTTATTATGTTAACCGTTCCCTTGCGGCGTTACGACTTAGTCGTGTTGTTTTCGAGGTTCTTGGTTCCTCTAATCTCGTTGGTTCAATAGGAACTCTTCTTGTTAATTTACTTGAGGTAGTTATTTGTTCTGATCTGGATTTATATCTCTGACCTTGGTACGGATTTGAATACTTCTTGTGTTACACTACTTGTCTACACGTATGGGGTACCTTAATAATACATTGTTACTTACTTGACTAACTTGTAAGTAAGTATGTCAAGCCCACAAGCTCCCGAGGAGTGCGGTCGTCTCATATCTCGTTTTGTATCCTCGTAGTGTCCGTCACGCGTTCGTGAAGTATTATGTTGTCAATCTCCCTTTTTAATTCATGTTGGGGGGTGTCCCAAGGAAATTCCTTTCTATTCCCTGGGTTCCCAGCCCCATGGGTATGATCACACATTTTTCATTCAACACGTGTTTGCGATATTTCACCCTAATGGTAGGGTTTACATTGTAATGGTACGAGGTGATTTTTCTCCTCTACCATTGGTTACGTCATTGACATGAGTTCATTGAAGTTTTAAAGGAATTTACGACCTCTCGTATTGATAAGTATTGTTGTCACATTACTTAGTAAGTCCTTTATTGGAGTTACTTATGTGTTGATTTCAAATTACTGTTATTTGGTTACCATGTGCGCGGTTTGACGCTCATTCATTGTCTCTTGCCCTTGTTCATTAGTTATTAGGTTATACACGTTAATTACGGTGTGTATTATAGTTTTCTAACTTAACCCTATCTTCGGGTAACATCATTTGATGTAATTTCCTGGCTTCATGGCGAAGACTCATGTTTTCTTCTTTTCATGGAAGCCCCTATTGTGGTCTGGTTTTAACCGGTTTCCATTACTTGACCTGTCATTTTAGACGTTATTGTTCAATTTGTATATTTTGGGAGATAGTCGAAGGCGGCACTTTCGTTCTCCTAGATTCGTGTTCTTCTAATGGCACATTGAGTATTTTTACTTAGGCTTGTGCTTTATAGTGTTTGGACTCGTTGTCTCGTATTACTGTTTAGGATGTTTGCCATTGCTTAACTCATATAGTCATTATCATTGACAGTCGTCATGTTAGTAGACGACATGTCTTTAGCATGTACTCCTCTTGTTACCTATTGTATGGTAGGGCGTCAATGGCGGTAGCCGTTCTTTTTACTTGGAAGCTTCGTCCAATGATCGGTGTGATCAACTGGATTAACAATGTATAATTATATCTTGACATCTGTTCGTCCCTTGTTTGTTATGGCATTCCTTGTTAAGGGTGGTGCCATGGGTGTTAATTATTTAGTTGCTCAACACGATCCGCGCCTATGGTTACGATTTGGTTTAAGTAATAATGGTGTTGTAGTGTAATATGTTTAATCTTGGACCTTTTAAGGACTAACATGTTCTTATCTTCTTCCAATATTTATGATATGTTGTGTATGTCATTGTGGCCGTAGCATCGGCCCTAATTGCTACTTGATTATGTTCCACCACCATTCTTTATATACATACATTCGGGAGTGAACTGTTATTCTCGAGTATTCATACTTAGTACATTATTCATTAGATTGATGTGTTTCAGCTGTTTGCAGCTGGTATACTTCAGTTCCTTGTCTATTCCTAATGTGATTAAATGTGGCCACTTGTAGAGAGTTTTAGGAATCATCCGACCCTGATGTGATCAGTATCAGTGTTGGACTATCCTTCCACTCCAATTTGTGTTCAGCTTCCCTTGACCTGTACCGAATCAAGTTCCACCTCCCACGTCCATTTTAAACTATTAAATAATTTAATAAGTATGTTATGGTGTTTGGCTCATAAGCCGATGTTATTGATTCATTTTTGTTTAATGAGTGTAGCTTGACATGGGCTGGTGTATGCTCTTTAGTTGTAATGGTCGGACTTTTCGGTCCTTCCGAGGTTTTGGTCTTCACATTTTAAGGGTTTTGTGACCCTATGGTGACAAGTTGTAATTATGAATTTTGTACATAAGTTGTACAAATGTTTGGTGGTTACTAGTAGCCATGGTGTTGTACCTGTGGCCTACGCGGTTTGTAAAATTCAGTTGTATTTGCTGTTTTAGTTACAGTTGTAGTTATAGTTGCAGTTACAGCTGCAATTATGGTTGCAGTTAAAGTTATAGTTGCGGTTACAGCTGCAATTATGGTTGAAGTTAAAGTTATAGTTGCAGCACTTGCTGTAGCAAGTGCGCGAGGTAGACGGAAACGTTGGTATATTGCTTGTTATAGCACTTGCTGTAGAAAGCGCGCTATGCAGGTTGAATCATCGGTGTTGTACTTATTAGTCTCATTGACGTTTTGGTCGTTTGAGTATGATTTAGATGATTTATCTTGAAAAGGGTAGTATTGGAGTCATTTTGGTTTGTTAAGGTATGGTAAGTTTTCTAAGGTACTATATTTCTAGGTTCTTTGAGTTAGGCTCTTTCTGAGTTTTTGTTGAAAACTCCCTCATGGTAGGAGGAGGTTCCTGACGCATGTTCATGCAGTCAATGTATTAAGTTAAGGGTGTGCGGTTTCCTAGATCGCGCTGTGTACTAGTACCAGCGCCTAAGGTTCCCACAAAATTCGGGGTATTCTGCCCCAGGTGACTCTTTCCCCCTTCTAGTAGCTCGTATCGGCTGGGGTCTGCTCCGCGTGGCTACCTCGTGGTGCTTCGGGTTCAGCAGATGGAGTACTCTTGTTATCCTTGGTACGACATTCCTTTCCTTGAGCGTTATGTTATAGTAATTTTAGGAGTTTCGCTCGTAAGCTCATATGGTTATTTTTAATGTAGGTCAGATTTTACTGAGTCTTCTAGGTTGTATCCGGTTAGAGCTATTCCCATTTTGAGAGAGACTTCTATGCATTTCTTGGTGACATCTATTACATTGCCTCTATTGGTGATACTCGAGATGTGGGCAGCGGCGGGTGGGGTACTACTGTTGTTTCCCGGGATGTTCTTCCATCAAGCTAGTGCGGTGACTACCGTCTCAACGCTTTTCAGGGTTACAGGACCTCCATCACCCCCGACATGCCTCTTCTCGGCACCCGCAATGCGCTATGTCGTATTATTACTTGATAGTTTACCGTGTGTAGAAATCAATAACACAGATATGTCATTAAGGCTAATTTTGTTACGCATTTAGCGTTGCTAAGACACTGGTTCGTTCAAGACCAGACGTTTCGTACCTCACAAACGTTTCCCGTATTTCCTGAATCCTATGCTCACTGTCTTAATCCTAACATCTCGTCATCAGAGCGGTACTCCGCTCTGATACCACTTTTGTAACACCCCACTTACTAATCTCATAATAATCACTCTCATAATCACTCACGTAGCGTAATTAGAGACGTCTCACAGCGGAAGTTAAACTACATTAATCCTCACTTGGGTGTCACATGCCATTACTCGCCCATGCGAGTAAAGAAGCATAACCGTAATCTAACAATGAACAACCACAACTAACCGCAGTGATGAACGAGATATTTATTACATTATCCTATACACAACCAATACCTATGACAAGTGAGCATTTAAAGAGTTCCCAGAATTTCAACGTGCTAACCGATTTAATATTAAACATGCGATAATAAAAGTCAAGGTAGTCTACCCATATTCCCGCACTCCGGCTTCACGTCCCGATCCACAACCTGAAATGGGTTGGCCCCAAAAGGGGCTCAGCAAACTATATGCTGGTATGCTAAAGTGTAATCCTAGACCCTTTAGGTCACTTAGGTCAATTAGCCGTCTGAACATGAGGTTGATTACATGCTGGTTCATTTTGCAGTTTATATACAGCAGTAAATAACATGCATAAGCATACAGTAATCCATCAAAGTGACAATCCATCCATTACATACAATCCACGACATACCAGATACCATGTTCTATAAACAGTCATACAATATACAGTAAACATTCATACAAACGCGTAGTTACTTCCATCGAGATGTTAGTAGTTTTTTCCTTTAAATTGTGTTAATAACCATTTAGTCTTACACTCAATACCATTGGGCGTCATGTTAGGACAACCCGGAAATAACCTTACTGGACAGTAGTCCTCCCGTACACACGAAGTGCTCATTGCCAAGGATCACTCGACCCCGGGGCTTCCACTTGCCTAATAAAGGCGTCCATGAATGGCCGAAGCCGTGTGCCAAAGTCGGCACCCTGGTCCAACAGTCTATCTAGGCCCGTCGGAATATAGAGGGAGTCGGTCCGATACGGACGTTATACTCCGGTGATCACCAATGCGCAACCAACTAGTCGAAACTAATTGGATTCCCATACCATTTACCAACCAACACTCTCCAATGTATGATTAATCCTTAATCAACTACCCTAAGTAAATACTTAGGTTTTGAAGAAATCTTTACCATTATTACCTTTGAAGTCTTATGTACTTCCCTAGACATAGTCTAGGTTAAAGTCATGTTCGAGTATCAAGATCTAGAGACTGGGGATCCCGAGTCTCATTCCTAAGTGTTTTACTTAGGTCAGTTAGGGATAAAGTTCCCGAATATTAGTATTCCAACCGCATAAACAATCATAGTAATATTGTCCGAAGACATCGTGCACAATAATAAACGCTTACCAACCTTATAAATAATCCACACAATCATGCATAGCAAACATATCGCTCTTGGCACATAGTCAATCAATACCCCAAACCGAGGCTTCCCTCAGAGGTTCGGACCACACAATGAACATACCGTACACCGTCGAACGTTCGCGTGACAATTCCCGCGTAGTCCGTAGCACTCATAATGCTTGTCTCTACCAACTCACACCTCTGGTACATACGTTGTTCTAATATCAGTATATATTTATGTGTAACTTCAAACATTACAATCGCTAATATACGTTACGGTTTACGTAACTTTTTCTACGTGCATGTAACGTACTATACAACTATATATATTTATAATATGGTTGTTGTTGTAATCACGTTTGTACTTCTAATTGTATAATCCCGTTTGTCACTCGTTATCCATATTATACCCTTATGCCTTGTTATAAATCCGCAGGATATAAATTATAGAGTTCCTCTTATAATAAGGTTCCAACCAGACAATATACTTCCAAAATTTTCCAACTTAATCCATCATTTTATGGAAATGCTTATAACGCATATTTATTCCTTGATAACTCCCCTATAATATACCCTCTTATACTTTAACATAATGTCGAATTATACCATCCCAACCTTATTATATATTATGTCCACATGTTAATCATTCCCAAATCAGCCCACGCATTTTCGGTAACTGTAATATTTACTCTTTTACTTGATTGTTTATAAAATCAGCCATATATTATAACTACTATATTTCCAATCTTATTACTTTATAGTCTAAGGTTATTTAACATGATTATATAAATATATTATGTATATAATTCTGAACAACACTAATACTTTTCAGGAATCTCTATACCATTCCCACATATTTTGATTATTTACAAGACTATCCCACATTTCCTACTTGTTATATCACTAATCCTTATTAATTTATAACTTAAGATATTCCAACATTACATAGACATATATATATGTATATATTTACGAACATCACCTCTCCTTTCTCAGATTTATTTATTCACCTACGATTTCCTCTTAATTACACTATAACCCCATTAATACCATAAACTTTCATTTAATACTTAAGACTTCATAATATACGCTTTAATTATTTTAAATACCAAAACCAACCCAATATTTTTCTTAATCCTCAATAGATCCCCTAGTGTTCGGTTTTAATGCACCTTAACCTTTAGCTTTCATTATTTATACATTGGCCCACCTTTCTCTTATAAACTTACAATTTAACATCAAAACTTTATATTATACACATTGATTTATTTAATTTCAAAAACCAATCAATATTTTCTCCAAATTTCCGAACAATCCCAAAGGTTGTTCTAATTCCCATTTCCACCCAAATGTTCGGTTATTTACCAAGTAGCACATAAGTTTTATAAAATGTTATATTTTAATACTCAAACTATATGTTATACTCCTTAATTAAATATATTACCAAACCAACTCCTAATTTACCCAGATTTACATACGGACCCATAAGTTTTACTTAAATTCCATTCCAGCCCCTAATCTTTCGAATATCACATTATAGACCCATAAATTTTTAAATTGTTACACATTAGCACTTAACCATATATTATAACCATTAATGAATTAATTCCTTAAACCAATCCCAAAAATTCTTTAAGTTCCCAAACAGACCCCTAGGGTCTTAATATTTATCTTCCTACACCTATATTTTTCGGTAATTACATAAACACCCCTTTTCTTTTATAAATGTTATTTTTAACTTAATATTTCTTTTTAATTTAGTCAAACCTCACTTGTGGTCGAGGTGGACCACTTAATTTATCCTCTTGACCAGATTTGTCTTTACTTACCAAATTATCCCAACTAATAATCTATTTTTTATATTTAACCCCTAATCCCATAAAATTCACATTTATAGTTATAAACTTCCTAAGATTATCCCTCTCGGTTTCTATATACATTTAATGTTCTATATTTCTTTTTAATTATGTTTTAACCCCGTGTATAATTTATTTATTTACTTAAACATTTCATAAGGTTTTAAAATTCATTTACGCCATGTTAAAGGTTTATAAATATACCGATGCCTTTCTAATATATTTATAAGTAGTTACATTTACTAGACTTATCATCTTTGCACCAGGAATTATACATCCTTTTAAATCAATTTATAAATTTAATAATAATCATTTAAAGCTCAAAGTATACATAATAATATAACCTAATTTTATGGCCTTAAAAATAGCATTATAATAAATTTTAGATGCCATTAAAATGTCCTTAAAGTTGTATTAATCACGGCCTGCAGCAGTTTTTACCCCTAACTAATTAAATTATTTTCGTTCATGAGTTACATAAGAAATAGATTTTAATTTAGCCATTAGTACTTAGTTCCACTAATCAAGTATTTAGTTCTTTGTTCTCTACACATTTTTAGGACTTAACTAGCACACATATATATCTCATCCTCACGGCTATATACAGTTTTGTGTATTAGTTTCTAAAATTATTTGTTTTCTTTTAAACACATACATTTGACTTCAAACAAGTCATTAACTTTTAGCTTCATAACAAAATACTAAATCCCTAAATTTCTCCACGTACTTAGGATTTAACAGATCTCCTTTCACCCATGTATTCACTGCTTCGCATTCATTTACTCCTTAACAAACTCAACTACCCCCTACCTTCACTTAACGATCTCAGTTTTATAACAACACCCAAATAAATACTCTTTTAAGGTATTAAGAGAATACCGCACGTCATTACCTTGATTAAATCAGCAAGGGGAAATTTTCACCAGCCACCACTCCTTCTTACCAGCTACAGATTTCTTCTTTTGCCTAGTTATATACACACATGCCACGGTTACAATCTGAGTACGTAGCTCAAGCTGATAATGCTTACCAGCTTCAAAAGGTTAGTCCGTTTTATTACCTTCTATAACTTGATATCCTCTCTGCACAACTTCCTCTGTCGGCAGCCTATGGTGTTTACATGACCATTTTTTTTTCTTCAGTCATAGAAAGGAGCTAAATTAGTAGCTACATAACTAGCTAGTTTAAAGAGATTTGTTCATGACTTTAAGCACTTCAAGAGGTGGTTATTACCTTGGTATGGTTGCTGGAGTTCAGAGGTGCTCTCGGACACTATAAACAGAGAGGTAGGCTTCAGTTTTGTCTCTTTTTTTTTTTGCACGAACGTGGAGGAGAAGAACAGTTGTATAACCATGTTCAATGTGGGTTTTACCTTGGTTTTGAAGGGCTTCTTACAGCAAATTTTGGCAGCTGTACACAGAGGAGTGAACTCAGTATTTGAGCAAGGAATCAGAGGAAGAACAATGTTCAAGTAGCCTAGATAGTTCACAGTCTCTACCTCCTGTTATAGCCCCTCTTTGGTGCGCTTTGGTGCCTGTTTTTGGCTCAATAAAGACTATAATGGAGCTTCAAACGTGTGTACCAGGAGCACGGGAGCAGGGGAAGAAGAGAGGTTAGTGGGTTTTACTTGTGTGAAACGTAGGCCTAAAGCAGGAAAGAAAACTAGAGAACTCACCCTTGTAGCTGCTGCTGTTTGCAACTTGTTCTTCTGTTGTCGTTCGAACATGAGGCATGGAAGCAGAGTGGTGTTAGCGTAGAAAGAAAAGAAATAAACTGATGCGAGTCAGGAGGGAAAGGAATGGATGGAGCCGTGGAAGGAAGGAAGAAAGAAAACGCTTGTTTACCTTGTATTTTTTTGTTGTTGTTCTGGGTGTTTCAGTTGCAACCGGGTATGTTTCTCTTGTACGTTGAGCTACTGAAATCAGAGAAGGAAATGAGAGCTCACACTGGGAGTTCTTGCTGTTGCTACAGTTTCATTTTACTCTTCTGTTGTTGTTGCCGGTAATGGCAGGAAAAGGAAGAAGCAGTTTTTTTTTTTTGAGTTACTGCCGTTTCATTCGCACATGGGGGAAGAACTATGTTACTGCAGGTTGGTATGCAGAGGAGTTTCTGATTGCAGAAGGAAGGGAAAGAAAAGCATGAGAAATAAGAGAAGTCACCTTAGTTGCTTGCTGTGTTTCAGCAGATATGGAGAAGAAGAAATGCTTACAGTTTTATTTTGTGGTTTGCTCCAGCGCTTGTCCGAGAGTGGCAGAAGAGATGAGCTGTTGCGGTGTGAAAAAGGAAGAGGAGGAAAGCTGCGTAGAAGAAGAAAAAAGCAGATGAGGTGACCGAGAAAAGAAAGGAGAGGAGGGTGGTATAGATGAAAGTAGCTGTCAAGAAGCATGGGAAACTGGAAGATGAGTGTACTAGCTGTACTTGTATATTTGTTTAAGCTTTTATAATGATGTGTTATGTCCTCTTTCCTACATACACAACCGACAACAAAGGAGTTTGGAGAGAGTTTATTATCTATTTATTTTTTTGAAATTTCTCTTCTTCTAATATTATAGTGTTAGTTGTTATGTCACATTATTACTTATAACATTTGGTTTAGAAGTATGTATATAAGTACATGTTGTGCCTACTTTTGTTTTTGGGTATATTCTTTTATAATTTTTATACCTGTTTGCAATAATGCTAATGATTCTAATCCCTATTAATTAAGGGTAGTAATTATGCGGGGTATTTCAATACAGAAGAGCAATCACGAATACAGGGAAACTCAAACTACATCTAACTTAAGCCTCATCCTCCTCATCTGCAAGGGGTAGGCCCTCCCTGGCAAGATCTTGGTCAGAACATCTGCTACTTGGTTTTCTGAAGTTACAAACTCAACAATCATCATCCCTTCCTGCAACTTTTGCCTCACGAAATGAACGTCCAGCTCGATGTGCTTCGTTCTTTCGTGCAACACAGGGTTCCTAGCAATGTAAATAGCCGCCTGACTATCAGATTTCACAGGGACTGGCAGAATATGCTCCACTCCAAGCTCTGCTAAGATTTTGGTTACCCAGCTTAGCTCAGTAGTGGCATTCCTCATAGCTCTGTACTCCGCCTCTGTAGAGGATAGAGCAACTGTTGTCTGCTTCTTCGATTTCCAGGATAAGGGACTTCCACCAAGCTGTATAAAATAACCACTAATGGACTTCCTTGTATTGGGACATCCTGCCCAATCAAAGTCACAATAGGCAATTAGTTTAAAATCATCTCTTGAATTGAAAAACAATCCATAGTTCAAAGTCCCCTTAATGTAGCTCAAAACATGCAAGGCAGCTTTTAAATGAATATCTGAAGGACTACTTAGAAACTGACTTAGAATCTGAATACTAAAATTCAAATCAGGCCTACTGTGTGCCAGATAACTGATCTTACCCACCAGTCTCCTGTACAGAAGAGGGTCTGTCAAAGGTTTACCATCGTCCCTCATAAGTTTAGCAACATAATCTAAGGGACTGACAGCTGTTTTCCCTTCTAAACAATCAAACTCAGTCAACAAGTCTATACAATACTTCCTCTGAGTCAAAACAACCCCCTCTGTTGTGTGTAAAAATTGCATGCCCAAAAAGAAATGTAGTCTTCCCAAGTCCTTAATTTTGAACTCTTTATTCAGACCATGTTTTACAGCACTTATCAAACCAATATCATTACCAGTGATTAATATGTCGTCCACATAAACAATCAGATAACAGACCAGATTATTCTTAGTCCTAACAAAAAGTGCATAGTGATTCAGAGGCTGGATAAAGCCAAAAGATTTCAGGAACATACTAAGCTTATAATGCCATTGTCTCGATGCCTGCTTCAGACCATAAAGAGATTTATTCAACTTACAAATTTTTCCAGAACCAACTCTCTATGTCCTTGAGGGACCTCCATATACACATCTTCTTCCAATTCTCCATGGAGGAAGCGTTATTAATATCTAACTGGCTTATTAACCAATTCCTCTTAGTGGCGATATGACTAAAGCTTGATGGTGGTGAACTTAACACGGGGAAAAAGTCTCTAGATAATCGATTCATATCTCTGTGTATACCCCTTAGATCTACTAACCTAGCCTTAAATCTTTCTACACTACCATCAGTATACTTAATCTTATACCCACTTACACTTGATTGGCTTTACCCCCTCTGGCAAATTAGTTAAATTCCAAGTATTGTTACTTTCCAGAGCCAGAAAATTCATCCTTCATAGCACTCTTCCATCTATCATCCTTAATGGCCTCCTCATAACTAACAGGTTCTACCAATTCATTAACCTCAGCATGCAGACAAGAAAAACTATGTTTATCGGTAAGAAGTATGCCTAAAGTGTGAGACAGATTCTTGCTCCCAACAATACTATCATCCTCATGCAAACAAACAGTCTCAGATCAAAATATGCATGCTAGTATTGACAGAATTAGCATAAGTTATTCTATATTGTAGTATTTTAGAGAAATAATCAGGAAAATGTTTCAGAGAATACTTATCTTTTTGTGAAGCAGATTGCCACAACAAATCTTCCAAGTACTTGGCAAACTTCTGGATCTTCTGACCTTCTGAGGACTTGTTTTCTCTTCTTCTGGGCTTGTACAGCTTCTTCAGCAGTCTCTTCTGGGAGTGGAATTTTCCTCTAGTGCAGAATCATTTCTGGCCCCTTGAAGAGGACCGCTACTTTCCTCAGTTTCCTCAGCATTACGAATTTCATGCTGTGGAGCTTGTCCCTCTTGGTCCCTCTGTCTTATACTTGTTTCATTTTGATCAGTTTCAACAAATAAAAAATCATCCTCAAGAATTATGGAACCTTTCAGGGATCCAGCGGAATAACTCCACGGGATTATCTTGCAATTTCCTAAAAGGATACACTTGTTCATGAAAAACAGCATCTCTGCTATAAATAATTCTCTTATTGTCCAGGTCATAAAGTCTGAATCCCTTTTTATTTTGACCATACCCAAGGAACACGCACTTCACAGATTTGAACAGAAACTTATCATTTTGATTTTTATTAAGGTGTGCAAAAACAGAGAGAACCAAAGCTTCTAAGGAAGGAGTAATCAGGCTTGTTCCCATTAATGATTTCAAAAGGAGTTTTATTTTCAATACTTGTCAAGGGCATCCTATTGATTAGATAGGTGGCAGTTAAAATACTTTCCCCCCAAAACTCCTTAGGCATAGAAGAGTGGAACATGAGAGCTCTAGCTGTTTCTAGTATGTGTCTATGCTTCCTCTCAGCCACACCATTTTGCTGTGGTGTGTATGAGCATTTGGTAGTTTTTGGTTTATCCCTTTCAGTCTAAAAATTCTATCCCAGCCTTAGAACTCCCTAGCTCTAGGGCATTATCAGACCCAACA
The DNA here is from genome assembly GCA_023374045.1 of Limonium bicolor. NCBI lineage: Eukaryota > Viridiplantae > Streptophyta > Magnoliopsida > Caryophyllales > Plumbaginaceae > Limonium > Limonium bicolor. Next base: position 69,508,549 of record CM041778.1, on the reverse strand, counting down.
CACTTAATCCTTTTGTTGAATTGGTTTTCTATCATACTAATGAAACTGATAATAAGGCCTAAAGCTTCAGATTTAAACTTGCACAACTGTGTCCAAGTGACACGGCTTTTATCATCAACAATGGTTAAAAAATAAGAGAAACCATCATGAGTTTTCTGATTATAGGGACCCCAAAGATCAACATGGATTAATTCAAAAACATCTTTACTCTTTATTGAACTAGAGGGAAAAGCTAATCTATGGCTTTTGGCTCTGTTACAAGGTTCACACAAAAAAGGCTCAAGTAAAGACTTTTCCTTAATCAAGCCTAATTTTGAAATCTTTTGCTTGGGTAAATGACCCAACCTACAGTGCCACAGACCTAGACTGTTGTTACACTTGTGATCTGATTCCAGATGTATATCCTCAGCATTGTTAGCACTAAAGCAATTTTGTTTCTTTCTATCACAATTCTTATCAAGAATATAAAGGCCCCTGTGAATTCGGCCAATCTCCACTTCCTCCTGGTGGTCACAGGCCTGATAAACACAACAATTCGAATCAAAAACCAGCCTAGCATTCATTTGACTAGCAAGCTTATTTACAGATATAAGGCCAAACCTAAAGCTAGACACAAATAACACATCTCTGAGCACTATCATATTATTCACCTTAATGTTTCCTATTAACTTAACAGATTGGGGATGTCCATCGGGCATTCCTACAGTGTGGGGTTTATCTAGAAAAGAAACTTCATGAAACAGAGACAACTGACCACACATGTGGTCTGATGCACCACTATCAATAATCCATTCAGTGTCTTTACATTCAAAGTTCCCGGCAAGATTAAACATTCTATAATTATTGAAAGTCCAACCTTTTTGAGTTTGAGATAGAGTATTACCTATGTAACACCCCATCCAACAACAAACACATAACAACAATCTGCGGCGGAATACACACCTCATCAAATAACTTAACTCATTGGTGTTACACGCCGTTAACCACCCACGTGGCTAACAAGGCTATTACATACACATTGTACCGGTCTAATGGACTAGATTCCCGAGCAATTGTACATCACTATACTTTTTCATTAACAACTAACATACACATACCTTCCAACTGTACCGAGTATTTACAAACTGATGCCGATTACAACTTCGGTCTTACAACACCTACTGTATATATACAACTTACATGATTACCCATGTACAATGACTACCCCGTCCTACTCTCGAACGGCTTCCTGCTCCTTGAACCTGAAATAGGAAAAGAAGAGAAAGGGTGGCCCCCAAGGGGCTCAGCACCTTTGCTGGTATGGTAATCCCGCAGCCCACATGCTACCGGGCCACGCACAACTAATTGTCATCTTAGCATGCGGTTGATTATATTTAAATCATGCATGCAACTGTAAACACACAATACGTAACAACTCGCCTCAATGGGCTCAACAATCGGATAGTACATCCTTATTTGCTAAGTCACTCGTGGTATTCATTATCCCTAGAGTGTTTCTCCTCTAATGGAGCTACTTCCTTAATAGACGACACTTACCCGTTATTCGGGTTATCCTTAAACGCCTCCTATCACAAACTGGGATTCATATCCATGATCCACATACTCCACATTTTACAACATATAACATGCATCTCATAACAACACATAACAACACTTTCACGTTTCAACGTGCACATAATAACATCGCAATAGAAATTGCATTACAACAACATCACATAACATAACGGGAATGGTTCTCTTAGGAACCGACCCAAACATAGTCAGTTCACTTGTAGCCTAGAGAATGTTGCCAGTCTCATGATAAGCTCGTTACATAACTCGTTACCGTCTCGTTAAATGAACGGATAACTTAACACAAGGTGTGTCGGATATAGTGATCCAAGCACACCGAACAAACATAACATAGTATGCCCCTGTGGCCCGACGTGAGTCAGTAATAGCCTTGGTTAAGCTAAAGGGAAGGTTGGAAACCAAATTGGAAAACAACCATAACATATGGAGAGGATCGAACCAGATATGACAACGACCCCCATACTCACACGCGTGGCCGGAACAGACCTGACTCCTCACTTCCCCCGTTAGCACTTGTCAGAAGTTCATCATTGAACTTAGTTAAACAATCACAACATTGGGTTAAGTCTTGTTAGACACACACAAGGGAAGGGAGAGTCATACATTCACACACAAACATCACACACAAACATCACATAACTAACTCACGCATAGTCGTGGTTAGAACGTTCCTTAGGTCGGAAACGTATCACCGGATACCGTTCTCCTACGTTTACCTAATAGTGGTTAACTAGCCCTTCAAGCGCATTCGAGGTTACCGGTATCGGCACGTAAACATACAACAACAATAACGACTGTAAACTCGTTTCATGATTTATCTTATAACGTGGCAAACACACAGAAAAACACATTGGCATACAAGCCAGTGTAATCCGATAGGACACAGGTTGCAAGAAAACCATACCTGTCACCGGAGTCCACTTTACCACGTCCACTTATGTTCCTCGAGTAATTCTCGAACAACTGATAACATTACATGTACTTTTATTAACATCGGGGTAGCATGATTATTTAATGTCTAATGCTTATAACTTCCCCGTTAACTTAGTTACATAACTTCACATTTTAACTTGTTTTACTTTTACATTTGATACAACTTTTCCCCCACTATATTGTCATCATAACTCACTTAATATGTCCTCAACAATCTTATAACATCATTACTTAATAATCACCATTTTAGGCAACTTTTCCCCACCTTAAAACAAAGTTTTTGGTCCATACAGTGGCCTGTCCGAACTTGTGTCCGGACTTCCCAAGTTCGGACACAAGTCGAGACTCAAAACTGAATACAGACGCCTGTCCGAACTTGTGTCCGGACTTCGGAAGTTCGGACATGGGTCGAGGAAAATTGAATGAAGAAGCAGGTACGTCCGAACTTGTGTCCAGACTTCCCAAGGTCGGACACAAGTCGAGACTCTGAAAATTTTTTTTACGCAACAGGCCTGTCCGAGCGTCCATGTCCGGACGGATGTTCGGACAAGGCAAAACACTCATTTTTAAGCCTTTAAACACTTAACCAATTTCACCAAACTTCTCCTTAAGCCTCATAATGTTTCCTAACATCATTTGGTACACTCACATCCTCATACAACATCAATAAAACTCATTTTCTATCTCCTTAAACACTTACTCATTTCATACCGAAATTCCTAACACTTATGATATTCTCCTTAAGTTTCTAAGTGGTGTTCCATACCTATGATAACCACTATGCCAATTATGTTTCCTCATCACTACATCATCATCTCCCAAGCATCTTTTGCATTCTAAATCCTCTAGAACATTGCCAAAACCCTTTTTACATCTTTAAACACCATAATGCATGCTTCTTCCACTAGTTGAACACCTAACCATTCTCAACACTTCCAAACTCACCAAAACTCTTTTTAAACACTTAGAACTTCTTATACATTATCTAAATTTTGACATGGGTTCTTCTAGCACATTTCTATACCCAAGCACATAGCTTTCACCATTAGACATTCAAGAACACCTAAAATCCACCAAGAGTATTCTCACACACAAACACCCAGGTTTTCACCCTTTACAACCAAAAACACTTAATCATTTAATGCACATTCCTTACACACAAACATATTGTTTTTCCTCCTTTAACCATCCAAGACACTCATCTTTACAAAGAATGTTCTTTACACACCTCTAAATTCTCAAACTACACTACATCATAATATAGTGCATAAACTTAAATTGCTTGGCACTTAGGCCCTTAAATAACATGGCTCTTAGGCCCTTAATTGCATAAACCTTAAACACTGAATTTCCACATAGTATATTGCCTTTAACCTGCAAATACACTCAACATCACATATGCCCCTTAATAGTTCCCTTGAGAGCATTTTCTAGGTCATTCACCTTTGGCTCCTTAGGTATTTTATTAAGCAAATCAAGCTCATTTTCCTAAGGCATTTAAACTACATTGAGATAGCTTGTTTACCTCTTTTTCCTCACAAACTTCTTTCTTCTTTCCTTGTAAAACCGGTAGGGTGTTTGGTTGTTTGTCAACTTCTAAACAATGTACAAATAATAGAATGAGCATTCAAGCATTATGCTTCATCTCATTGTAAACCCTAGTTACATATATTGTTTTAAGGTATTAAAATGATTGTTTTACCTTGGAATGGAAAGAGAGCTTGAATAAGTATCAAGAGAGGACTCCTCCTAGCCCTTGCAAGGTTCAAATGGAGCTAAAACAAGCAAGGTAAAAACACCATTGTGAGGTGAATTTTTGGACAACACAAAATGAGAGGAAACTTGGTTTTTCTTTGAGTATCCTTACCTTGAAGCAAAGGAGAACAACAAGGTGTGAAAATATTAGCTCAAGCTCCTTCAATGGTGAATCTCCATGGCACCAAAATTGAGTTCTTGAAGATTTGAAAAGGTAGAAATGTAGAGCTTGGTCTAACTAAGACAAATATGGTCTTAGAATTTGATTTGGAGCATGGAGTTGGATTTGGCAAGGAAATGAAAATGGAGAAGAGAGGCTACTATAGAAAACCGAGAATGGAGAGCAAGAAGAGATAGAAGAGAGGTTGAAGACGTGTGGGATGAAGAGAAATGAGAGAATGGAGATTGCTTTTGCTTTTAGAAGATATTTATACCTTAAAGCAAATAGTAACCATTAGTCATCATTTGTTACTTAATAAACTAACATGTTTGGTGACTCATTACTACAAAAACCGGCCCTCATTAGTAGTCTAGGGGTATGATAGTCTTTGTTGACCAATTTAATTACTTATAACAACATATGTTACAAACTAGCTTATTTTAGTTACTATTCACTGAAACAAGGCACATAGATGTGAAATTTTTGATTTCCCATTGATATAGACTTCCAAATGTGATACTATATAGTACACATGTTAATTAAAGAGTAATGATGGACATTTAACCACTCAAAACTCATTTACAAGACAATTTTTCAAAAACGTGCTTTAAGACTCCTTAAAGCTCTCTTTGTGTTTTAACTTGTTTTCAAGCTTGTTTTTCTTTGGTAATTGATTTAATATGTTCATTAACTTATTTATAAGGTATAGGTATGACCATTAGGTCTTATACAAATTTATCCCAAGCTTAGAGCACATTTTTGCTCTTGTTGACTTTAAGGTATTTTCTTGTGTTTTGTTTGGTTTAACTGTCTACCAAAGTTTCCTAAGGACTTAATTAGCCTTATTAAATCATAATTGAATATTATTAAGTCTTGGTAGGCTCTTTGGGTCCTAACCAAGTTCACTCCTAGCTTAGAGCATGTTTTTGCTCAAACTGTATCTTAGTGCTTTATTGCATTTTACTATGATTTAAATTGTTCACTGATGTTTCTAAGGCACTTTTTAGCCTTTACATACCATAGTTTAGTATTTAAACAATATATCAAGGTTTGGGGTATTTCAACCTATGAATCCGCAGTTGGATTCAGCAGTAGGATTCTCCTTGTCTCTGATTTGTGACTTGCTTATGTAAGCTAGTAGCTGGTTGACTTTCTCTGGGGTTAAGCTTCCTCCATATGGATCTTTGATACCATCTTCCTTTGATTCACCAACTTGATTTGCCGCAACTTTCTTTTCCCTTCCCGATTTCCAACCCGATGGAAAGCCATGTTTCTGAAAACATTTGTCTTCTGTATGGCCAGTCTTGTGGCAGTATGAACATTGCAGCGTAGTCCTCTTTTCTCCAAAGGATTGTCCCCGACCAAGAACCCTTTTTCCTTGACTTGCAGAAAATGCTACTGGACCTTCTGTGTCCGACGTTGGTGCAGTCGCTAGTCCTTTCTGTCGTTCTTGCTGTATTAACAGGGAAAAGGCTTGCTCGATGCTCGGTAGGGGAGAGATCATTAGGATATTCTCCCTCGCTGCACTATAACGATCATTGAGGCCCACCAAGAACTTGATTAGTCGTTGATTCTTGATGTAATCTTTGAAGGCCTTGTCTGTTGAGCAGGAGCAGACTGGGAGTGAGGAAGCTGTGTCGATTTCATCCCAAACTCCCCTCAGCTTAGCAAAATATTCTCCGATCGAGTCATTCCCTTGAAGCGTGTTAACCAGACGGCGCTCAAGTTCATACATGCGCGTCGCATCGACCTGGTCATACCTTGCTGCTAGGTCTTCCCAAATCTTCGCTGCTGAGGAGCGGAACAGAACCGTGTCGGCCACCCTCTTCTCCAAACTCATTAGGATCCATGAGCGCACCATGTTGTCACAGCGCTTCCAGGCTTCTGCGCGAACAGTGGAATCCGTGGGTTTCTCGAAGGTGCCATCCACAAAGCACAATTTGTTCTTCGATCCAAGAGCAATCCCAATTTGGTGTCTCCAGTGCGAGAAACTGGGACCCCCGTCATATTTTGCAGCAAGCGCCTGGCCAGGACTTTCTGAAGACGCGAGAAAGAGCGGGTCTCCGATACTGATTGTGCCTCCTCCAGTGGTTTCAGAACCAAGAGTATTCTTTCCGGAGTCTGAGTTCTCCTCGTTGACGACATTCTCAGCCATAATGCTTCAAGACGCGAGAATGGGACAAGAACCGGGGCGACAACGATGGCGATAAAAATCAAGACCAGGCAGATCGAGACAGGGAAAGAAGAACGATAAGCGGAAACTAAGAGCTAGATCCCATGACCTTTTGCTCTGATACCATGATAAAATCTGAAGAACTTATTCTTTCATTGACAATGGAGATCGAAGGATTCAAGTGGAAGGCTTACAAAAACGATGAAGACGGGAATACAGACATGAGACTCAGAACACTCGGAACGAAGACACTCGAAATCTAACCTAACCCTACTACTTTAAACAGGAACTAAAACCAGCCCACTAAACCGGTCCAGAAGCTAACTAATAATTAACCAAGACCGGACCAATGCAAACCGGAATAAATAACATCCGAACAGTGTTGGATCTTTAAGAATATGGCCAGAATCTTTGAGAAGTTTTTGATTCAGCTGGAGAGGAGATACTGATGTACAACAGTTGTGCATGTTGTAATCTGTAAGAATCTGAGTTGCATATTTGCGCTGGGACATATTCAAGGTGCCATTAGTTTCAATAAATTCCATTCCAAGGAAAAAGTGCAACCTACCGAGATCTTTGATTATAAACTCTTTGTGGAGTTTAGCTTTCAAATCTTGAATTTCTCTGCTATCATTTCTTGTAACCAGAATATCGTCGACATATATACCAAGAAAAGTGCTTCTTTCATTTTTGCTGTTTTGAGAAAAGAGAGTACTCTTTTTTAGATTGCTGATAGCCAATGTTATGCGAAAATTTCCCTAACTTATCATACCACTATCGGGAAGCTTGCTTAAGACCATATAATGATTTATGCAACTTGCAGACTTTATTATTCTCGGTAATGTTAAGCCCTTGAGGAATCATCATATACAAATCTTCATGTACACATCTTCATGTAATTTGTCATGAAGAAATGCATTATTAACGTCTAGCTGGTCGATCCTCCAACTCTTTTTAAAACCAAGAATTATTAAAGCCCGAACAGTTGTGAGTTTGATAACGGGAGAAAATGTTTCTCCATATTCAAGACCGTACTTTTGTGTAAATCCTCTAACAACAAGTCTGGCTTGAAAACGCTTTAAGCTGCCATCAGATTTGAGTTTGGTTTTATATACCCATTTGTAACTAATTGGTTTCTTGCCATGGGGTAGATCAACTATAGACCAAGTTCCGTAATCCTTAAGGGCTTGAAACTCGGTTTTCATTGCTTCTACCCACCTGGGATCTTTGACAAGTTGTGCATAACAGGAAGGTTCTTGCAAGGAAAGGACTAGACTATAAAGAGTGTTGGAATTATAGGTGAGAGAGAAAGAGGTTATGCTTCTGTTGGGGATAGTGTTGGTGAGAGTATCAAGAGGAAGAGTTGTTGTAGAGGAGAGAATTGGGGGTTTATCATGAAGTCTATGAGATAGGATATCAAAAAAAAAATCTGGTTTGTTCTGAAAATTCATGACATAGTCATTAAAATAAGAGGGAGGTTTGTGTGTTCTCAGTGATCTCCTTGGGAGTTGGTTCTGATGGAAAGTTTCACTTGTAAGATCAGGATCATCAAGGGAGATATTCATTTCATTATTTTGGAAAGAGGGAATATAGAATGGCTCTCTAGTGTTTTTAGGTGTAGGAGAGGAAGTTCCTGAACTGTTGGAATTATTTGGTTCTGGTTGTGAGTCATTACAAGGAAGAGGTGGAGCGGTCTATGAAGATTTTCCAGATGTATGAACAGTTTGTGAGGAGTTTGAATCATAGAAAAAAGGTTTTGTGGTAGGATCATCAGGGAAGCAATGAATCAAAATCATCTGAACTGTCATTATCTAGATTATTCATACTATAGTTGTTATTCCACAGTCTTTTCCACTTCTCATCAAGGAGTGGGTATATGTTTTCAAAGAAAGTAACATCCCTTCCAATTTGTATGAGCCTGGTGTGTAAGTTAAGGAGGATGTATCCTTTTGTATTGGTGCACTTTCCTAAATAAACTGATGCACTAGACCTGGGGTCTAATTTGCTTATGCCAGGATTGATATTAGTTGTGTAACACATAGACCTGAAAATTTTAATTGCCTTATAGTTAGGTGTTTTTCCATATAGCTGCTGGTAAGGGGAGCAATTTCCAATAGCCTTATATGGAATTCTGTTAATTATGAAGGCATAAGGGCTGAAAGAATATCCCCAATACTTTGGATGGAGCCCAGACTGGAAAATAAAACTTATGGTCATTTGCATCAAGTGTCACCGTTTCCTCTCAACCACCCCATTTTGTTGGGGTGTGTGAGGACAACTCATTTGATGTATGATTCCTTTGTGTTTTAAAAAATTCTAGACCTTCATTAGGTGTTCCTAGTTCTTTGGCATTATCTGAACGAATGACTTTTATCAATTTGTTGAATAGGTTTTGAACAAGACAAACAAACTCCTTTATTGCACCCATCTCTTTAGATTTCAGTTTTAAAAGTTTTTCCCAAGTATACATGTAAAAATCATCAACAAGTGTTATGAAATATCTTTGCCCTTTAGGGGTTTGTATTCTAAGAGGGACACATACATCAACATGCAGAATATCAAATGGAGCTTGGCTTTTTATTTTAGAATTTGGAAATTTTAATCTTCTGGCCTTGGCCTTGAAACAAACTGTACAAGGAACAATGTCTAAAATAGGAAATTTAACTCTAGGATCTAATAAGGATAGCTTTCTAGATGGAATATGTCCTAACTTGGAGTGCCAGAGAAGAAAGTTTTTATCTAAAGTATCCATATGATTATAAGTGTCAACAGATACAGCAGTAACATGAGAATTTTTCAGTTTATTCAAAAACTACCTTAAAGCGGTGATATTCACAAAATAAAGGCCATGTTTCCTTTGACCAATTTCAGCTTGGAGTTGAGTGTGTTTATCCTGCAAGATGCAATGAGATTGTACAAACATGACATTGAAGTTTTTCTCTTCAGTTAATCTACTCACAGAGATAAGATTAAAGGCAAAACTAGGCACATAAAGAACATCAGATAGTATAAAATTTTCGCACAGTTGTATGGTTCCTAAGCTGTTAACATTGCAATGGTTTTCATCAGGCAAAGTTATGTTATGCACAGTTGTAGAAGGTTTGAAATCTTGGAATAAAAATTTGTTGCCAAATACATGCTCAGACGCACCAGAATCAATAATCTAAAGAGTAGCAGTATTACTATAAGATGAATTATCAATCAATTTTGTTGCATAGATCCAAGGTTGTGAGAAAATACCAGAGAAGTTGCCAAACATCGAACAAACAAGAAGAACGAAAAGGGAAGGAGATATTATTGATGAAGAAAGAAAATACATAAATGAACTAGAGTCAAGACTCTGTTATCTCGATACAAAGAGCAGCGGCGGAGCCACATTATGTATTAGGGGGGCCCGGCCCCCCAATTGTCCTGATGACATCATTTTTTATTATTAGTTTTATAAATATAGTTTTTTGTTATAAATTAAGTTGAATTTATTAAAATTGTCTAAAAGTATTTGTGATATTTATTATTTTTAATTAACATGAGTCCATTTTTTGGTTTAGTGTTATAAATAGAAAAATAAACTACACTTAAAACATTATTTGATGTTATTAAGTGTCTTATATTTATACATTATTAGTTTTATAACCATAATTTGAACTGAAACTTGCTTTTAAAATTAATTGTGTTTATCAAATTTTAGTTTAAGTTAAGTCACCGAGTCTTATAATTGTCACTATGTACTACCTTCTTCTTAATAAATGATGTTTTGAAAGTTGTCATTTTTCTAAAATATAAGATGTTTTGGACTTTTTACCACTCAATTTTCATATTCCCTCCTACTTTTTCTCTCACTCACAACTTCTCTATTCCTTATGAAAAATAAAGATAAAGTAGTCCAAAAATTACCTCATTAATTTCTATGTTTTGTAGAAAATTATCTATGTTTAAATTAAATCTTTAAATTGTAAGTATTTTTATTTTAAAATTTTATTATTTTTTTCAGAATATATTTAGTATTGATATTAATATATACCCAAAAAAAATTTGGTCCCCCTAAGTTTGAAATTCAGCTCCACCCCTGACAGAGAGCAGGAGGGTAGAATAATAGCTAGTTACTTATATTTTATACCCACGCCTACCTATATAAATCAGTGAGGAACAGTACAAGACAAATAATATAATATGTAACATCTAACAGACTATATACTATCCTGTCCTAATAGTGAGCGAAGAGAATGAGGATAGAGAGGCGAAGGGTAAAAAAAAGAAGGTGAAGACACGGTTTTTTAAAAAAATTGTCTACTACATCGGTTGTTACTGGGAATTGCCGCAATAGACTAAAAAAACTGGGAATGCGAAAAATAGAACTGAAAAAACAATTTATGGTGGCGATTGTTAACTAGAAACCGTTGAAATATGTGTCTTTTTTTACACAGAATTTTAAATGACCATATTAAAGCAGTTCCTAGCTAAAAACCGCCGAAAATGTGTCTTTTATATACACATAAATTTTCAAGACGTTATTTCAACTGTTGTAAGAATAAATGCCGAAATAGGGTGCCAAAATAAGTCTTTTTTACTAATATTGTATCGAGAAAGGCCTTGTTCAGTTTTCAAATGGTTATAGTTTACACGGCATTTTTATAGTCCGTTGTGTCTGAAACTTTGATTCAAAAATAGTAGTATTAATATAAAAATATAGGGAAATTTCACGATATACCCCCGAGGTTTGAGCGAATTTTATGAGATATCCCTGAGGTTTCATTTTCATTACGAGATACCCCTAAGGTTTCATTTTCTTTACAAGATACCTCCGAGGTTCATTTTCATTACAGATATCCCTGAGGTTTCAGTTTTATTACGAGATACCCCTACGTTCAAATTCATATCCCTAGTTTACCCTCCCATCATATGCCTACAATAACCTCAGGAATTCATGATCAAAGTTTTATTAACATTTAAGACTACAATAAAATATAAAAAAAAGATCATATAAAATTTGAAAACAATTTTAAAAAATGAATATATTTAAATAAACAAAAACAATAAATAAATAAATAAATGGAAATAACTAAATAATTAAAAATTGTATTATTTTAAAAAATGAACATAAATTGTAAAAGTGTTACGTAATGATGACTTAAAATCATAAAAAAATTATAACAATATGAAAAATATTAAAAGTAATAATTTCATATGTAAATTAAAAAAATCATTATTTAAAATTAGAAAAATAAGTTTAATTAAAACTATAAATATGATCATTTTTTGTGATTATTGATGTCAAATATAATAAAAATTTTTAATTAACAAAATTATTAAAAAATATCTTAAATATAATTGTTATAACTCTTTTATGATTTTTATTCAATTTTTTAAAAATGGAGTTTAAATTTTATATGTTCTCGTGAAAAAAAAAAGTTAATATTTTAAAATTTTTAAAATAAAAGAAATGACTAAACAATAAAATTGATTTATTAAAAACACATATTTTTACTTAATTTTAAAAACTATTATTGTAGTGACATAAAATCATAAAAAGTTATAACAATTACATTAAATATAAGAAATTATTAAATTATTTATTAACTATAAAATTTTATTAACAATATATTATTTTACATCAATAATCACAAAAATGATCATATTTTATAGTTCTTAATTATACTTATTTTTCTAATTTTAAATTAGAGTTATTTTATTTACATATATGAAATTGTTAATTTTAATATTTTTCATATCATTGTTAAATTTTTTTATGATTTTAAGTCATCACTATGTAACACAGTTACAATGTTTGTTTTTTAAAATAAAACAATTTTTTATTATTTAGTCAATTTTTTTATTTAATTTTTTGTTTTTGTTTATTTAAATATATTCTTTTTTAAAAAAATCAAAATTTATTGATCTTTATTTTTTTTGTATTTCATTTAAGTCTTAAGTTTTAATTAAACTTTGATCGTAAATTCCTCAGGTTATTGTAGGGGCATATGGTGGGAGTCTAGGGGTGTTCATAAAAAACCGTAACCGTATAACCGATACCGAAACCGGGAAAACCGCACCGAAAATCCGGTTAACCGCACCGATTTTCCGGTTTCGGTAACCGACCAGCTAAATTAGCCGGTTTTCGGTTACGGTTTCGGTTATCATATTTTGTCTATCCGGTTAACCGGCCTAACCGATTAATTATACATATTCTTATATTTTAAAAATACTCTTCCAAAAAAAAATTTCAGACCGGTATTTAAGCGGACCCTCATTCACGCCGCTTCTTCTTCTCCCAGTTTTTTCTTCAACATTTCATCCTCTCGTCCACTCGACTCTACCTTTCTGATAACCCTTGACGTCAATTTGCCTACCACTCTAGTTGGCGCCCATCTCGTTTTTCTTTCTTCCAGTTCAATCCTCTCGTTCTAGTTGGCGCCATCTCGTTCAAACAGGTAAATTTTGATTTCGGTAGAACTGTTGCTTAGAATAATAATCTATGCTGTATATTCTTCTATTTGATTCGTTTGTTTCGAGTGTCAACAACCATCGATTCGGGAAGGAACACCCCGACCCTACAATTCTACTTCCACGACATTTGGAGCGGGAAGAAAACCCATCAGCCGTCACTCTGATTCTCCAAGCACGCGACCAGTTCCATGACTGGTTTTGGTTCCCTCGCATGGCAGACGACCAGCTGACGTCGATCAGAACCCACTTTGAAGACGATTGGTAGAGCCCAGGGGTTGTATGGGCAGCTGTAAGGAAGAAGTGGGGGTTAATGGGGCTGACTCTAACTGTCTATGTCTAACCTCTGTTTTTTTTTTGTTCGACAATTTGGGGTGGAAATACTGACGACCTTCATCGCATCACAAATCCAACCAGCTATTAACTATTCGTGCATCCAGCAAAGTCTGTTGCAGGTTTTCTTGAGCGAAAAATAGATAAACAACTTTCTGATTGGATAGATACAATTTGCTATGCATATAGACTATTTTAATGAGTGAACACAAATTCAGAGAACCTTCTAACTCTAAAGGATAGAGAACGAGATGGTAGCAAAGAATCTTACCATATCTGAAGTATTGACGAATATGATGTATTATAACCGGAAATGAAGTAGTATAACTGGGCGCAGAGAATTTATGTTTTATCATTTTATCAGTTTGGGTTGCAGGTTACGGTGAGAAAGGTAGATGGTGAGATTAACTCCCAACCAAGTGGATTTTTTTCAAAACCTTCCTGATAAGCTAATTTCCTCAAGTAGCCACATAAAAAATATAAATCGAGTCCTTCCTCCCTGGGCCTCTTCATAGTTAACTCTCTGTTTGTTTAGTTTATACCGGTCAAATTATTTGATTTTGCCCATCATCTTTGTTAACATAATCACTGATGTCTTTTGTTCATGTACTTTTGCGGCGGTTTTTAGGTGACAGCCTCTGTTTGGCTGAATGACTTGAGAGATCAAACAAAATCTGCAACCGACCCTCTGATTCTGTAAGTGTACTACAAGTCTTCGACTTCTTCCTTGTGACATTTATTTCACTGGTGTTATTGATTTAGTAAAGGAACTCATGATCGTCTGTTTGTGGCATTTATTTTAACTTTTTAATATGTACTGATGGGTTATGTTTTTTTTTTCAACTGTAGAACTATGTCTAGCAACAAAACAACTAATATGGTTGAGGAGGAGGATATGAGAAATAAAACAGTTCCAACTGCTGAAAGTCTACATGAAATTGATGCTCTTGATAAGACTGTAAGTAGCAATCCTCCTACTAGATTGAGGAAGAGGACATCTATGGTTTGGGATCATTTTAAAGCTAAGAATGATCCTGCTGATCTGATTGCTACATATGCATACATTGTGATGGTGAATTGCATCAAACATCAAAAAATGGTACTAGTTCTTTGAGAACTCATCTTAACAAGTGCAAAAATATCCATGTAATGTGGATAAAAGACAAAAGCTTCTTGCTTTAGAGGTCATGTCTACGGTCCAATCAGATGGTAGTATTATAACTTGTGGTCAGCTGAAGGATTGGGTGTTCGATCAAGTAGCTGTTAGAAAGGCTTTGGCTAGAATGCTGATTATAGATGAGCTGCCTTTTATGTTTGTTGAACATCAAGGATTTCGAGAATTCTGTATGGTTGCTTGCCCTCAGTTTTTTGTTCCTTCGAGGTCTACTATCACTAGAGATATCTTTGGTTTGTTTATTGATGAACGAAAGAAGTTGAAGGATTCTTTGGTAAGCTAACATCTCGAGTGTGTCTCACAACTGATACTTGGACTTCTGGTCAAAATCTGTGTTATATGTGCTTGACTGCTCATTTTATTGATGAGAATTGGACATTGCAGAAGAGAATAATTAACTTCTGTTCTATTGCTGGCCATTCCGGTGAGTTCATTGGAAGGGCTGTTGAAGGATGTTTGGTTGAATGGGGATTGAAGAATATATTAACTATGACTGTAGACAATGCGAAATCGAATGATGGGGCTGTTCGCTATCTAGGAAGAAGGATAAATCATTGGGGTAGTAGTGTGATGGATTGCAAATTTTTACATATGAGATGTGCTGCTCATATCTTGAATTTGGTGGTCAAAGATGGTTTGAAAGAGTTGGATTCCTCTATTGTTAAAGTGCGTCATTTTGTGAAGTTTGTAAGATCTTCTCCTGCTAGGCTCAAAACATTTAGACAATGTGTAGAGGAAGAACAAATACATAGCAAAGGTCTGGTCTGCTTAGATGTTGATACAAGATGGAATTCTACATTCTTGATGCTAAAATCTGCTGTGAAATTTAGAAGAGCATTTGATAGTTTGTATTGCAAAAACAGTATTTGCAATAAGGAGCTTAGAAAGAATGGAGGAGCTCCATCTGAATCTGATTGGGATAAAGCTAGTTCTTTCTTACCCTTCTTGGAGATCTTTTATGAAGCCACTTTGAATTTATCAGGAAGTAATTATGTAACTACTAATTGCTATGTTGATATGATATATGGAGTTGGCAATTTGATTTCTGAATATTGCGAAAGTGAGGATGAAGCTCTTAAGGACATGGCGACACAAATGAAGATAAATATGAAAAATACTGGGGAGATGTGGACAATATGAATATGCTGTTGTTTGTTGCTTGGTTCTTGATCCTAGACACAAATTGAGTAGTGTTGAGGAGATGATTGCAATGCCTATGAGGAATCAAATGCGAGTTTGCTTATTGGTAAGATTAAAAGCACTTTAAGTGCTTTATTTGATTTTTATGGTTCATCAATGCCTCAAGCAAGTGGTAAAAAACAACAGACACCAGCTTCTTCACAGTCCAAAGATAGTTCCTTAGGTTCCAACAGTTTGCCTGTGAAACCCCACTTTAATTTGAAGTATAGTAGGCAAAGGGGCACTGTTGAAACAAGTGCAAGGAAAAGTGAGATAGATCGGTACTTGGCTGAGGATTGTGAACCTAATGACGAGGATCAAGATGGTGCTGATAGAGAGAAATTTCAGATTTTAGGATGGTGGAAAGATCAAAGAAAAAGATTTCCTATTCTTGCTGCAATGGCCCGTGATATACTGCAATACCTTTCCTCGGTTGCATCAGAGTCAGCTTTCAGCACTGGAGGTCGCGTGCTTGATCCATTCAGAACTGCTTTAACTCCAAGAATGGCTGAAGCTCTTGTATGCACACAAGATTGGTTACCCTACTACTACTCCTATCATGTTAGATGAAATAATTTTTGAATTAGAAGATATGGAAATGGATGAAGGTCATATTATTTTCATATAGTTTCCTTAGAATTAAATATTTCGTAACATTGTGCTAATATTTTCTATAAGATTTGTAGGAATGAAGGAGCTCACGGCACAACAACCCATAATAGCAATTGACGAGTCTCTTGACTTTTCAAACGATTAGTTAAACTCAATGGTTTGTATTTATTTATCTTCTTTTATAATTGCACTCACCAAAACAGTACTTGCATACTGGTTGCACACTATCAAAATTATCTTGTACTGCTGAAAATTTACACAACAAAAATTATCATGTACATGTGCACTTGTTACTTGGGTTGATATTTGTTGCTCACTATTACTTTTTAATACTATGTACAGCAACATTTGGAGAAGACCAGCTCTATCCTTTGGTACTGATGGACAACAATAGGGAGAGAAGACCATACCCATCCTTTTGGTATTGCACATTAGTTAAATTATTGTGTTGGTTGTGTTTTGTTTCACAATTATGGAAAACATTGGAAAGAGAACTTGTCTGTCACTTTGTGTTTATACTACTTTTTGTTTTCTTCTATCTTATTTGATATTGATTTAAGGTGTACTATGCTATAACTTATTGGTTTGGGTTTCAGGAGCATCTATTGATTTTTGAATTGTTTTTTGTGATGTTGCTATGTGATGCTGCTGCTGATGCAATATCTTGGTGCTGGTGCTGCTGCAGTTTTGGTTATATTGGTGGTGTTGCTGCAGTATTTTTGGTGTTGTTGCTGCTGTAGTTTAGAGTTGTTGCTGCAATATTTTTGGAGTTGTTGCTGCATATTTTGGAGCTGTTGCTGCTGTATTATGGTGGTGCTATTGTATTTTTGGTGATACTGCTGCGCTATTATGTTATTACACTTAAGCTGTGTAAATTTTGTATATTATGCTAGTAGCAGTATTAGTGATGGGGGTGGAATTAGTACTCTTGCTTATTTTGCTTATAACTAGCTTAGTTGTTATAGTGTGTAATTGGATAGAACTCAATTATACGCTATTACTCTAATTTAATAGAAGTTTAGTAAATTCTAAAATTGTTTTTTTTTTCATTATCCGGTTTACGGTTAACCGATAAAACCGCACCGAAACCGGCGGTTAACCGTTCCCGGTTAACCGTTGCTAAATGAAGCGGTTAAGGTTATTAATATTGACTAACCGTCAATGCGGTTAACCGAATTCCGGTTAACCGATTAGCCGGTTAACCGGCCATGAACACCCCTAGGGGGAGGGTAAACTAGGGATATGAATTTGAACGGAGGGGTATCTCGTAGAAAAACTGAAACCTCAGGGGTATCTCGTAATGAAAATGAAACCTCGGGGGTATCTTGTAAAGAAAAATGAAACCTTAGGGGTATCCCGTAATGAAAATGAAACCTCATGGGTATCTCATAAAATTATCTTAAACCTCGGGGGTATATCGTGAATTTCCCAAAAAATATAATTACTCCGTTGTCAGTTTGATTGACTTAAGAAATATTACATGATTTGTGGTGTTGAGACCCCTATTAGACTTCGGTTATTCAAGAATATCTACACAATCTAATAACTTTTCTAAAAAATAGCAAAAACAGTAAAAAGCAGAACCAAAATAAGGTTCACTCAACTTATTAAATTATCACTCACTAACTTTTTTGGGACATTTTAAGAAATGTCATTATATATGGCTATTTATGAAATACCACTAACAAAAAAGAAAGTCACAAAATGTCATTATATTTTTGTAAAAGTCCATGAAATGCTACTATAGTCATTGACGGTTGAAAGAATAAAAATACCCTACTATTTAGAAAAATACTTTTAAAGTTACAATATTCCCCTAAGTGTTAAAAAATTCACAAAAATTTACTAAAAATTCAAAATACAATAAAACAAAAAATAATATATAAAATTTAAAATTTACAAATTAAAAAAATGAAAATCTTATAAAATATAAAAAATAAATATTTCATATTCTAAAATTTATTCATACCATAAAAAGAATATTATATTCTAAACAAATAATTTATACCAATTTATACGAATTATGTACCCTAATATATACCAAATAAGTATCATACATTTTTAATTATTATTTTCTATCAATTTAAATTATTTCTTTAGTAAATTAGTTTATAGTTTTCAATTTATATTTTGAAGTTGTAGTTTTTAAAATTTATGTTATATTTTGTGGATAACTTTATGATCATCAGCAAAATAGAACATAAATTTAAAAAACTAAAATTATGGTACTTAATAATTAAAAATATATGGTACTTATTTGGTATAAATTATGGTACTTAATTTGTATAAATTGGTAGAATTTTTTGTTTATAACACAATATTCTTTTTTATGCTACATAATAAATTTTAAAAAATAAAATATTTATTTCTTTTAAAATTGTTATGATTTTTCATTTTTTCAATTTTGTAATTTTTATATTATTTTATATTGTTTTTTGTATTTTGAACTTTTTGTGATTTTTTTAACACTTAAGTATATTGTGAACTTTAAAAGATTTTGTTAACTAGTAGAGGTATTTTTGTCTTTTTTCTATCTGATCAATGACTATAGCGAAATTTCATGGACTTTTACAAAAATATAATGACATTTTCTAACTTTTTTTTATTAGTGACATTTCATGATTTGACCAAAAATATAGTCACATTTCATGAAATTTCCCCTTTTTAAATTATACCAGAACAACGGTGTGGATAATCGAGATTACAGCCTATTCGTAACTCCTTACTTACAAACATAAAGTGACTTGGTTTCTGATGTAGAATCATCATTTAGCGGGGCTATTAGCGTGCATTATCTAAACAAGTAATAACAAACAAAATCACTCTTATTCTTTTCCTCACTCATCCCTTCTTCTCTTTTTATCCTCTATCTTCTCTTTTCTTATCTTTTACTAGTTCATGCTCTAAATCTCTCCTAAATCCTCCAAATAATTTTGTTTTACTACCAACACGTTGATACTTCGAGAGCTTCAAATAAGCATAATCTTTTGTGCTTTGGTGCAATGTGGAAAGTGGGTTTACCACTCCATCAAAGGGGCGCCGGAGTACAAGGACCCCTGAAACTTTTGACAACAAAAATGACATATATTTTAAAGTAGATAGTGTCAAAAAAATCCCCCCCCCCCCCCGAAACAAAGCTGCTGGATCTGCCACTAGCTCTACCTTCGGCTTCGCTCCGGCGACTTACAATGCGCCACGCTGCTCGTCGTCTCGCTGTCTCCTCGTCACCACTACCTTGATGTTGCATGTTGCTAGTTGAGTTTGAGTTAATTATGAGAGCCTATGTTGCTCCTACTTCCATGTTTTTATGTTTCTCCTTGGTTATGTAATGTTGTTAGGACTTATGTTGGTTTGTTTGGTCTAGCAATCTCAGGCAACCTACTCACTAGTAGTATATCGAGATACTAGCCTGTAGTATTGATATTCCCTTGATCTTTCCCAGTATTTAGTTCTACGATGCTCAACATATGAGTAAGGTTGGAGACACCTTGTTATGATGTAGATGGAATATAAGTTTTAATTAAATGAATTATACATCCTCCATAATATATTTGATTTTTTTGTTCAAAATAAGAATTAATTAATGATACGGATAACATTTAAGGGTTAGGGCGACAATTTTGGTAGATGACCGTGTACAGTAGTTTGAAATTACAAATTACATACTTATCAAAAAAAATTACGGATTACATATAGTGTAACAATATACACCAATTACGAAAAATGTATGGTTTTGTTTAAAGAAACTCGTGTTATCTTATAAGCCATATGACTTTATTATATTTGACTAACTAACTAACTTCCTTCTTTTAACTTATTGATTAAGCAAAAAATAGTTAGATATGTTATCATCTTAGTATAATTTATAATTTTCATTTTGTAAATTCACTTGGCTTTCTTTGTTCGTGTTTGAAAATATGATGATCTAATATGAAAACATAAATCTTGTGTAGAAATTTAATTTAAAATTTATGTCTTGAGCGTATCAATTATCTTACAGATTGTAATATAAAATTGTGTTTTGCTTGATCAACCCAGTTAAATTTTAAATGTTAGCCCTGGTTGATTTGCTCGGTATAAATGTTTATTTTAGTATTTTAATCTTTCTATCTATTCATTTAGAGTATTTGTACTTGATATTTATATTTATGACACATTTATAGTGTTTATCTTTTTTTACCTTACCATAAATATTTTTAAAGTCAATTAATTATTTTAAAGATACCAATATTATATTCTAATACTAAATTTAATTTTGTATAAAATCTTAATATTTAATTTTATGTACATATAATAATATTAAGTCATATTTTT
This sequence comes from Limonium bicolor, assembly GCA_023374045.1. Classification (NCBI taxonomy): domain Eukaryota; kingdom Viridiplantae; phylum Streptophyta; class Magnoliopsida; order Caryophyllales; family Plumbaginaceae; genus Limonium; species Limonium bicolor. Next base: position 69,487,903 of record CM041778.1, on the reverse strand, counting down.
TTTTACTATTAATTAGTTTATAGTTTTATATATTATATACCATAATAAAATTAACTAATTCATTAGTATATTTTTATTTTATAATTTTATTATTTTTTAAACCTATGACTAACTACTGTAGTTAAAAATATAACAACACCCCTAAAAATAGAAGCATATTAATATACAATACATGTTGAATCATAATCAAATAGTAATTTATGGTGTATACTTAACTAATTAATTAGGAAAAATTACATGTCCCACCCATGACGTTGGGCGAAATTACACACTCTACCCATGTGGTTTCTAAAATTACTTTCCCCACCAATGTGGTTTCCCTCATTTTTCATCCAACAACTTTTCTAATTTTTATTCAATTCAAAAGATGCTTAAACGTTGTTCGAAATTGATAAAACTTTACATGGATGATGCTAAACTGATATATTTTGATCTTATGTCAAACCCGGAGTTTTTAAAGCTTAAATGTGACCCGTGGGACCCAATGAAACATGTCACATGTTTCATTGGGTCCCATGGGTCACATTTGAGCTTAAAAAAACTTTAGATTTCTCACTGAACCCAAATATAACACTTTAACATCATCTATGTAAAATTTTATCAATTTCGGACAACATTTAAGCATCTTTCAAATTAACTAAAAATTAGAAAAGTTGCTAAATATAAAATGAGCAGAAACCACATGGGTGGGGAAAGTAATTTTTGAAACCAAGTGGGTGGAGTGTATAATTTCACCAAACGTCATTGGGTGGGGTATGTAATTTTCCCAATTAATTATCATATTTGATTCTATAATTTTTTATTTTTTGTATATAAAATAGTAACTAATTAACTTTGTCGTACTGAATTTATCAAGCTTTGAGTGTGGGACTTTTTGATAACTATTAACTATTTATCTTATAACATTGTTATAAGTTATTTTATTTATTTTTAATGAAATAAATTTTTTAAATAATTTAATATTAGTTGTTATTATACAGAAATGATAACGCACCACATATAATTAACTTAACTAATTTACCTTGCTAAATAACAATTTTTAATACAACGATAAATATGAAGGTGTGGGGTTTTCGTTTAGAACAACAAAAAACGGGTGAGGATAGTTAGAAGAATACAATCACATATGACCAGGAAGAGTGAAGACAAAAAGGATTAGATTTAGGACGTGGACGAGGTCCATAGTTTATGATATCCACAAAATAAAGTTCTAATTGTGCAAGTGTTGTTTATACAGTTATACTTATTTATATGCGATGGAGAAATGGCATTTTAAATAAAAACTTAATAATAGTACTCCTCCGTCTTGAATTGACCGTCCTGTTTACTATTTGGATATGTCGTTTGACTTCAATTTTAACATGTAAGATAAATTAATTTTGAAAATTCAAGTTTTGCATATGATTCCTTACATGATAAACTATATATTACAAAATTTAGTTTTATAAAATTATTTTGTTTATATGCTTAATATTGAAGTGGAAAAACGTGCCCTAAAGCAAACAGTACGGTCAATTCAGGACGGAGGTTAGACCTGGCAATTTGGGTCACTGGGTCGGGTTGATATCAACCCTAACCAACCATTTAAAATATCATCAACCCCAACCCAACCCAAAATGGATGGGTCAGTAATCATGACCCTAACCCAACCCGTTAAAATCCTTCAACCCTAACCCAACCCACCCAACCCATTTTTTAAGCATACAATAATTTAGATGGATTAGGAGTAGAAATTAATAAAAAAATCTAATTAGGATGACACAAAAGGAAGAGAAGTAATCTTGCTTGATCGACTCAACTTTAAACAAACTCCATGTTATGCAAAGAATGTAAAAGTACTGCACTAATTTCCCATGAATAGAATAAACACATACTTTTTCCATAAGTTTATATTTATCAATCTGAGCCTAAAGCTCTACCACTGTTGGGGAGGAATCCTATCTAGATATGCACATGATCCTATTGCCCTTAATAAAAAGGGGGAATGAAAATGAAAATCTTCATTATGCATTAGAAAATATACTAAGACAAATCTTCTAAAGTTAGAAATAATTTATAAACTGAGAGCTCAAAGCCTCAAACTATGACTGATAGTTTTAAAATAATTACACTTGTTAAAATTGAGTGCTCATGCCTGAGAAAAGTACAATCACATAACTTAATTGTTACCAACAGTTAAGGAATTTTTATGCAGCACACTATCTGTATTGTTGGCTTCAGAATTCACTAAGAGGTCTACAATCAAGATCCTACTTACAAAAAATACATATCACCTACTATTGTTCACCTTTCTAAATAATCTAAACGTACATATGTTCTCAAGAACAACTATGGTAGTGAGAATTAGAAAAACAAACCTTGGGCGAGATGAAGAGCGACATAGACATGAACAACGACAAAGAGAAGAACAATGGATGCGAGTCTACAAGACGAGAGCATTTAGGTTTTCAACATTATGTTAAGGTCTGGTTAGGCCTTTGTTTGATATGCAGCAGGTTAGGCCGTTTGTTTAGTTAATATTATGTGATATTATTAAAGGTGGAATAGTCCAACTACACTTGGGCTTAAGGTTAAGGTATAGCTTGATCTGAAAATAATATATATATATATAATTGTGAATTAATATTTTTATTTTTCATTATTAATAAATATATTTTCGGGTTTCGGGTTGGGTCATGGGTTAAGATCTCTACCCTAACCACCCACAAAATTAGCTTATTACCCTAACCCAACCCAAAAATAGATGGGTCAATAATCAAGACCCTAACCCGTAAAAATATGGGTTGGGTTCGGGTTGGGTTTCGGGTTGGGTCAAAATTGTCAGGTCTAACGGAGGTAGTATCAATTTGATGTCATTAAGATATGGAGGAGCCGTGTTTGAAAAGCGACAGGAAAAGGACGATGTAAATAAACAATTGAAGAAAAGAAAACAAAAAAAGAACTACTTTGTCGCTTTCTCAGGGAAAATCAACGGAATTTATTAAAAAATAAGACGAAAAAGACTCGAAAAAATAAGATGGAAAAAACAGCAGCCCACAGGAAAAAATGAAGAAAAAAAAGATGCAGGCCTACTACGATGGGTTCGTTTGGGGACAGCGGTTGGGTTGCTGTTGGGTCCTGTTACTGGAAATTGAGAAGTTGTTTGTTGATGGTTTTGTAAAAGTTATCAGTTGCTGTTTTGGTGTTTGGTGGAACGTCTGATGATGGTTTTAAAAAGCAGAGACAATTGTTAGGTCCTGCTGCTGAAAATTGAGAAACTGTTAGCTGATGATTTTACAGAAGATGTCAGCTACTAATTTGAATGTTTGGTGGAACCCTGCTGATTTTAGAAATTGAGAAGCTGCCTGCGGCTGGAAACTGTTCCAGCTCAGGAAGTTGTAGACCATTTTTCTAGTGATAAAGATGTTGGTGGGGCCGGACTTGGGCGGATGTGGTGGGTTACAGATGCACACAAATAAAGGTTGGTCTGGTAAAATTTGTCAACGGTCCCGCACTTTCATACTATCAAAGAGGAGAGACATGCTTTTCTGCTTCTCCTCTCTCGTCTCCCTCTTAAATACTCACTCCTCATACCCCAAGCAAGCTGATCATTTCTGTTTCTTCTTATAGCAGGTTCAGACTCCGAGCCACCAAACAAATAGCTCCCCTTCTCTCTCGCTCTCTCGCTCTACCGTTCAGATCGTTTTCCTTTCCCTTCAAGATAAAGATTTCTTTCCTCTTTCTCTCTCTCTATCTCTCTCTGCTGTATCTGTCTCTCTCTTCTTCTACACTGTTCTGAGAAAAAGGAAAAAGACGACTCTAACAGAGCTCCATTCACACATTCAGAGAAATAACAGCTAGCAGAGGAAGAATAACTATAAGCGTCAAACATACTGATTACTAAAAATGAAGCTAGTTTGGTCTCCAGAAATTGCTTCCAAAGCTTACATCGACACAGTCCAAGCGGTAAGTTAATCGTGAACCTAACCTTCAAGTGTCGAACAATCACGATCTCGTGTTGTTTTTTATTTTTTAATTCAAAACGACGACGACGACTCTGATCCTAGGCGTGCTTGAATTCGAGCCATGCGAAAAATCTTGATTCACTAGCTTTCCGAATTTGATTTCTTTGAATGAGAATCCAAATCCACTCACATGTCGATCAACAAAATCATCTCTATCTGCTTTCAACTTATAGCGAAAATTCAATTAGTTTTCATCTTATCTTCAATCATCTGATCCCGCGCGCAGCCAATTCACGTACGTAACAAAACGTCAATTTAACAACACAAAAAATCTCGCAACTCAACATAACAATTTGTTTCCTAAAATTTTAATTTACAGTGCGAGCTTCATCAGGAATCAGGAGTAGCAGAGTTAATTTCAGCCATGGCTGGAGGATGGAACGCAAAACTAATAGTCGAGACATGGCAAACTGGTGGAGTCATAACCACAAGTATAGGTCTCGCAATCGCAGCACATCACACAGGAGGTCGTCACTTATGCATCGTACCAGACGATCAAACTCGATCAGCTTACCTTCGATTAGTGGAAGAATTTTCAGCCGCGGTATCTCGGCCTGAGGTTCACGTAGGAGATGCAGAGGAGGTTTTATCTGATTCATCACTTGACGGTGTTGATTTCCTAGTTGTGGATTGTACGCGGAGGGATTACGCTAAGGTTTTAAGGCTGGCGAGATTAGGTCAGCGTGGGGCGGTTTTAGTGCGTAAGAACGCTACAGCGAAAGCGGCGTCGGGGTTTCCGTGGCGAGGTGTGATGTCTAGTGGAGGGTATAGGGTTGTTAGGACGTCGTTCTTACCGGTAGGGAAGGGGTTGGATATGGCGTAGGGGCTGTGGGTGGTGGTGGTGAAGTGATGAAGGGGGTGAAAGGAGGAGGAGGAGGTGGGTCAAACATGTTGACCAGAGATCGGGAGAGGAGCATGTCATTAGAACGTGAGGTGCACTTGCATTGCATATGTGGTTTGGTTAAAGGTGCAAGCAAAAAAAAAAAAAAAAAGAGTAGTATTTTTTTTTTTTTGAATGAGAGGCTGCTGAGTGATAGGTTAATACGCTTATAATTTAATAACTAGATGGTGTGGGTTGTCTTTTCATCGTGGTGGGGGTACGTACGGTTTGTGCTTTGCTAGCTAGTTCTTTTCTTTTTGGTTTGTGGACTGGTTTTGGCTGACATATTCATAACATTTGTACAGAAGATGTGGGGTAGAAATTTTAAATATGTGTATAGTCATGTACTAATAATGTTTATTGTTTACCGATGGAGGAGGATTATGAGGAAAAGGTGTTAAAGCGTGTTTGCTATCATCATATCGATCTCATATTGGAGTGTTTTGGTAACTTTTGGCTAATGTGTGATGATATTTATCTCTTGTGATTCGGATACATAAGGCTGCCATCAATTGCTGCTGATTTTCTTTTTCATCAAAATCAAACAAAGAGAAAACTCAGTTGTTTTTTAATCAGATTGTTTCGATAAGTACTTTTCTATCCAATGTGTACAAGGAAAATAAGGTCTGATAATTCTAGTTACTCTTGGGCTCACTTCTACTCTGTAACAAAAATTAATCCTCTTAGATTATTTTTCCTCCCTAGCTACATACATAAAAAATAAAAAATGAGTAGTGTGCGGTCATACCAAAACTTTTTAACGGTCGATCAACTTAAATGTGTGACATATCATAATTAAAACTGAGCCATAGCGATCGATCAAATTAATCCTAGAGAATAATTAATTAATTAAATTGAGGTTGTAAACTCGCTAGCTAGAAAGTGATTTGTTTTATAAGTGGTTGAAAGTTGGATACCACTCCACTACGGACCAACCCACAGGACCTTGGCCCGCTAGCTAGAAAGTGATTATTTCAGCAAACCATAACAATTCGTTTTTTTTTTAAATCAGCAAGCCTAAACTTATGATGGAACGCCAAAAGTTCAAATATGAGCATGATTATCAAAGAATCCAAATATGGGTTCTTAGCACTCTCTTTCCTATTTCTCTCACCGCCACATCAGTTTAAGAACTATATCTATTTTTTACCAATATCAGAGAACTCATACTTTGGTTTATAACTCTCTTTAATTGCCATATCATTTTTCTTTTTACTTATTAATTATTATGGATATACAAAAATTAATTTTAAATTGTTGTTACTACTATTTTCAATAATACACAAATAAGCCTAACTTAGTATTTTATTAATGATTAAAGTTTATTATATTTTTAAAACAAAAATAAAATAAAATTATTCATATATATTATTAATATGTTGTTACTAATAATATAAGACATAATCATAATTAATTCTTTTATTTAGGATTAAAATATTATAATGAATTTAGAAATGAATACAATGGTACATATTATAAATTACAAGTATATTTTAGTATTACATTTTGATATCATAATAAGTACTAATTTAAGGAAAAATATATATTAAAAATATGAAAAATATAGTCAATATGGATTTCATTTTGTAGAAAATAAGATTTTAATAATTTTGATATGTTTAGTTTATTTATATCATTATTAGTTTTAAAAATATTAAAATTTTAAAATGTATAAGGTTTAACTATTTATATTGAAAATATTATAATTAGAAAAATAAATGGTGGGTCCCATTTTTTGGGTTCTTAAGAAGTTCTTACGGAAGAACTTAAAATTAGAGTTCTTCCTTTCTTTTCTCACCTCATATTTTTTTATTTATTTTTTTAGCTAAGAACTCTTAAGCACCATTGATAATCATCGTCTCAAGATGTCATCATGCAATACAATTCAAAAAATTTAACGCAATGGCCAACAAAAGAAGGGATATCAAAGCGAAGAGTTTATTTCTACCTCTAACGCATACTGCGCGCGTACGTAGAGGTAGAGATAAGAACAATGCACATGGATTAGCTCAGTGGCCGACCTAGAAGCTAAGAGCGCGTTCGCTGGTGACTTCCGAATGCAGGTTTTTTTGCGTTTGCATAAATGTAACCCTGGTTAACCAATCTCAGTCACCCATATCAGCTTTGGTCAGTATGAAATCCAATAACAGTGTGACACTTGTTCTATTTTTTTTTTCAAAAGTAGATTAATGTTTGTATCGTGGAGAACGAACGGTGCCTAAATCTTATGGGGTCCAAAAATTTTTTCGACAGTAACACATATTAAATATAAATGTGTGATCATAAATTTATTAAGCATTATAATCTTACATATAGGAACATGTTTCTATTACTAAATTATTATTAACTTTCAGTATTTTACTCAATTTTATGTTATTAAAATTATATTTTAAAAAAATATTTTTTATTGTCTGAAAACTATGGAGTCGGGACCCATCGTGACCCACCGGAACCCCTCGGTCCGCCCCCGGATTACCTCATGATATATCATCATCATCATTTATATAATCCAAGAATTGTTTTTTGTGTACAAGCTACAAGCTATACCTTCCTGAAGTAGAGACATATCCAAACCCATTCTTTATTCACTCGTTGGAGCAAGCTGGACTGATGAGGATGTTGTTGACTAGTTTATTTTATTTTATTTTGAACACGTTGTTAACTATTTTGAACACGTTGTTAACTAGTATATTTATTGCAGTTATATGTAGAGATTGCATCTTCCTAATTAACTTACTACTAGTAGTAGCCGGATCTCTTCTTTGTATTTTCTTTTCTTTATTGTTGTAGTTTGGTCAATCTTCAAAGGTCAGACTTTTACTATGCTATAGTTCTAATTAAGAAGTACAATCTATATATGCGCTGCCTGTGGATAATTAAGCGCGATGTTGGATGTGAAGAAGAAAGTGTCATGAGAAATGGTACCCCAACTTCTTCGGAGCTTCTTTCACGTTCTAGTTGACCGACGGGTGCTGTACGCATTCGCCACAGAGAGCTTCTTTCACGTCTAGAGGTGATCATTCGGGCCGGGTTTGGGCCGGGCCAGAGGAAATTTTTAGGCCCGTCGGGCCTATTTCAAAAACCAAACCCGGTTTTTTACATGCTCGGGCTAGGCCGGTTTTTTCCAGACTTTGCCGAAGCCTGACCGCCCGGCCCGTTTTTTAATTTTTTTAATATAAATTAATAATAAAAAATTCAAATTAATATATTTTAATATAGATTATTATATATATATATAACTTATTTAAAATTAATAATTATATATATAACTTATTTAAAATTTATATATATATTAATTTTTTTATATTATATAAAAATTAAATATGTATATATTACATTTTAAACATATAATAATAAATAATATAAAATCGGGCCGGGCTGGGCTTGTCCACGGGTTTAAAAAATGTGCCGCGGCCCGGCCCGGTTTTTCATTCGGGCCTAATTTTATGTCCAGGCCCATCCGGAAACCCTATCGGATTCGGATTCGTCGGGCTTTTTTACGGGCCGGGTCGGACCGGGCTGCCGGACCGGACACATTATAATCAGCTCTATTCCCGTCCCAAACAATCTAAGCGGAATGGATAAGATCGTAAGAGAAATCTGTAGGTCATGAGTCGTGGAACACACACACTCACACGTAGAAAGACTATCTCTAATTGTTGACGAGAGAAAATATTGGAGGAGTCTTTTTGTCTTCTGTCAAATGGCCAGTTCAAAGAAAAAGAGAGGAAGAGATGGCGCAGAGTCGCTAGCTAGTAAAAGAGAAAAGATTATTTCTAATTGTTGACACGGGATTAGTTGATGTCACCATGATATGATATGATATCATCCAAGTTGGAGCCTATTTCGGTCCAGTGTGAATGACTTTCTTGCGGTTATATATTCGGTTACTTCCCTGCAGTTATGTTGCCGTGCATGGGCATCTTCTAGATGTTGGAAACACTGGGCGAGGGCACGTGTTTATTATCATCATGGTATTCCAACTTTACCACTGCCGCGCTAACATTTTCGGTTCAGCCCCTCATCCACGTTCATATTAAATTACTATATGTTCACATGCCGCCGATGTCAATTATCGTTAATGATTTGATTTTCGAACTAGAAATTTTAGTGGTTTGCTTTAAGGACACGGAATAGAATGAAAAATGGTATTGAGGGAATGGTAAAGAATTTGATTTTCTTGCTTATTTCTTTGTGTTATGGAAAGAAAAATGAATCATCATAACCACTACTCCTTTGGTTTAGTGGTGATTTTTAGTTTAATATCTAAATGTCATAAGTCAATGGCACTGGTCATATAGTACTGAAGTTTGGGAATGGAAGGTTGTAAATCATTAAGGTAATCCAATTCGCCTTCCTTTTCTTTTCTTTAAATGAGAAAAATTCTGTAAACAAACAACTACACACGAAATATATACCTATTTCTCTTTCCTAAATACCCCAAAATGAACAACTTCTTAGTACTCGAATTGAACCTACGGGAAAAGACCTTCATGAAACTTTCAAGTTCATGACAATCTTCAAAACTCTCATCTGTGGTCATGCTTACAATGTTTGATCCAAATCACATACAAACATTTATGGCATGTCTGTTAAATTCAACACGTCTCTTCCGCTTTGTATGTAGTGAAATATCCATCTAGGGCTACTAAAAACTTGTAGTGATAGGTGGCAATTCCTAAACACATGCAAATAGTTCATTGTATACTATGATAGAGCCTATAAAAGAAGAAATATTGTTGCTAGTCTCTAGAGCAACCTTATATAAGCAACATCGGTAAACAATAGTAATGCCCAAAGATTGAAGTTTATCACTAGTTGTAAGGTGCCCTTTAAGGTAACTAATCTAAAATTGAATCTAATATAGGTCGGTATAAGTTTGAAGCATAAAAGGGGGGGGGGGGGGGGGGGTTGCGTGCATGAAACCACCAATCAATCCCTAGTGTGAAGGATCGATTTCCACACCTAGAGGGAATCCATTGTAGCAAATTCAAACCAAATATTGGAGGCCTTCAGATACACAATATAGACCTACTTGATCCAAAGTCTTTCCGAATTGTGGTAAAAAAAACTAAATGACCTAAATGAGAAAGAGTTTATTCCATTTATAAAAGTCCTTTAGGCCAATACCCTCGTGTTTCTTCTTAGCATAGATGCTACTTCCCACAACTTGGACAAAGCCATGACTTCAAAATCGCCAGTAGGAACGTTCGTTTTATAGTTTGTTTTACTTTTGATGTTTTGAGATTTTAATAGTGGCCACCTAGAAGCCACCGATGGCAAAGAGAATGAAATGATGTGGATGTCAGAGATTGAAATCAAATGTTTTAGGTATTCTAGCTGAAATATGGATGCCAAAGTTTTGCTTTTTCAACAAACAAAATATATTGTTACTTATGATTGATCTTAGAAAAACAACATTGTATCTATCCCTTACTACTTTGTTAACAAATGTTTCAATAAATATATTTTCGATATCTTTATTTTTTAGTAATTAAAGAATCATAGATATTCAAAATTGCAATAGCTCTAATACAAAAGGAAAATATAATATCATCTTAATTGTTATATTAGTTGATACGAATATGTTTGTTTACATAAGATATACCTATATTGATATTGAAGAAAGATTACATACCTAAGCACCAAATAAAACAAATTATTAAAAGGAAGATCAACCCTGAGACTAGAAACATAAGACTTACCGCCATTAATCATCACTAAACAAACAAACTTAACCATCTAAACGCATTAAACCCCATGTAGGCGTTAGCATTTTCAGATGATTAGCATGCCCATGCATCATCTTCATCAACAAAATCCCCTATAACACATGCCAAGAACAAAATCAACCATGCAACAAGCAAATGAGCACTAAACAAAACAAAAGAAAGGACATAAGCCTTAACAAAAAAGGTAACTAGGATCCCCACCAACCAGGAGGTTGCCTTAGGTGAAAACCAACCAGAATCACAAACTTGATCATAGTTAACATAGTACGACCAGGACATAAACAAATTGAAACAAACATAACTAACATATACTTGTTACAAAAAAAGCCAACAAGGCACTAAAAAGGGACATCAAATTAATCGAAAACAGCATGAAAAGACGGAAAGAGCTGGACCCTTGATCTGGAAAACCGATATCGACATGCAACCCTTGATCTGCACCATATCAGGACGGAATAAGTTAGAGGAAGATAAATCTGAGAAGCGGATGACACCGATTGTCAGAGAAGGGCAAAAGATTGTGTGAATGAAGGAGATGGTGGAGTTGAGTCACAAATGACAGCCGTTGTACCAGATGGGAGACCAAGAGCCCCCGCAAAAGGAGAATGTACAACACAACACAAGAGAGAAAAAATAGAGCCCTGCCAAAGAAAGAAAGAATTAAACAGAGGGCACTTAAGGTGGTGGTGCCAGTGGGTGGTAGGTGGTGGGTGGTGGGAGGTGGGAGAGTGGGTAAAGAAAGCTAGAAGAGGCAAGCAATAAATAAAGGAGAAGAGAGAGAGGAGAGGGCTTCTCACTCTTTCGGCTACCAGAATCAATAAAAGAAATTGAAGAGAAGGTGAAGAAATAGGAGAGAGATTAGACTACATCTTGATTAAATTTACATTTAAGTTGATCAACATATGTAAATCATAATGACTTTACCAGAGAACGGGATTGATGACTTACTAATTAATTGTCATTAACAATGAGTCAGTGTTTGATACAATTAATCATACGTCTGTTATTGAATTGTCATTGCCGTATTCCCTATAACCTTTATCTTTGGCGACGTCTAGTTTGAATTAAAGTTTCAAAATTTTCATATATTTTTGAAAAGGTACAATGCATACATTAAGAAATTAGTACAAGCCTAATGTTCAAACTATAGTGAAGATAACCAACAAGTTGATGAGTCCTATAATTAACCATGGAACATGTAATTGACGGGAGATTACCACTAATGACTATAAAAAAGAGGTTCAATACCTCCAACCGCCGTACACGACATACTCTGTCTAGGATCATACTCTACTAGCGACTACTGTTTTGGACTGCTTCTGGTTTCAAACCGGTTCTGGACCGGTTCCGGTTACAAATCGGTTCCGGTTTTATTCGGAATTGATGACCAACATTAATGAGGGTGTATCTTAAGGATTACCCAATTTCGAAGGTGGCACTGGTATCATTTTTGTCTTTTTTTTTACTTTTGTCTTTTATTGAAATTTAAAAATGTTGTAGATTATTAAATATAAGTCCAAATAATATAAATTTTATACCGTTGTTCATCATAATTTGAAATCTTCAAAATAAGACCCAGCATGAATAAGGTTTGATAAACTTAAAATTTTATATTTTTTGTATGTATATATGTTTTAAGATTCATTGTGAAAATAAATAAAATACATAATTTTTTGATGTTTTGATAGTGGTAGCTTTTTAGTAGTGTTAAGAGTTGTGTGGGGTAGGGTCATCTTTTTTTATTATGTGGTGGTTAATAGGCAAACCACATTAGCCTTCATTGACGGTGTTAGCTTTTTCGACGGTGTTAGTCGTCCTAGGGTTATATGTGAGGGTAGGGTTATATTTTTCTTGAGTGGTTGTTAATAACCGAACCACATTAGCATTTTTTAACAGTTTGGTGAACCTAGACGTTAACCTGTGGGACCTAATGAAAACACATTTAACCTTTCATGTTTTGAAAAGTGAATCGTTCATTTAAGAAAAGTGAATATTATGTTTAAGAAAAGTGAACCTTTCACGTTAAGCAATGTGAATCCTTTGTGTTTTGAAAGTGAATCTTTAATTAAAAAAGTGAATCTTATGCGAGAGTAATATGAATCTTTTATTTATTGATAAGTGAATCTTAAGTTTAAGAAAAGTGAATTAGATGTTTTTTAAAAAGTAAATCAAAGGTTTAAGAAAAGAGAATTTCATAAACAAAGATGTTTAACTAAAGTGAATAAGGGGTTTAAGAAAAGTGAACCAAAAGTTGTTAAAAAATGAACCTAAACCATGCACTACAAACCCTAAAACTCCCTGTGACGTTTTTTAGCTTTTCTAGGGTGATTTTTAGGGTGTGTGGTGTAGGGTAATCTTTTTTGAAGTTGTACTATATCACATGTTTAAGTAAAGCGAATCTTTTATTTAAGAAAAGTGAATACTATATTTAATCAGAATGGTTCTTACCACAAACTTATGTGAGAACGATATGAATCCTTCACTTAAGAAAAGTGAATCTTTTGTTTAAAAAGAGTGAATCAAATGTTTAAGACAAGTGAATCTTACCACAAACTAATGCGAGAGCAATATGAACCTTTCATTTATTTAAAAGTGAATATTTGATGAAAAGTTAATCAAATTTTCAAGAAAAATGAATATTATATTTCAAAAAAAGTGAACCTTTCACTTTAAATAATGTGAATCCTTTATTTTTTGGGAAAATTCACAAAATATCACTGTTTGAGTTTATAATTCATAAAATATCACTGTTTTTTTTTGTAATTCAACTTTAAACAAGTTTAAATATTGTCCAAAATTGATGAAACTTTACATGGACGATGATAAAGTGTTATATTTTGGTCCAATATCAAATTTGAAATTTTTTAAGCTCATATGTGACATGTGGGACCCAATGAACATGGGTATTTTGTGAATTATAAACTCAAACAGTGGTATTTTGTGAATTTTTCCTTTTTAATAAAAAAGTGAATTTTGATTTTAAGAAAAGTAAATCTTAAAGAAGATTCATTTTGTTAATGAATAAGATTCAATTTAATAATACATAATATATACTCATTCTAAAAACATAAAAATGTTAAACTTATCAAAATATATCTATGATCCATCTTAATGAACAATAGTATAATTTTTAAAATTTTAACACTTATATTTTATGAGTTATAACATTTTAAATTCAACCCCAAACTCTCCCGTGTACATGTGTCTGAAGCTCACAAGATGGTAGAGGTAGCTCCATCTTCTCTAACAAGCTAACGCTCTTGTTTTGTTTGTTGCATTCCGGTCTACAATGCTACCCTACTGTTTAAAAGCATATATTTAAAACTTTTTTTTTTTTTGCAGTTTTTGCTATTTTGTAACTTCTCCAAGACTATGTAATATAATAATCTTACTACAGATACCTACAATTCATAAGTGATAACCTCAACGTAAATAAAGAGCGTTATCTGAAAAGTGTTCGAGAAGTGTCGTGCCAAGAGAGGGACAAGCCTAAACTGAAAGAGGAATAATCCTCATATCGTGAAATTGGAACCTTTAGTTTTTTTTTGATGCACCTTGCTCCAAATAGAGGTACATGACTATGGTTTTGGAGAAGTGAAATCATATTCTGGCATACTTTATACGTCATTAGATAAACAATCCTTATCTATGGTTTTATTCTCTTCTATTAATATTCTGTGTACTACTTGAGGGATAATATTATTCTCCAACATACTTCATACAGGTAGCCACATGGTCTACACACTGTGAGGCAAGACAATAACCTGGTAACAGAAAAAGCAGCTCGGCCGCACTTTTTTTCCAGATATTAGGCAGAGAGGAGAATGATATTCCCAACCGAATAATCACCCTTTCCAGCAATGACAAAGATAAGACAAAGCAAGCCTCTTCAGCCACTTTTTCCTATGTAAAACAAAGAAAGCCGTCATTCTAATGTGCAATTACTTACTAGCAGACATATAACATCGAAATATTCGCAACCTAATAAAAGCATGATATAATAGATGCCTTTTACTTTTATCATGTACAAAATGCATCAGCATCGTCTCTTTTTTCGAACATACAAAACAATTGATGTCTTTTTTCCATAGCACGTGGCCCCATTCTTTTGCGAGTTTATTTGATCAGCTAGTTTATTGTCTCTGTATGTCACATACATCAATTATCATATCAACTATTTTTTTTTCTACTTTTTCTAACTTTCAACTGACAACTGACATCAGCTAGATTATCAGTCATGCCTATAGTCTGGTCTGATGTCAATGCTGATCTCTGTTTGAGCCCACCATATCAACACCACCAAATCCAGCTCAAGGTACAACGGAAAGCATTGTTACAGTACCTAATTAAGATGCCAACAGAGCAGACTTTGAACCCTGCATCAGTCAGTCCCAGCTATTCCGACTTCTTCTAAACGCCTTCTTATCTGAAAGTACCTTTTTGCTCTGTAGTCGCTTCTGCTCTGATATCGCAGCACTGTATCACGGAGAAATACAGTGTATATCAGCTCGATGAACTACTGCCTTCTAGGGATTGGAACTACTTGTTAAACAAGTTGAGCCTATTAAATAGAACGATGATTCTTCTTACAGCTTAGCAATTTTCTTTTTCTGCTCCTCCGATGGAGGTGGTGGGACATAAGCAGCAGCATCAATAATCACCTGGCTCAATAAGTAAACGTCACTACAATTTAAACTGCTTCGATCGAATAATTTAAAAAAGCATGACACCACAGTACCTGTAGCTTTGATAATGCATCTTGAATGTTCCCCCTGAAAAGAAAAAAACAGAATATTATTTTAAGTTAGAACTTGGAACAAATTCCTTCGGCAACTTATGCCTAAAGCATACAGTAACAAAGAAAAATAACACAAGTTGGGACAAGTACTGTTGTGTTCTAGTCTTTGTCGAAGAAATCACAATCTCTCCATCTTTGTTGATCCGGTTCTTCTCCTGATAAAAGGTTCAGGAGACCCAACTTGTAAGGATACAGAGGAGAGGCAAAAAAACAAGGAAAAGAGATAACAGCCAGAGGATTGATAAGAAGGAAATAGTAGAGGCGTTTCTGTCCATTGTCATCAGAGCCAATTTAAAATTTAACATTTTCATTCTAATATTGGTTTTGGCCAAAATCATCTTACTAATAACATTTCTGTGCCCTTAATGATCTACCTAGTCAATTTTATATCTGACTCGTCAACCATAATTTCGGAAGAAGCATGGCACATACACAATACACGAACAGAAATAAATTATCAAAATTTAACATAAAAGAAGATAGATTGTATTGTATACCATATGCTTTATTCTCTCCCTGATCCTTTCACTTAACCATTCAGCCTTGTCAACATTGAATCGCATGTCTACCTTGGTGTTCACTGTTAAACAAACTCATCAGTCGAGAACCGAAAAAAAAAATCAAATGAGAACCATGCTTTCCTCCAACAGGGGACAAGATCACGGACCTTTATTGACATTTTGACCTCCAGGGCCTCCACTTCTTGCAAAGTTCACACTCACATGCTCTGGTGAAAATAAAAGCTCAAAAGCAACAACTATTTTGAACAAACATAACAGACGCAATCTTGATATGCACATCAAAGCTCAATTAGTTCAAAAAACTAAAATTAGACTGACAGATTGGTTCTCCTTGAAACATATTGATACAACTGATGAAATGATCATAGAGCATCTATTTTTCTGGCAGACAAGTATAAAAGCAACCAAACACAGACAGAAAGAAATGTCTGTGCTATACAAAGCATCGTCACTATAAGAGCTTGTAATATCTGAAACTACTGGAAATCTTAGACGATGAAAGTTCCTGTTACAATCCCAAATAGCATTGGTACAACTGGCTTAAATGTAGCACTACGGTCTTAGGAGCTTTTCACCTATTAAACTATTTTCAAGAGTTCACCTTAGACCTGGGTTGTGAGTTGTGATATTTACTGATAAAAAAGGGCTGTGACATTTGGTGGGTCAGTGGATTGAATGTCTAGGAACACCAGGGACACAGATCCTGGACAGCTCCTAAGACTAGTGGTCCAACTTTATTAGCCGCTAGCAGGGTCTGGGATGCCGTCACAAGAACTTACAAAGATCAATGAAACTGAAGGGAAAACCTGAGAAAGATTAATATGCGAAAGGGCAGCTGCAAAGTGCAACACAAAGAGGCACCTGGACACAACAAGGGCAGTGGCTTAGGTCACGAAGGATACAACTTGGGAGAAACACGAGAACTTGTCAAAATCTAGAGACATAATACAAATATACTCAGATGCTTTGTTTGAGATGGCAAAGGCTTAGGCCGAGGTGGTTTTTCACATCCAATTCCATAAGGAAGCTTGATATATGCTGACACCCTGTAACATGACCCACATTCAGGTAGCCGTTGACCCTATGTGTCAATATCAAATGTACATAAGTATCATGACTTCAGTCACCCAAGTATTAAGGCCTTATACTTGCAAGCATGCTAGAAGTATGAGGACCATAAGGGATGGAGCGTTCAGCAAGGGCTTTGATCCTAGTATCCTGATGGAAAAGGCTGGGAAAACAGATGATAACGGTGATGCCATACCAAGTATGATATGATCACGTTGCTAGGGCTGGCAGGGAGCTCCATGCATGGTAAGCACCAGCCTTGCTTACAATAGGGACATGTCAGGCAACACACTATCAGATGCTGACCAAGGGTTTGGACAGCGTTGAACAATGATCAGGTTGGACATGAGTGAGCCATGTTCACGGCACCCTCAGGTACCAGTATAGAGAAGCCTAGGATAGTTAGCCCGTGGCTGGAGAGAGTCATATATTGAGTGTCACCTTGAGCCTGACCTTGGGTATGGGCCCTTTCATGCGCTAGCCTTTAAAATGTTAGCTTGTAGTTGTAGAAGGGTACAATGTCGATTACATGACAACCAGGGCCCAGCCCCGCAAGACCGGGTGCTTTGAGCTACGACATGCCCCTGTCCTCCTAATAATTTGGTTTCAGCTATCAGCGAACTTATAATCTTAGTAAGTCACACACATCAGCTACAAATTATCGTTTTTACTTCACATGTTTTACTTCCTACCTCTTCCTAATTAAGTTATGCACAAACCGTTTCAGTCACTTCGATAAAACAAAGAGAAAAGAAAATAAGCTTGAGCACAAAATTCCAGAGGCTCTCCCACCAATCAAATTAGTGTTGTGATTTACATTCTCTCCTTGAGCTTAGACTGCAACATAATCAAAAGGCTAGCGGAGCCTTTTATAACCACCTATTGCCAAAGGAAGCATTATAATTCTAACCTTGTTAAAGATATTATTGCCCTTGCTAAGATGCAGGAAGCCATATAGTTGCACTAAAAAGGGAAACTTTCTCTAGCAATGGCTCTAGGAAGAAGCCTTCCTGAGTTCTCTACACTTATTAGTCAGCTTTCTAGTTCAGTGCAAAATTCCTGCCTCAGCACAGAGATCACCCACTAAGGGCTGCTTCGTCGAACCAATTTTCCTACATACACCCTCAGAATTTCAGCAGTGAAACACTTTCAGATGTCTTCAAAAGTTCAACTATCCTCTTAAATAGTCCAGGCAATGTACTTATTGAACAGCTCCATTGTACCTCTTAGAAATGTGAAACTATCTGTCACTCGCCAAATGTAGCTTACATTTCATGATTTACAGCACATCAAGAGCCTAGACTACGACAACATCATTCTGGTAGACCGTTAATTACATCCTCCCTACTTGCTCATTCAAAACTTAACATAGATCGGAAGTTCCTGATCAGACTTCAACTTCCAGCATTCACTTCAAAAGATCAGTCTAAAAATGACACGGCTTCTACTTGAAGATTAATCAAAATCAAGCAAACTGAGGCCACCCAATCTTGCTTTCATCCCGGAGAACTAGGGAAAATTTAATTACAAGGCGGCGACAAACACTAATATGGATATCGGTGACACATTACACAAAAAAAAAAAAGATTCACAGAAATACCGAGTGAAATTCTTGGTGGAGGTTCCTTATCGGCGACGTTAGCCCTCTCCTCTGCTTCATGTAAGAGCTGGTGCACCTGCGACAGCCGTGCTGACGACTTCTTTCCGGTGCTTCCGGGGTCTGACACTGCGCACCGTATCGGCGTATAGCTGATTATCCGGTGACCAGACCGGCATGTGACAGGCGAGAACGTGAAGAGCGATAGACTCGGCGCCACAGCGCGAAAATGCCGCTGGCACCAAATTTCTTTGAACAGTAGGTTCGTAGAAACTCTGTACGCAGCCATATTGGTCGACCCCAGATTCAAACAAAGAAGGAGAGGGTATGGGCGAAAAGATTCTCGACAGCCGGTCGCGGCTGTGCTGCTAGTGGCAAAGATTTAGCTAGGTTTGATATGAGGCTGGATATTCAGTTCAGTGGTTAGAAAGTGGAGTTTTGGTCACAACGAGCTTCTGTGGACGGCGAACCCGGCATCTGTCACGCCCAGGAGAAACTTCTATTAGACCTGATGTGTCATGGGGGTCTTCATAGTCGGGAACTTGGATCAAGGTTGGATGAGCTAAATATTTAGGAAGAATGTGCTAAGCACCTAGGTTTGGGGGAATCGCAATTCGCACATTACTGTTGTTAATCGGGGTGTTCGATGGCTGCTTGTGTAGCATTAATCTATTTTGTTAAAAAAGTAAAGATAAATGTTTATTTTTGATTGGCTCTTGTATTAACTATAGTACATATCATCTTATGATTTATTAACTACAGTAAACGCACGAAAAATAGCTTTTAGAACTTTTTAGGTCGTGTTCGCAGGTCCCAGACAAACACAAGTTTTCTTGTATTTCTTTTAAGTCGCCTGTGGTTAACCAATTCTGGTTTGTCAGATAAGCTTTAGAGTCCGTTCGCTGCTCACATACAAAAGCAGCAAATGCTGCGTTTCCATAAAGGCTCCTGTAGTTAACCAATGTAACTCTGCCAAATGAGCTATGGTCAATATTAAACCCAGTAGAAACTTAACACGTGTTACCTATCTTTTATGAAATTGAGATTAATCTGGGCATCGCGGTAAGCGAACGGAGCCTTAGGGAGCGTTCGTTGGCAGTGAATAAAATGCTCCAAAAGCTTGGTTCAGTAGCTTTTTGATAAAGCTATGTGTAGTTAACCAATTACAGTTTGACACCTCTACTATAGTTACTTTTTGGTGGGTCTATTTATTAGGTTGCACCAAATCACAAAGTGACACTTGTACTACCATTTTTACAAAACTATATTAATGCTTCAAAAGCAGTGAAAGAACGGTCCCTTAGTAAGTTTTTTGACCAACAATAATTCACCACCTGTCCCAAAACTTTTTTAAAAGCAGATTAAGCTCCCAGTCGTGAAGAACGAACAACCCTAGTCGTTGGAATGGAACACCTCCGTTCACTGGCTGCTTGAAAAGCAGCAAAAATAAACTTTATGTTAAAGCTAACTATGGTTAACCAAGGGAGAAGAAACATGTGGATAATGGTGGACCTGATTTATTGAATAACCCATTTACAAGTTGACACCTGTACTTACTTTTTGCATAAAGCTACACAATTTTATTAATGCTGCGAGAGAACAGCCCTCATCTAAGAGTCCGTTCGATTCTGGCATGAAATCGCGGCTTTTGCTGCGTTTCAATTAATGTAACTATGGGTAACAATACATGGAGTGACAGGAGTAAAAGTAATATCCAACCAGAAATCGACAAGTGTCTTATAAAAGAGATTAATCTTGAAACTGTGTCCACGGCCTAAAAGTCTAAAAGTCTTTTTTTTTTTGAGGAAGAACAAAAAAATCTTTTTAAAATGTTTTGACAATCGTCGCCATTCGCATTTTGCATCATTTTCTGTCACCTTTTGTTTAATAACCATTCATTTTAGTTGACTATATTAATTCACCTTCACATTAGCTGGGTCTGCCTATACTTGATAGAAATCACACCATTCTGTAAAAAATCCTACTTGGCGAAGCAACCTTCAAGTTAAATTCTCGACTTCGTCTAAATTCCTTTACCATAACCTGACCCAATATTTCATAGTCACCGTCTGAATAACTATAATGGGCTGAATGTCATCATGCTCGGTGACAGATTAGTAAGCACAAGAAACATGAGACCTAATATGCAATGATCAGAAACTGAGCAATGGACATTGTCCGCCTTTACCTACATATTGTTATATTACCGGAAAAACAGCTTACGACATCACCGACGGGTACAGTAAGTCCCCCTTCAAAGCTCATGCATTCATCATATGTTTCTCGTTTAGTCCGTCAGATCGCCGGCTGAACCGTAGCGTTTATTTATTTCATCTGCAGTTATCGAGTCCATGTTCATCCCCGTTTTCTATTACCTGCTTTCCTAGACCCAGAGCACTGAGGCTGAGATGCAGGAACATCTGAAGCCATCTCGGACCAAGTCCTCTTCCCCTTCTGCTGCCATGGCTTCATAAGTGGAGATTCTTCGGTAGAAGGAAGCGCCAACCTTTCCCTACTACCTTCAGTCCCTGAGAGAACATAGTTGCCAAAGAAAGGTTATTAATCCACGTTTACCAGGCCTCTTTCATATTACAGATGATGAAAGTGTTCAAGACTCTTCAGGGATAAATATCACTTCTGACTGCTCATAACATTAAGTGGCAAAATAGATTCATGCTTGTTGGAACACTTCACATTAATTCATTGAAACCCAAATTAAAAAGACACTCACTAGAGCTAGCGAATCCATCAAACCTCTCACTCAAGCCAAGCAGATGTTTATTGGCCTTCCTCTCCCATGTTTCTTCAAACCCAGAAAGTTCATCTGCAAACACAGCCAAGGCAAGCTCTGTAGAATCTTATGGAAAGTGCACCAAGTTGCTGGTATGAGAAATACCTTGGTTAAGGTTGTGCAGCGTCTGCATTGAATCCACTCTTCCATCTGAGCTGAGCTTCCTCGTTAGAGTGTGGCCCTGTCTTACCAGCAAACACCTCTTTTACCGTACATACCCTTGGATTACCGAAGCATAATGAACATTCTCATTGCTCAATCCCTCAGTAAAAGAGTAGGAAACAGACAAAGTTCGACAGTACCTTGTTGTGAAGTCCCTTAGAAATCTGGTGAGTTGCTCGACCAGTGGTGCCATCAGCTTCTTTGTGCTCTTGAAATGTCAACTGATGGATACGATACAAATTAATAGGGTCATCAAGAGAGATGGTTGTAGGACAGACATGACAGGAAACATCTAACTACAGAGCCTAACAGAAATGTGACAGAAAAGTGTTGCTCAAAACACTTTTATTACCCCATCGCTCCCTGTTCTCCAGGTTGTAGATTTAGTATAGTATGGTCCATCAATACCACCAAATGTAATAGAAGAACTGTGAAAGGTGATAAGGTGAGACCCTGGCTGTTGAGCTATTTGATTCACCCTGCTATAAACCTGTGATGGCCTGTCACTCATCCCATTATATTCATTCCTAAACTGAATTTGTTTGTTCTTCCTCTCTGAAAAAACGAACACAAACAAGGGTTCACATTTTGGCAAGGAAAATAGCAGGCAAAGACAACTCAGAAGGGGCAGCAGAGGCCCATACCATCTGCCGTATCATCAGCATCTTCCACATCAGGTTCCTTTTCTAATCTACCATGCCTTCTTCGCATTTCATTCTTCCTAGGAACATCTTCAGCATCTGAAATGATTTCTTCAATAACAGCCCCCCTTCGTTTCTTAGTTTGTGGCACTAGAGGCAGCTGTTGCTCTATAAATCCAAATGGAGAACCATTTGGAAATGGCCTGCGTCCCTGACCAAAGAATCTGGAATCGAGCGTACCCCCAAATGGAATTCCACCCAACAGACTTCCAAATGGACGGGCAAAGACTGGGTCATCAAATGGATCCCTTCCTCTAAGAAAGCTAGATAACAGACTCCTATGGCGTCTAGTGCTCACAAGCCCTCCTAATCCAGCAAAAGGGTCACTAAAGTCGTGGACTTTCTTTTCTCCTTGCATTGTCAGATACTCCTGCAGGTAAACGGCCATTACAAATATCAGACAAGATGAATGAACAACAAGAAATGATGAGAGCTTTCTAAATCAAGAAGGGATACATAAACATAGAGCATATCACGAAGGAAGCCCCATTACCGTTCTTCACCGTGTAAGCACGATAGTGAAGTTCCATGGAAATTCAAGAAAAACAGAGCAAATGTGTACTGATAAGGTTACTACTGCATTCCATCAAGCTTCGACCAACTTCATATGGCCCCAACTGGTACATAATATCTTAAAGAACTTCCACTTGCATATAAAAGTGTTTGCAAACAGACAAGGTTAAAAATGTCATTTACATACCATTACGAAGATGAGAATCAAGAAGACAATAACAAGATATATGTCCAGAACTTTTAAGAAAGTACGAAGGACAGCTATAGCGGGGCATAACCATATATTACAACCATAACCAGCTTCCTCAATCCAACTCTTCAGTGACAAAAAGGCATTCCTCACCAATTCCTTTAGGTTATCACGGCAAAGCTCCATCTCAAAAGACTTTGGGGCCCACTACTGCCGCCAGATTAAGCCAGTAAATATCGCTAATTAACTTCAACCTAACTACATAAGATCGAGCAGCTCCGTATAGCTTTCTCATTTTGGAAGTCGATTATTTTTCAGAGGGTCCCATAAAACAAA
The DNA here is from genome assembly GCA_023374045.1 of Limonium bicolor. Classification (NCBI taxonomy): domain Eukaryota; kingdom Viridiplantae; phylum Streptophyta; class Magnoliopsida; order Caryophyllales; family Plumbaginaceae; genus Limonium; species Limonium bicolor. Next base: position 69,464,610 of record CM041778.1, on the reverse strand, counting down.
CGCTGCAGATGAAATCATCCCAATCAAACGGCCATTAGCCTTCAGTTTAATCTCGTGGACCCCATCTTTGAAAAAGAATCCCAGAACGTAGGGGTATGCAAATTCAAACAGAGATAATCTAGGTAGATTATCCTCTGTATATATAAGAATGGGAAGTGTTCCCCCAAGCTATTAATGAACTTGCATATATACGTTAGATACATGTCAGTCTGCATATTCTCCTACTGTATACACGGGCAAGCTCAATCGGGTCATAGCTCATATGATACATCGAATTTAGGAAATAACCGGAAACATACAGAGCAAGGCTAGCGGGTAACCCGGCAGGATAGTTCTACCCTAGCTTTAGATTCAGAACCAATCATATGCAAGCAAATAATCAGACGTTAAAAAAGTTGGAAACCGCCGTGCCTTCTTCAAAGTTGATCTTTAAGAGTAGTTCGATAATGAAGATTCTAACAAAAGGAGGATCCTAAGATCACCGATATCCAAGTGAATGAAGCTAGGACGCCGCAAACACACAAAAGAGTCACATTATTCCTCACGGTTACAACGAACAGGCGAACTCATCCAAATTGTGAAATCTACCGAGCGCGAAATCAGACAGAAAGCCGTGAAGCATAAGCCACGGATCAGTTACTGCGGTGGAAAACGCGAATCGCGTAGGGAGATAAAACATTAAACAAGAAAAAGAAAAGATATCAATCGAGTAAACCTAACAAAGGAAGGGACTGACGATGCTTTTACCTCACCAGAACGTTGAAAAGTGGACATCGCGTGTGATAGATTTTGAGCCCGACGATTTAGTAGCAGCTGCTGTAAATTTCGCACACGCTTCCTTTTTCACCGGCGAGGGAGACGGGAGAGGAGAGTTCAGTTATAAGAGATCATCGACCCCTATATTTCTCTGGAGACATTACGCGCGTATGACAAATGAGAGAACATTTTTTTAAAAAAAGAGGAGCTTCTAGTAGTAATGGGCTATATTATTAGGCTTATATTCCGGGTTACCCCTGGGCCTTGAGTGGCTCGATCTGTACTTGTTCGGTTTCGTTTCTTTCATTCCTCTACAAGTGGATCTGGCTACTCGTTCATAGCAAGAAGTATCGTGTACGGAGTAGCTCAATATTCTCCCATTCTAAAATATTAGTCATTTTAAAGATAAATTCAGACTATATTGTTCTTAATTGTGCAACTCTTCTCTCTAGTTCAATTTATCATGTTATCAATCTCTCACATGATATCAAACATAATGTTTAGATTCAACACTTCTATTCTATAGCTCAAGTTATCTTTCGAAACGTAGATAGCAACCCTTGGCAACCCTTTCAACTTTCTTCCAGCGAGAAGTTACCGTCTTTTCTCCTCATGCTATCTGTTTTATCTGCGTAAGCTCTCTTTTTGGGTTGGTAGATTGGAGGTCGCATTGGGAATGACCACATAATGATTATGCTGTATCTAGGAAAATGGGGTTAGATCTCCAAGGCTACGAGATTTGCGAACGTCTTCTGATGAGGGTCCAAATGAACATGTTCTAAGGGTGTATTTCATATGTTTTATCAACACTTTTCATGCTCATTTCTTCACTTTAGCTAGTTTTCCTTCAATTTTGTAGTTTATTGGTGTTTATACATATTTATTACTTAAACATGAGGAAAAAAATTAGTTAGGAGCAAAGTAGACGAGGAGAGGAATACGTGGGCTAAAACGGATCCAAAATCAGAGCTAAAATGAAATAGTTAGAGCGCTTTGAAGACCGACCTCCCTACAAGACCGACCTAGGTGGGTCGGCCGGTCTTTTTCCGGAAGCTACTAGACTCAACCGACCCAGGTGGGTCGGTCGGACTAATATTCGTGTACATGACAACGACTTCTCCCAAAGGCGACCGGACAGGGGGACCGATCCACGTGGGTTGGTCGAGCTAAAAATTTACCCAGAATTGTATTTTAAATGGGAAAAGAAGAGGGAGAGAGAGAGAAAGAGGAGGGATCAGGCCACAAAGCGACATAAAAGGAAGAAAATGAGGGGAAAGCAGGAGAAGAAGCTCTGTAATACCCCCTCTCGTTAACCTCGTATTAAAAACATCGTAACATAATTAAAAACGCGCCGTAATGGAAAATAAAGTACAATTGTCCTCACTCGGCTGCTACACGCATTACTCAAGCATGTGAGTAAAGAAGCGACCACTTATAACCGTTGTGATGATCCGAGATACTCTACTACTAACATATACATAACTAGATCCAAATTCCGAATACAACAGACTAGTGAGCATCTATACCGAATCCAAACTTTAAAACCATAGTGTAATAATACAACCAAGTCTGAAAAGTGTGATATCAAAAACAAAAGTCCTCTACCCGAGGTCCTGCACTCCAGTTTCATAACTCGATCATGTCCCTATAATATGATGCCTTATAGGCTCAGCGAAAAAGCCGAATATGTTAAAGTATAGACCTAGACCCTTTAGGTCATTTAGTCATTTTGACATGAGATTAATTACATGTTGTTCCAGTTTATAGTTTATAATGAAAGCCATAATAACGTAAGTAAACACCCAGTAATCCATTCAATACAATACTACATTTCACTAGCATTCATTTGTATAATGAAAGATAACGAGTAAATGCGATAAGGCGCAAAGGTTGCTTTCAGCGAACAATACTCGTTACTCGGCCTTCAAGGCCAGTTATTCATTACCGTGTCTACTCTTATCATCAATTAGGTGTCATGTTAGGACAACCCATATTTTATCTTTCAATGGACAGTCGTCCTTTGTGCACCAACAGCAGTGCCCTCCGGCCAAAGATCCATGGATCTCAGGACTTCCTCTTGCCTAATAAAGGCGTCATTAAAAGGCCGTAGCCAAGTACCAACAGCAGTAACTCTGACCAACGATCAAATGTGGCTTGTTGGAATTTAACAAGAGTGGACCTGATCCAGGTTTTCTACTCTAGTGATCATTATTCGCAACCAGTTAGTCCGGAGACTACATTGGGTTTCCCTCTTATCATATACCATTTCTCCCATGTGAGTAAGTAACTTAATCAATTTCCTAAGATTTACTTTTAGGTTATGGAGAATTCATTTTCATTTAGATGCCTTATAGGTCTTACACAATACCTATAAGTAATTTAGGTCATAATCATATTCGAGTCTGTGCTCTAGAGATGGTAATACCGAATCTCTTTCCTAAGTCTTTTCATTAGGTTGATTACGTATGTATAATACTCATTGAACTTTAGTAAGTGATGATGTTTCCCAATCTTTCTCATATTTAAAGTTGAGTGGTAATCGGTACCACTTTAGTCCGAAAGACGCTCGCGCTTAATCATAAACGCTTGACAATAGAGTAATTAATTCATACAAACTCATGCATATCCCACATATCGCTCTTAAGCAATTTAAACAAATAACGTCTAAACCCAAGGAAACCCTAAGGATGTTCAGACCACACAATTAACATACCGTGCACTGAAATATACACTAGCGTGAAGTCTCACGCTCGCCCGGTACTCCTCGTAGCTCTAGGATCTGGAATAGATATGTAACACTACGTGTTAATTCCTAAGATCTCAACTTAATCCGGTATTTCCGAATAGACGCTAAGTCCTGATAGTTAACCCCCCTTAACTAGTTAATTAAGATTGCTCGGGTTTTCAAATGTGTTCGAGATTAGTTTATTTCATCTGTTAGTTATGTTATACTTAACTTGTAGTATCATATTACTACTTAAGATTAATCTTTATAATCAATACCATCCATTCATAGGTATTAGAATTGGTTATATACATATACACTTACTTGTGTATTATATGTATAATATACATATGTATAACAATACAGTTTATATCTATATGTTATAATTGACCTTATAACGTTATCATTCTTTAAACTCTCATTCAATGTGTGAGTTGGTCAACTTGACTCTCTTTGGTCAATTAAGTTGACTTGGTCAATTGTTTTGACTTAGTTAGTCTATCCAAGTACACAAGTTTATATAATTCATATTATAACACTTGAACTATATATTCATCCTTTATTTAATACTTTACAATTTAACACTAGATCCTTATATCTAATGTTTATAATTGTATCTCTCCAACTTATAACATCCCATTCTTCGTCTTATATGATTTCCCATTCATATTATATAATTTTACCTCACTCTATATAGGAATTATAAAACTCATTTATAAAAATGGTATTCCTTATAATATTTCCATTTCCTCCTTAATGATTATTAATATCTTATACTTGTTATAACATTTATAACATTGTCAACCATAGTCAAAATTCATTTCTAACTATTATAAACTTGCAACACCCCTTACCTTTTATTAATTACAATCTTACCACATCAAATTTCATAATGTTACAATTATATCCTTATATCAATATAACATTTTCAGACTTATATTATAATTAACCTATGGTTCCCACCACTTTTAATTAATACCGAACAGGACCCCATACTGTCCAGATTAATTTTTCAATTCTCAAACTTTTCTTTAATTACAAATTGACCTCATTTATTTCATAATATTTACATTGTCACCTTTAAACTATATATTATACATCTTCATCAAATTAATCTCCAAAATTTCCCCAAAATTCCCAAACTGACCCTAGTATGTTCTAATCACCAATTCACCCAAGAATTTTTGAAAATTACATTTTCACCCCACTTGTTTTATAACTTTTACATTTAACTCTTAAACTTAATTTAAATTCACAATCAAATCATTACACTCATCCAACTTGCTCAACCCTCCTAATATGATCAAGGCTGACCTCCATAATACAGCCTTGACCAATACTTTCCCTTATTTATGGTTTTACCCCCAAATTTCCTAGAATTTACAATTTAGCCCTTAGCTTTGTAAAAACTTATAATTTTCATCTAGACTCCTTTTTAACTCCAACTTTCTGCTATATCCTTTTATAACCCCCTAATTTTTGTTTATTTACACTTAGCCCCTCATTTATACACCAGAATATTACTTAAGCTTGTTTTTGCTTTTAAAACTCATTTATGTCATAAAATTCCAACTTAAATATTTTATATTCGTAGGTACTAATTCCTTAAAATTCCTAGGTGATTAAAACTCACCATTTAAGCTCCTAATACCTTATTTTCTCACCAGACCTTATAATAAATAAATGCTTGACTTTTAATGTAAATAAAGGTTTAAATGACATAATAAATTGGCCTAAATACATGGCCTTATTACAAACTTCATTTACAGCATACAAATGACATAAAATTCTCATAAGATAAAATAAACTCATGGCTTTTTACCTAAACCACCCATAACCTTTGTTATTTACATTTTTACCCCTTTAACTCATTTTTATGACATTATGAGTCATGTTACGCCTAGGTAACTTAGTAAAATGTGTTACCTAACACTTTAGTGTATTAATAAGTTAAATTAAATCATTTAACCCATGTACCCATTCAATCTTATTTTATTTTTCAACATAAATTAACTTAAAGCTTAAAAACATAACTTAAGCTTAACTTACTTGTTTAACCTTCCAAAATCAGTAGTTAACTTCAATGAATCTCGGCCCTAATTTATAAAGGATCCTAGGTTAGTTTTTAGCTCAAAACTTAAGCATTAACTTGATTATAAAGTGATTAAGGCTTAGTAAATTACTTACTCTCCAAAGATGAACTTTCTAAGGCTTGATTTCCACCCCCTTGATCAAGATCAAAGCCATGGTTGAAAATTCCATTTTGGTAAAATTTATGCATGGAAAGGAAGGATCAAATTAGGTCTTTGAAAAGCTTAATAACATAAGGAACTTTAAGGCATTAAATTGGACATAAAAGATTCAAGCTTTACATTGGTGTTTCAAGGAAGATTTTGACTTCAAAATCTCATCCCCCTTGAAGAAATATAACCAAGTATCAGACCCTTTATGAACTTAAGGAATTAAGGCACTTAGAACTCTTAAAAACCTTAAAGAAAGACTTACCCTTGAAATCACTTGAAAGATGATTTCTTGGTAGGGTTTGGATCAAAAAATGGAGCTAGAACATCCTTCATTTCATGTGTGTAAATATGGGAAAACATGAGTTCAAGAACCCTTATAATTCGGCCAAAAATTACAAGGAAAGGAAAAATGACTTTAAGACACCTTTTTATACCTTAAGACTTGGAAGGACTTTTCTTGCTCGATGAACTTGTAATGGACAGAAATTTACCTTCAATAAAACTTGATTCAAGCTTTGGTTGAAGGAGTGGAGTGGATGGAATGATCCCCTAGGTGATTTGGAGTAGAAAGGAAGTGATTTGGAGGTGTTTTGGTGTGTAGGTATTAATGTACCATGGAAGACTTAGTGTGAAATACCCCAAACCATAATATATTAATGAACTATAATTAGGAAATACTAAGGCTAGAACGTGCCTTAGAAATATTAGAAGAAGTGTTAAACAACAACTTACTCCAAAACATGCTTTAAGAACAATTAGAGCAAAAAGGTGTTTTATAGAGCACAAATAAATTAGGGAACTACCAATAAGTTCCCAAGAGATTTCAATTATGAAATACCCCTAATATTAGTAATACACATTAAGCAGAATTAGCGTTTAAACCGAAAACGCACCTTAGAGCACAAAATGTGCTTTAAGGAAAAATGTGCTTTAAGCATGTATACATGGAACGAAAAGGATAATGAGCCTAAATAACATAAAGAAATAAGGGAACAAAAATGAAATGGCCATAGGAGCCATTACGTATACACACAAATTAAGTATACAAAGTCCACAGTAAAACAGGTACTAAACTGACGAAAGTCAAGGAGAAACCACTAAACGACTTGGTTTAAATTGGAATGAGCAACATGATATTTCATGAACAAAGTTTCTAAATGATGTAAATATACTTAGGAAACATTTAAACTAGCCAAAACAAATTGCATAATCAATGTGAACCCGGAAGCACATAAAATGGTGTTTTAAGGCATTTTTGGCTATGTAACATACCTAACACATGGTATAAGTCCTTATGAACGAGATTAATGCATATAATATTACATAAATATAAGGGAGAAACAAAAAAATTCAGGTCAAACACTGACCTAGGCTGGCCGACATGGGGATGACTCATAAAGGTGTTAAAATGCTTTTTTTCTTACTATTTCACCTACTATGCTTTTCCATGAGTGCCTTATCACATTGTCCCCTGAATAATTGATCAATCAGACACTCATCCATCCTATCTAGCCCAGAACAATTCGTGGCTCCTTCTACCTTTGAAGAAACTCCACAAAAACTCCTTTGTTGCTAAATTTGTACCTTAAAGAATATCTTGTCTTGCATAGATCATAACTTTCTCATCTTAAGTCCAAATTCCAAGCTTGATAGCTCGTTGGAATCCTCTTTCGAAGATCTTTCCATCCATAGCTCATGAGTCCCCAAAATCGGAAGAAAAACCACAAAGAAGTGCCTTTGATTCTCGAGGTAAAACATTGCCTTCTTCAAAACTCTTTGTTCTTTGATTTTCATCAAGGCCGAGTGCCTAGGGTTACTAACCCTTCTTATTATTCATCTTATTCTATGATTTTGGAGCCAATTTCTCTAGCAAATTGCTGTCAAAATTTCTAAGGAAATCAAGCTTAAATATTAAGCTAATGGTTAATATACAAGGTAAATCCTACAACTACCTATTTCAAGGTTCTAATTATTGATCTATATATGATCTAACATATTGTTCATCTTGTTTATTATTGCCGAAATTATAAGTGTGTTAGATTTAAATTTTGACACATTAAATGTTAATATTTTGTAAATCTAAAATTAGATTTATAACCCTTTAGATATAAGCTTCAATATAAGCTATCATAATATACAAGAAAAATTCATATACTATGATTTTTCAATATGGCCGAAAATTAAGGGGTTATTAATGAGTTAGAAAAATTATCTAACTTAGTTAAATTAAAGGAATTAGAGTAATTAAGAGTAATATGTAAAATTTAAGAGGTTTTGGTACCTATTGGTGATTGCCGAAAATTAATGGGGTCAATATGGAATTTTTGAGAGTTTAGATGATGAGAAAATAATTGTAGAATTAAGATTACAATTTATAAAGGGATTATAAGAATTATAAGGATTTATAAGGTTTTTGGTATATTTAAAAGTTAATAAAGGATGGTATATATATATATACTATAACATTACATAATTAAATCTGGTGATTTAGAGATGTTTAAAATGATTTTTGATGTTCAAAAATCTGTAGGTAAATTAATTACGAAAATTAGAAATTAATTGGAGTTAAATTGGTTAATAAATGAAAGAATAAATCACAAGGGTAAAATGGTAATTTTACTGGTCAAATGTGGTCAAACGTGGTCAAACATGGTCAATGACAGTTTATAAATATTTAGATAAGTTAGAATAAAAATTATAGCAAAAGATTAGGTAATAAAATGTTTAAGGAATAAAAAGTTAAGATAAATTAACTTTAGGGGTAATATTGTAAATTCTAGAAAGTTAGAGGGGTTTGACCGTAAAAGACTGGTCAAACTTGGGTGTGTTTTGGTAATTGACCAAAAGTATAGAAGAAATTAATTAAGAAAGAATTTGGATGAAATTAGAAATAAAAATAACAAGTTTAGAACTTATTATGAGTAAAATAGAAATTAAAAGAAAGCTATGGGTAAGGAATGTAAATAACACATTTTTATGTGTTTAGAAGGTTAAGGAAATTAAATAAAGAATTTAGAAACAAGTTGTAAATAGAACAGAGTTAACACGGGGTTAAACGGGACCCGTATATAACTTGGGGTATACGAGAGGTATACCCGTAATTTAAGAAAAATAGAAGAAATCAATATTAAAGGAATTTTAGTGAAAATACAAGTTATATTAGAAAAAAAGAAATAAATATGTATGATACGGCGGACGTATACGAAAAATTTTGGTATACATGAATAGTACTCGTATACGGGAATAGTATCCGTATACATGAATAGGAAATACGTATACGTGAACAGTAAAATACGAGACATATACGTGAATAGTGAAATACGGTGAATAGTAAAATACAAGGCCGTATAAATGAATAGTAGAATACAGAAAATACGAGACCGTATAAATGGATAGTAGAATACGAGACCATATAAATGAATAGTGAAATACGGATGAATAGTGAAAAAATACTAAAACCTAATACAAGGTCCGTATAAGTCTAAAGTTGCTAACTGTGCAACTAAGTAACTGCTAACGACGTTAGTACGTTAATGAATTAGAATTGAGCTTGAAAACGCTCCTAAATGAACGAACCCGTTTAACGGTAAACTGTTATACCCGGGTTAACCTAAGAAGAGGTTTAAGTTGAAAAGAGAACCAAATTAGTTCTAAGACATAGGATACTAATACTAGTTCTGGTTACAGATCTAGATAGTCGGAGGCGTTCGCGGATTAGGCGAACATGGTATTAAGAGCTAGCCAATCTCCGGTGTACGGTATGGTTTTCTTGTAGCCTGCTTGCTAACGAGGTGTCCCTCGGCTTGTGTGCTATTTGTTTATGTGCCGACTAAACAAGATAAAGCATGCAACCGGAATTATGATTGTTGTGTGATTGTGATGCACTAACACAACTTTACCTTGAGAACTTACTAACAATGTTTAGTAAAGTGTTATGTAAGAATAAGGAGCACACCCTAATATTGTTTCATTAGTAACCGAAAGAGGTTAACTAACAAACATTGACTTTGAGACTTCTACTAACTGGAACTTGGGAGTGAGGAATCCGGGACTGACTCCGGTCATGCATGTTAAGGAAGGAGGTCGGCATCGACATCAGATCCGTCTTCCATTTCACTTGTCTTATGACTCGTCGCCTAGAGTCGACAAATAGACTCGACCACCACGGATGAACAGCTCGAGGTGGGAGGCAAATTCAGTTGGCGCAGGAGGGTCAAGCCTACACCCCTCATAATTTAAGAAATATTGTTTATTTAAACTAGTGGAGCTGATAACTCACTGGCTAGGGTTAATAACAACCCGACAAAAATAAACAACGAACTAAGGTACAATCAGTTCTAATTAAAGAACGGTTGTCTTAACTGAGATAAGATTTGAGATAAGGATTAAGATTGAGGTAAGATAAGAATGGACTAAGATTAAGAGAAATCATATCTTAAGGAGTTAAATGATTAACTCACTTATTAAGGGAACGCTTTTAAGTCGTTCATTATGTGTGAACTATGTTTGTTCATATGTGGCTTGTTGTTTATTGCACTTCTTACTTATGTTGTGTATCTAATCAACTTCATGCTATCGACAATTAGTCGTCGTAGTCCCGTTAGCTTGGGGGCTATAAGAGAATCATACCAGCAAAGGTGCTGACCCCCTCGGGGGCAACTGTTTATTTGCAGGTGAATAGCAGAAGACGACCGTCTTGAGAGTAGGAACGGGTAGAGTACTTCGGGTTGCTTTTACATTTGTTACACGAGTTGTGCATGTACACTCGTTTAGTAAACGGAAGAGATGTTAGTATGATGTATTAGGGTATGAGATACTCGGTATAAGTTGTGGTTTATGGATTGTATTGTATAGATGCTCGAGTAATTATCCGGTTAGTCAGACCGTGACTTGTAAGAGAATAGGCCTGGTTGGTCACGTGGGTGACTAACGGCGGTAACACCAATTTAGTAGAACTTTTCCGCTGCGTTGTTAATGACGAGATGGACTTAGGTCGACGATCATTGTATTTAGAAATTGGGTGTTACAAAAAGTGGTATCAGAGCGTAGTTACGCTCTGATGACTGGAAATTACCGAGCTTAGGAATTACCGAGTTAGGAATAGTAGACTTTGGGATAAGGGTTGAGTATTAGTGCGAGAGGTGCGTTAGTTAGGATTCCCCGATGTGTATCGGATATCTATAATACCTTACCCGCCCTTCGCGCCCCTGGTTCTAAGATACCGGAAATGAACACCAGAGAGATGACAAGCTTTCTCTTACTCGGGAAAACCCGATCTGACAATTACTTAGCATTATGCAATAGTCTTTCAAGACTTGAAGATCCTAATTGGAGCGCAACGTTGAAACAGGCGCTACCAACGGAATCCTACCAATGAGAGAATAATAATTACCGGCAACTTGGGTCGACATGCTACGTAGTCGATATAACCCCACCATACCAGTAAGAAGGAAAGCACTACGTGTGCAATGAGAGGACAAGAGAAGCGACAGAAACACCGGACAACAGACCAAGGGAGCAATAACAGCGGGATAATACCGCGCAAGAGCATAGGGACTACCTAAAAGTAATTATGCAGCAGATCTCCGAACCTACAAAAAAAGGGGTTGCAAAGACCTAACTGCAATAGCTCAGACGACTACAAATGCATATGCAAGTCATACTCCAAGATAGGACTACGATGTGACGTAGCCTAAGGAGAGTCAATACTCGATAACCACGACGAAGGTGTGGAAACGAGAGTGAGAACCAAGGCGAAAGCAAAAGAAAAAGGGTCCCCTCAGAAAGAGGAATACCCTGATAAGTAACTATACAATCAAAAGCAACAGGAACCTGCACAGATAATCAATTAACCAAAGCCAAAAAGGGTAAAGAGGAGTCCCATGGACTACCACCTACATGGAGTTTAGAGAATGTACCATTACCGACGTACACTTTACCGATACCCATCTTGCATGACGCACTTGCCTTGGCAAGTGCTGCCGTAATGAAGCTATACGGGAAGCCGTGAAGACCAAATGGTAAAAACCACAGATATAATACATATTAACACCGGATTACAATTCCTTAAGACTGAAGAGCGAAACATTGGGAGGGCCTGACGGCCTGACCATGACAACTAAATTGATACACCAGTCAGCAGGGAGCTGGACTTGGTCAGGAAACTAAACGACGTGAGCATCAACAACAGACAACCGACACTACAGGTAAGAACATCAGCCCAAAACCAAGCCTAACCTTGAATGAAAAAACCGAAGAGATTACTCAACAATGTGAGAAGACCAGATGTAAGTAATAACCTACAAGGAAGGTATTATGACATACAATGAAGATGAAGGACACAACAACTTTCAAAAATAACGGGATGAACTCCCAGGATAATACCATTAACAACATTCTTCATTGAAGATGTTGATAAACCCCAGAAACAGAATCAGAGAAAACAAATTTAAGCAATGACCTACCTAGGATCAAAGACGTGCAATCACGAAAGAGAGAACCTCAAAAGGACTACACCATAGAGTTGGTATAGTTGAGCAGAAAAAAGACCCATAAATGATGGTTAGTATTGCTTGCCTAACTCATTAACACCCAAGTATGATTAGTCATTAACGGGTGGCGTAGTCAATGAAAGTTGAACAAAGTATTGACATGGCAGCACATGATATCCAGGGTAAATATCCGACTTAGACACCGGAAGACAGAGGCCTAATGAAAACGAATCCTTAATTGCTAAAAGACGCAAGTCTATGAGAGAGAAGGTATTGTCACAGACACTGATTAACATCGGATTACCTAAGCGAACTTCCACAGTAGGAAGCGAGATACAACAACTTATTGTTAAACCCAATAGAACATCCAATGATGTGACCCAACATTGACAGAGTTCAGAGAACAAGAGAATTACTTGGATAACCTACATATGATTAAGAATACAACAGTGAACCGAACACCGGCTATCACTTGAGACTAATCAAGCATTAAGGGCCTACGAGCCAAGGATGTTAAATACATCAGAGCTCGATGTGCAGGAAAGCATAAAAGGCTTCTCTAGGCCATGAATGAACTGCAACTCGTACATACGAGTGGTTATGAAAACCTATACTAAATTGAGGAGGAATTGCCAAAAAAGGGCACCAATGAGAATAGAGATAATATAAATGACGGGGGCGGAGAACGAACCACTCCTTGAGGGTGAGGATACCTCTCCTTGTTATGATACTTTGAGTGAAAAAAACCTGCAATTAGAAGCAATTATCTTCGAGCTGAATGATAACAATCTTACAGTATGATGCGATAACCGCCACACGCCTGAATCTAAGGAACTTCAAGTGTGTTTACACCATGAAGGGTATTGAATATAAGACGAGACGTTGAAGTAAAATGATTGAAGAATTGTGCCATCAATGGGCAATATAAGACAGCTAAAGCTACTTCGGTAGTGGAGGTCGTGAGAATAATACCTGTCAGATAGATTAAGTTACGGTGCGCAGTAAAGCAACCACAATATATAAGCCATCAAATATTGACACGAAAGCTATCAGATTTATGAATTAAAACCCGATGTAAGTAAGGTGATGAAATGGGAGACAGACTGTGCAGTAACGCCAATAGCCTGGACCATGTGATGAAAGGTTTCACAGGAAGCACACTGCCCATTCCGTAAGGAGCTGGAAGTGCATTCCTAGTAGATCGACATGAGAAATAAGATAAGAGGCCCTAAGGAAAGAGACCTGAAATTACTAAGGGATCGAGTCCGTACTAAATACAGAAGGTATAATGTAGTTATGAATCCAGTAGATGGATATTCCTTGATTAAGTTCAAAAAGAATGACATGTGCGTTATCATGGATTGATGAAAGAGGAGATCGACAACAGAATACTTCACAAATTAGCTGTAACTAAGCGTGTGACGAACACTACGAGTATACTTAAACGAGATGTGTGACGACCGCACTCCAAAGGAGCTTGTGGGCCTGATGGACTTATTTATAAGTTAGTCGGGTAAGTAGCCATGTATCAGTAAGGTACCCCATATATGTAAACGAGTAGTGTAAGAAACACAAGAAGTAGTCGACTCCGTATGACAGTCAGCGATGCAAACTCACACCAGAACAACAATTTACCGCGGACAATTGAAGAGGAAGAACTCAGTTAAACCAACGAGTCTAAAGGAATTAGAGAACTCATTCTATGAGGTAAATGATTAAGAATATGAAGTGCGAGAAGAATAGATTACTAAGTACGAACAGTTTATATGTCTCAAGAGTTTCACGGAAACCATAAAGAGCAATAAGCACTGAACAGTAGCTCTAGATAATACAGAAATCTCAGACTGAGGGTCAGTTAAAAAGGAAACAATTCAGACGCTGGAACACGCAATAACAACATGACACCAGGTCTCCAGAGAACTGGATAGACAAGCTATAACTCATTGAGACAGTGTATAAATAAAGATACCACGTGCCCATTAAGAGACCTTTATTCCTAAATTATAAGGATACAAAGGAACTGTAAAACATATTGAAGAGGATAAGAAGGGCAAACTAAGCCCCAAGATTATCAGAGTCGCGCAGTAGAAACTAGTGGACCGTATCTTAAAGGTTTGATATACCTAACAAAAGAGAAAAAGGAAGGTTGTGTCTCACATCTTCCAGTCAAATAAAATATACGACTTATCTACCAAATACTTTGGAGCCTTAGAGGCTACACTGGAACCCAGTTGTAAGATTGGTATAAACACCAATAAGAATCCTTGATACAAAGACTAAGCCATTACCATGGTGAAGACCCTCTGACCCAATCAAATGTGAGATAGACTACATGGAAGCTATAATGCTCCATGACACCTAAACATCTTGAACCTATGTTCAAGGATGATATAATGTTGATTACGTGAGCGTAATCCATTTTAAGGGGGTAGAGCGCACAATCGCTTAGCGTATGTTTCACGTATTGAGTACGTAAACTACAGTGTGCATAACACAATACAATTAGTTGTGATGTTTGATACGTATGTTATATAAACACATGTATTCATTCTTATGTGGTTGTGGTTATTACGCACAATTAGATGTAAATACCAGATGTATTAGAGGCTTACCTCATTAACTTCGGTGCGAGAATTCAGGAAAAGAGGAGTAGAAACTCTAGGGGAATTAAAATCCCTACGATATGTATTGATATGAGGCCAAATATGGTAATGTTATGAGGTATGAATCGGTGTAAGACCGATGTAGAACCTGGTAAGAATTAAATTATCTAAGTAATTGCTGAGAGGTGAATTAAGAATGACTTATGGACTAAGTTCCATAATTTGGAGATGTATTGATTTATGATTATGACTAGAAGGACTAAAAGATATAAAATGCTACATGAATAATTATTTGGTTGTTTGAAGTTGACGTGGGAGGTAGAACTTGATCTTGGCTCAGGAAACTAGAAAACAAATTGGGGTGAAAGGATAGTTCAACACTGATGCTGATCAGATTAGGGTCGGATGATTCCTAAAACTCCCTACAAGTGGTCACAATTAACCACGTTAAGAGTAGATGCAGTAGCATAAAGTGGAATTGGAGTTGACATGTATTTTCTTTACTAAGTCTCACTCATGGAACCGATGACATATGTGCCTTTGTCTTCGGATCGGTGACATGAGGAGAACAAAATGGTTTTGTATCACTCAGCCCATGAAGGCGTGGACGTACGAGCCTTTGTCTTTGGACCGATGACATGGGGGGATATGACAAAAGTATGTGATGTTTTGATCTTCCAAAGGACCGTGGACCAGAGAGCGTAAGAGTCCAGCGCAATCGGTACTTGCGGATAACATTTTCTATAATACTTGCTCACAAACTCGAGGACATGAAAACCTTTGTCTTTGGACCGGTTACATGAGGAGTATACAACAAAGAATATACAAAGAGTATTTCGATTACCAAAACATGCAAAAGACATGTTGTATGACAAGTGTGGTATATATATATGGCAGACCTTATGAGTCAGAATGCCTATACAGATATTGAGTGATCTATATGATCTTTTAGTGTGAAGTTACCTGTGTATTATAAGAGATATATATATACATGGGAACTTTAGGGACAAAGTTCTTTTAAGGGGGGTAGATTGAAATACCCCAAACCTTAATATATTAATGAACTATCTAATTAGGATATACTAAGGCTAGAACGTGCCTTAGAAATATTAGAAGAAGTGTTAAACAACAACTTACTCCAAAACATGCTTTAAGAACAAATTAGAGCAAAAAGGTGTTTTATAGAGCACAAATAAATTAGGGAACTACCAATAAGTTCCCAAGAGATTTCAATTATGAAATACCCCTAATATTAGTAATACGCATTAAGCAGAATTAGCGTTTAAACCGAAAACGCACCTTAGAGCACAAAAATGTGCTTTAAAGAAAAATGTGCTTTAAGCATGTATACATGGAACGAAAAGGCTAATGAGCCTAAATACCATAAAGAAATAAGGGAAAAATGAAATGGTCATAGGAGCCATTACGTACACACACAAATTAAGTATACAATGTCCACAGTAAAACAGGTACTAAACTGACGAAAGTCAAGGAGAAACCACTAAACGACTTGGTTTAAATTGGAATGAGCAACATGATATTTCATGAACAAAGTTTCTAAATGATGTAAATATACTAAGGACACATTTAAACTAGCCAAAACAAATTGCATAATCAATGTGAACCTGGAAGCACATAAAATGGTGTTTTAAGGCATTTTTGGCTATGTAACATACCTAACACATGGTATAAGTCCTTATGAACGAGATTAATGCATCTAATATTACATAAATATAAGGGAGAAACAAAAAATTCGGGTCAAACACTGACCTAGTCTGGCCGACATGGGGATGACTTATAAAGGAAATAAAATGCTTTTTTTCTTACTATTTCACCTACTATGCTTTTCCATGAGTGCCTTATCACATTGTCCCCTGAATAATTGATCAATCAGACACTCATCCATCCTCTCTAGCCCAGAACAATTCGTGGCTCCTTCTCCCTTTGAAGAAGCTCCACAAAAACTCCTTTGTTGCTAGATTAGAACCTTAAATAACACCTTGTCTTGCACAGATCATAACTTTCTCATCTTAAGTCCAAATTCCAAGCTTGATAGCTCGTTGGAATTCTATTTCGAAGATATTTCCATCCATAGCTCACGAGTCCCCAAAATCTGAGGAAAAACCACGAATATGTGCCTTTGATTCTCGAGGTAAAACATTGCCTTCTTGGAAACTCTTTGTTCTTTGATTTTCATCAAGGCCGAGTGCCTAGGGTTACTAACCCTTCTTATTCTTCATCTTATTCTATGATTTTGGAGCCAATTTCTTTAGCAAATTGCTGTCAAAAGTTCTAAGGAAATCAAGCTTAAATATTAAGCTAATGGTTAATATACAAGGTAAATTCTACAACTACCTATTTCAAGGTTCTAATTGTTGATCTATATATGATCTAACATATTTTTCATCTTGTTTATTATTGCCGAAATTATAAGTGTGTTAGATTTAAATTTTGACACATTAAATGTTAATATTTTGTAAATCTAAAATTAGATTTATAACCCTTAAGATATAGGCTTCAATATAAGCTATCATAATATACAAGAAATATTCATATACTATGATTTTTCAATATGGCCGAAAATTAAGGGGTTATTAATGAGTTAGAAAAATTATCTAACTTAGTTAAATTAAAGGAATCAGAGTAATTAAGAGTAATATGTAAAATTTAAGAGGTTTTGGTACCTATTGGTGATTGCCAAAAATTAATGGGGTCAATATGGAATTTTTGAGAGTTTAGATGATGAGAAAATAATTGTAGAATTAAGTTTACAATTTATAAAGGGATTATAAGAATTATAAGGATTTATAAGGTTTTTGGTATATTTAAAAGTTAATAAAGGATGGTATATATATACTATAACATTAGATAATTAAATCTGGTGATTTAGAGATGTTTAAAATGATTTTTGATGTTCAAAAATCTGTAGGTAAATTAATTACGAAAATTAGAAATTAATTGGAGTTATATTGGTTAATAAATGAAAGAATAAATCACAAGGGTAAAATGGTAATTTTACTGGTCAAACGTGGTCAAACATGGTCAATGACAATTTATAAATATTTAGATAAGTTAGAATAAAAATTATACCAAAAGATTAGGTAATAAAATGTTTAAGGAATAAAAAGTTAAGATAAATTAACTTTAGGGGTAATATTTTAAATTCTGGAAAGTTAGGGGGTTTGACCGTAAAAGACTGGTCAAACTTGGGTGTGTTTTGGTAATTGACCAAAAGTATAGAAGAAATTAATTAAGAAAGACTTTGGAAGACATTAGAAATAAAAATAACAAGTTTAGAACTTATTATGAGTAAAATAGAAATTAAAAGAAAGCTATGGGTAAGGAATGTAAATAACACATTTTTATGTGTTTAGAAGGTTAAGGAAATTAAATAAAGAATTTAGAAACAAGTTGTAAATAGAACAAAGTTAACACGGGGTTAAACGGGACCCGTATATAACTTGGGTTATACGAGAGGTATACGCGTAGTTTAAGAAAAATAGAAGAAATCAATATTAAAGGAATTTTAGTGAAAATACAAGTTATATTGGGAAAAAAGAAATAAATACGTATGATACGGCGGACGTATACGAAAATTTTTGGTATACATGAATAGTAATCGTATACGTGAATAGTATCCGTATACATGAATAGGAAATACGTATACGTGAACAGTAAAATACGAGACGCATATGTGAATAGTGAAATATGGTGAATAGTACAATACGAGGCCGTATAAATGAATAGTAGAATACGAGACCGTATAAATGGATAGCAGAATACGAGACCATATAAATGAATAGTGAAATACGGATGAATAGTGAAAAATACTAAAAGCTAATACAAGGTCCGTATAAGTCTAAAGTTGCTAACTGTGCAACTAAGTAACTGCTAACGACGTTAGTACGTTAATGAATTAGAATTGAGCTTGAAAACGCTCCTAAATGAACGAACCCATTTAACGGTAAACTGTTATACCCGGGTTAACCTAAGAAGAGGTTTAAGTTGAAAAGAGAACCAAATTAGTTCTAAGACATAGGATACTAATACTAGTTCTGGTTACAGATCTAGATAGTTGGAGGCGTTCGGCGGATTAGGCGAACGTGGTATATTAAGAGCTAGCCAATCTCCGGTGTACGGTATGGTTTTCTTGTAGCCTGCTTGCTAACGAGGTGTCCCTCGGCTTGTGTGCTATTTGTTTATGTGTGCCGACTAAACAAGATAAAGCATGCAACCGGAATATTATGATTGTTGTGTGATTGTGATGCACTAACACAACTTTACCTTGAGAACTTACTAACAATGTTTAGTAAAGTGTTATGTAAGAATAAGGAGCACACCCTAATATTGTTTCATTAGTAACCGAAAGAGGTTAACTAACAAACATTGACTTTGAGACTTCTACTAACTGGAACTTGGGAGTGAGGAATCCGGGACTGACTCCGGTCATGCATGTTAAGGAAGGAGGTCGGCATCGACATCAGATCCGTCTTCCGTTTCACTTGTCTTATGACTCGTCGCCTAGAGTCGACAAATAGACTCGACCACCACGGATGAACAACTCGAGGTGGGAGGCAAATTTAGTTGGCGTAGGAGGGTCAAGCCTACACCCCTTATAATTTAATAAATATTATTTATTTAAACTAGTGGAGCTGATAACTCACTGGCTAGGGTTAATAACAACCCGACAAAAAATAAACAACGAACTAAGGTACAATCAGTTCTAATTAAAGAACGGTTGTCTTAACTGAGATAAGATTTGAGATAAGGATTAAGATTGAGGTAAGATAAGAATGGACTAAGATTAAGAGAAATCATATCTTAAGGAGTTAAATGATTAACTCACTTATTAAGGGGACGCTTTTAAGTCGTTCATTATGTGTGAACTATGTTTGTTCATATGTGGCTTGTTGTTTATTGCACTTCTTACTTATGTTGTGTATCTAATCAACTTCATGCTATCGACAATTAGTCGTCGTAGTCCCGTTAGCTTGGGGGCTATAAGAGAATCATACCAGCAAAGGTGCTGACCCCCTCGGGGCAACTGTTTATTTTGCAGGTGAATAGCAGAAGACGACCGTCCTGAGAGTAGGAACGGGTTGAGTACTTCGGGTTGCTTTTACATTTATTACACGAGTTGTGCATGTACACTCGTTTAGTAAACAAAAGAGATGTTAGTATGATGTATTAGGGTATGAGATACTCGGTATAAGTTGTGGTTATTGGATTGTGTTGTATAGATGCTCGAGTAATTATCCGGTTAGTCAGACCGTGACTTGTAAGAGAATAGGCCTGGTTGGTCACGTGGGTGACTAACGGCGGTAACACCAATTTAGTAGAACTTTTCCACTGCGTTGTTAATGAACGAGATGGACTTAGGTCGACGATCATTGTATTTGGAGATGGGGTGTTACATAGTGTTCTTGGTGTTCTTGGATGAAGAACAAGAGAAGAACAATAGTTTGAAGAAGTAAAGAGAAATCGGCAGCAAGAAGGGAGGAGGGAGCAAAGAGAGTGAAGATATTTTACAAACTTAAGTGTAAAGTAAGGTAAGTGAATAGTTCCTCCCTTAAAATACATATCATGAGAAAAGGCTGGAATGTTAGGTGGTGACTTACCCTTTTTTCCACACAATTTGAAGATATTTTGAGGGTTAGTTTGACCCTTGACTAAGCTAGGTTAGTTAAGGCCTTGTTTGACACTGTTTGGGTACTATTCTCATTTTGGTGCCATATTTTGGATTTTTTGTAAGTTATTTGAATTAGGCTTCCTAATGTGACAATAAATAGAACACATGTTGATTAAGGTGTAAACAAGGCTAATTATCCACCCAGAGTCAATTTTTGAACACTTTCATAAAAATGTGTATTAAGGAGTTTTATAGCTCCTTTATGTGTTTTAACTCATTCTAGAGTTTGGTTTGCTTTGTTAATGGTTTTATTATATTCATACCTTAGTTATAAGGCTTAGGAATCCTCTTTGGACCCTAATAAAGGTTACACAATCCTGAAGGTTTCTTAGAGCATAATTTGCCTTAAGTGATTTTTAAGCATGTATTTTCTTGTTTTTTTTTATCTTGGATTGTTACCCAATATTGTTAAGGTATTTTTTAGCCTGAATAAATCATTAATATATGTTTTAATCACAATTTATTAGTTAGAGGTATTTCAAGTTCACCTCTTTTAAAGCCCTTATTCAACCTCCATGGCTAACTCTTCTCCATTTTCTTTTTCTTTTGCTCTAATGCTTGTGTAGGCTCCTTGTAGCTTGGTATGAATATTTTACTCCAAAGCCTCTAAAACCTCCATTGTTGTACCTTGAACTTGTTTTATGCTTTATTTTAGTCCTTATGCTCAATGAAGATGATTATTGAGTGTTTATGGCTTCTAATATTGTTCACATTGGATTTGGGGATTTGAATAGGGTTTGCCTAATTAATTGTCAATTTTCTAAATTTTTTAGATTAATGTTACCGATTATTTTAGCATTAGTGTGGATTTCTATGGACGGGCTTACAAAGTAGAAACATATACCGATGGGGGCTAGAACATTCTACTCAAAAATTGGTGAATCCCGAGGTTATACTACATTGCAACCTTAGGGAGAACTTGAACTTAGTGTTGTCGATTGACCCGTGGTTTAGCTGATTGAGAAGTCCTGATCAAATCTGTTAGAATTAATAAACTGGGATTTGGTTGCTAGTTAATTAAGTGTTCCCTTTGTTTAGGTATACGTTCAAGAGTCGACATTCGGTAGTAACGGGATGATGGGTGCAATTATCCATCTCGGGATACATCTATCCTAGTTTACTTAGTCTAGTTTTATTGTTTTCCTTCATTCCACATATCAACCAAAAACCCTAATTTTATATTTGTGCACTTCATGTATATATTCTTGTACATTTACTAAATTGATAATTATCTAGATAGTTGTGAAGTCTCTATGGATACGACACTTGTTGTACTGGTTCGATTGCATTCAGTGCCCATTAGTTTACAAGATATATTCACTTAACAACATCTTCCAACAAACCTCCGCTCGTTTTCTATGTCACCTTTTTCACTCCTTGCTTGCATGTAATCAATCCATAGTCTACTTCCACTCTCGTTTATTGATCTTCCTTTGCATGTGAAATACCCCTAAACGTTAAAACGCATAAAATCATAATGCGTTTTATAATTCGGACATAAAGTAATATACGAGCAATTAAATCTAATATATGTATATATGTACGAATACGAAAAATACCCGTACGTAACGTTACGATATTGTAACGTTGTAAATAGGTGACAATAACGTCGCATAACTTCGTTACAAAAAAATATATAATGACACGATATAATATGTAGACGTATATACATCGTAACGGTGTAAATAAGTGACGGTAACGCCGCATAACCGCGTTACAAAAAAAAAATATAGAATCACATGAAATAATATATAGTTGTACATATATAAACAATCATGTATAACCTATAAAAAAAAAGAGAGAAAGAAAAAGGAGCAGAAAACGCTCCAGTTGAGGTTCAAACCCCGTACCTCTCATATGTCTAGTAAACGTTTTAACCGGATGAGCTGTGCTCGAATTCACTACCTACTACTCACGAATTACAACTAGTACTGAGGAGTGACATAGTATAATCTGGAAGTCAGCAATAAACGACCAGTACTACATGCTCCATATATTATATTCACCGTCTGCTTGCTATTCCACACCAACAGATCGGAAACCCAACCCCACCCATGTCTATTTCCGAAAAACCATGTTATTTATTTCTGCTACACAGCAACAAATCAGAACCCAATTCCTTCCCATGTCGGCATGTCTGTGCGTATTGCAGTTCTCACCAACTCTCACATGATGCACCTCTGCAACCTGAGAAACAATATTCTTCCTCGTTAGTATAATGCTGTTCACACTTCAAACTCCCACGAGCTGGCTTTATTGAAGCTTGTGAGCCTCCCCTGATCTCGACCCCCTCTGGATGGGTTAGCCACAGATAAAATACAGGCTACTGCCATTGACACACACCACTTGAGGCATTTTTGATTTTAGCAAGAACAGTCAAACGACAAAGGGTGCATCAGAGTATTTTTTTTTTTCCCAAACTCCCACGCTGCCTTATGAGAATTAGTAAACCACTATCACTATAACCGATCCAACTGGCGCATGTCTCACACAAGTGCCATCTCGTTTGTGCAAGCCCTGGAGAAACACCTGGATGAACACCAGTCCAAACAGCAGGGGTGAAACGGCAGTTAATTCCCTCTCCATCCTGCACCTGCTGTTATCCGAGAGTCATGTTGTGTACATTTTTTTTTCCCTCACGTCCTTGTCTATCTGAACTCAACCTCTGATTTCTTCTTGTTGCAAGTCAGAAACTGGGTGCTCCCAAGTCCTGGAAACAGCAAGAAAACTCCTGTAAGCTTCCCTGATTTCTCACACTCAGGTAATTCCCTTCCGTTAGTTGGTTCTGTTCGAAAATATTAGCTCCAGTCCCTTAAATCTTCTTCTTCTTCTTCTGTCTTCCTGTCATGCATGCAGTCCTTTAAGACCCCTCGAACTTATCCTGGATTAAAGCTACTCAACTTCTCCGCTGAACTATCACCAGAAGGTAAAACCTCCTACAGAACAAAGCTCAACTACTCCAGCTCATTATTTATTTCTTTTCCTTTCTGGTTTGTCAAGAATGACATATGAGTAATCATCCCAGTGGAGGTCAAGGGTTCAAAGGCCTAGGAGTTTACACCGTGCCAAAGAATTACCAGGAGAAGCCAACTCCAAAACAAGAAAATAACCCAAGGTATTAAGCTACATTAGTATGCTGTACAGATTTGAAAACTGTTTACGCTTCTGTATAAAAAAAAAAACTTCAGAGGAGTTATAAGAGGCTTATTGGTTTAATCATGAACCTGAAACATAACTATACACATAACTAGGTTGTAAACACTTTGGGAGAATGTAAAGAACTCAAACTGATGCAATAACCTTGAAGAAAAATAGAAGACAGTAACCTCAGTTTATGTTCTCGGTTCCTGAAGTCTTGAAGTTTCTGTATGCCTCTGTTACCTAGGATTATAGGGTGTATTAGTGAGTGGCTCCAGAGTTGAAAACCCTGCTAATTCACTTAACTAAACATGTAAGCATCTTGGGATGAGTTGTAAGTCAGTTAAGAAAGCAGATAGAGAACAGATAAGAGAAACTATCGGGTTATGACTTCAGTGCAGTGCAGTTGCAGAAATCTTGTGTCTCTATATAACTCTGTTACAGAGAGAATAAGAGGGTTGTAATGGTTCTTCAAGGGCTTAAAACTGTATTAGGATACTTAGTCAAATAGCCAGATTGTTGGGGGAGAATTAAAAATCAAATTCATGGACAGAGATAAGAGAAAGAGTAAGCCACCTCAGTTTTTGTATTTTCAGTTTCTGCAACAATGCAGTTTCTGTATAAAGGATTTTTAGTGGTGTTAATGACATGGTTGTGGGCTCTTTTGAGGATAAAATCACATTAAGACACTTAACCAAGAAGCTATCGATTTGGGGAAAAGAAAACTGAAGAACCAGGTTAGTAAGTAACAGAAAAAGGAAAACAGCAGTTCCAGTGTTAGTCTTGTTTCAGATGTTTCAGGTTCTGTGTAAATTTCAGGAACGTAGCCCTGATTGCCTTGGATTGTTTTGTGGGTCAAACTAAACTAAAACTCATAACTAAGTAACTAAAGCAACTTGGGGTAACATGGAAAGTCAGAAGAAAAAAAAACAACAGAAAAGGAACAGAAAGAAAGAACTATCAGTTTTGAAGTAACTTCAGGTCTCAGTTTTCATGTTTCTGTGTAATGAAACTTCAGAGGCTTTTAACCGTGATACCTTGAACTGGCTTGGTTGGGGACTGGTCTAATACACCTAGCAATCTGGTAAGTAAGTAGGGAAAACAATTGGAGTCAGATTAGTACATAAACAGAAAGGAAACAGAAGAAAATCATCAAGTCAGGTTCCAGTCCCGATTTCTGTACAGAGGTTTTAAGTGAGTGTTGTTGGTGAAATTTTGAGTTTAATTGGAGATTAAACACTTGACTGGGTAGACAAGTGCTTGGGAATAAATTGAGAGACAGAGTAACAACTTAAAAAGAAAAGGGGGTAAAGTAGAGGAAACCTGTTTCGTGCTTCAGTCTTCCTGAAAATGGTGTTTCTGTGTAACCTGGTGCAGAGAGATGTAAAGGGGTTACATGGTGAGTCATAGGAACTTAAAGATCCTGCCAATTCATATAACTAAGGGCGAGAAACGTCTTAGGAAAAAGGAAAGTCTAGAATCAGGAACAAGGAAAGAAATGAAAGTGAGGATTTCAGAATTTATGTTTCAGTTTTGGATAGATACTGCCCCTGTATAACGATCACAGCAGGTCCTTGTGGATTAAAATGATTCACCTATGAACTTAAGATTCAGATAATGCACTTAAGAAGTTAGTAAGCACTTGGAAGGTAGGGAAAACAACTCACTGTTGTGTAAAGAGAACTGAGAGAGAGTGCTGGAGTTGGAGTTCAGCTTCCCTATGTTTTGGTGTTTCAGTTCCTACCTTATGCTGTGTTTCTGTATGTCCAACTTCCCACGGAGCTGAGAGGATGAGGATGGTTAAAGGATAAACCTAAATCTAATAACTAGTAACTGCAGTTAAGCAGTAAGAACATTTCGGGAGTTTAAGCATCAGTTTGCTGCATCAGGAGTTCGTGTCTTAGGTTTAACAAAGAGATGTATCTGATCTGTGTAACTTTTACAGAGAGATTGGATGGGGCGTATTGAATGCTAAATGACTATAAAACACCTCTAATGTACCCTGGTAAGGTTATAAGTACTGTGAGCCTCGATTTTAAACCCTATCCTATGTTGATTAAAGCTGATTAGGATCTAACCGGGTTTTAGGTCCACTTATAGCCTAAGATTAATAACTATGTCATATAACAATAATTATTAAAACCAAAGCTAGCTCACTGGACCTATTATGAGTCGCCACCTAATTTTAACCTAGATCAAATTAGGAAAGGAGAGTTCGGGTTCGGGGGCTTGATATTCGACTTAATTAGGGTTCAATTACTTTCATTACCCTCAAGAGTCGTTTTCCTCTACTTAGTTTATTTACGGTATTACGAGTCGTTTTAACCTAAGTGCGCAAGCTTCTGTTTTTTTGTGTTTTTTTAGCGTTTTTTGACAGAAAATTAAAGTGAAATTGAAAGCTACCTAAACTAGGGTTTCGGAGGCAGAATTAGGTCAAATTTTGCTTACGTCCGTAGCCACGGACCAAAAGTCCGAGACCACGGACCCCAGTTAACCTAAATATGCAGAAAAGTCGAAATTGAAGGAAACAAAAATTTGCAAAGTCCGGGGCCACGGACAGGCTGTCCGTGGGCCCGGACATCGTTAGAAAAACCTAAGTTTTGAATTTTTAAAATCCCGCCGCCGTCCGTGGGTGTCCGTGGTCTCGGACAACGCGTCCGAGGTCCCGGACCATAGGTCCGAGGTCACGGACCACCCACGGACAGGGGTTTTCAGAAGGTTCCCGAGGGTGTTTTGAGCTCAAATTTTATGGGTGTAGCCTGAAAGATTTACAAGTCGTTAGTGATTGAAGGTTTTCAATTTGAACTCGAATTAAGCACGAAACTTTGTAAACAAGTTATTGGACAGAAGCTTAAACAAACGTCAATACAGAAGCGTAAACAGGTTGGTTTGAACCCAAACTTTGACAGAGAGTTAACAAGGTCGTGGGGAATCAGAAAAGTGGGATTGTAACCCGTTTTACCTTCGAATTCAAGATGATTCTTCACGTTGGGATTCTTCGGAGGCTCCGATGATGCCGGTTCCGGATTGAGTTCGACCCGGGCTTCTGGTTGTTGATTGTTGATGATGTTCTTCACGATTTGGAGGTGGTTTGGTTGAGTTTGTTTGATGATTGTTGATGGGTTAGGAGTTGAAAAGTGTGTTTAGGTGGTGATTTCGAGAGATTTTTGATGTGATTTTGGTGCTTGGATGTGTAAAACGTGAGGAGAATGAGACGGCTAGGTTTTCTGGTTGCTTAGGGTTCTTGAGGTTCTTCTTTGATCATGGGATAAGGTTCCTTATATAGACCTCTTTAAAGATAGAAAAATCCGGTAAAAACCGAGATTTACCGACGTTTTAGCTCAAGGGCTTCCAAAAGGAATTTGATTATGAAATTTCACACATGGGTAAAGGATGATATTTCTGATTTTTCTAAAGTGGAATCGAATTTTTTGGATATTGGAATATTTTTAAATTCAATTTCTCGTCAGATTCAATCAGAAATTGCTAGAAAATTATTGGAAATTCGAAAAATCAAAATTCCAACGCCATTATGCTTAAAATGTCATCCTCTATCTTGGGTAAAAATTTCAAAGCATTTGAATTGATTTGACCCTTATTTGGAGGAGAGAGAAAGCCTGTAGGGGGCTTAGGAGCCTTGAAAAATTACGAAAATGGCCCTGGAGATGACTAAGCTGTCCCTAGCACTCTGAAATGTGCCGATCGATCTGGGAACCCTCACTACTAGCCTATTAGAAGAGACTCACCTCCGGGGGGTTGAAATTTTGGGTATAACAGATTGCCCCCCGTCAACTAGACTTTGTAATGGAAATGAAAAGGCTAGTTGATGCTTGAGTGATACCCCAAAATTTTGGATCTTAAAAGACCCCTCGTGCAATTGAAAACCAACAAGTTGTGTCGAGCTGTTCTAAGGCGCTGACTACCTATGAGTAAAGTGGAAGGATGTCGAGCGATTCTAAAGCGTCGGCCACCTAAAGGTAAAAAATGAAATAATGTCAGACTATTCTAAGGCGCCGACTACCTATAACGAATGAGATGATGTCAAGCTATTCTAAGGCGCTGACCACCTATAACGAATGAGATGATGTCAAGCTATTCTAAGGCGTTGACTACCTAAAATGAAATGAAGTATGCCGAACATTCTAAGGGGTCGGGAACCTGTAATGCAAATGTAGATGTCATGCAGAAAAAAGATGATATGATGATGATGCTAACGATGCTGATGATGATGTTGATGCTGATGATGCTCGGATGCTTCTGGGGACCGAAACCGTTCCAATGCTCCTGGTTGGTATACTATGGGGACTTATTGCCTCTGCCCACCAACTGGGGTGCTGGGATAACTTCTAGATTACCAAGGGGACTTATTGCCACTGCCCACTAGTTGCTTCTCCCAAGAAGTTGACATAAAGATGGGGACTTATTGCCTCTGCCCCGCCAACTTAGATCACGCTCTATCTCGCACTGAAGATGATACTAGGTCTCGTACCGGTCTCGCACTGGATGATGACGCTCGGTCTCGCTCTGAAGAAGATGATGGGTCTCGCACGGAAGATGATACTAGGTCTCGTACTGGTCTCGCACTGGATGATGACGCTCGGTCTCGCTCTGAAGAAGATGATGGGTCTCGCACGGAAGATGATACTAGGTCTCGTACTGGTTGAAGATGCTGGATGATGACGCTCGGTCTCGCTCTGAAGAAGATGATGGGTCTCGCACGGAAGATGATACTAGGTCTCGTACTGGTTGAAGATGCTGGATGATGACGCTCGGTCTCGCTCTGAAGAGGATGGGTCTCGCACGGAAGATGATACTAGGTCTCGTACTGGTTGAAGATGATGGGTCTCGCAAAGATGATACTAGGTCTCGTACTGGTTGAAGATGCTGGATGATGACGCTCGGTCTCGCTCTGAAGAAGATGATGGGTCTCGCACGGAAGATGATACTAGGTCTCGTACTGGTTGAAGATGCTGGATGATGACGC
This sequence comes from Limonium bicolor, assembly GCA_023374045.1. Taxonomy (NCBI): domain Eukaryota; kingdom Viridiplantae; phylum Streptophyta; class Magnoliopsida; order Caryophyllales; family Plumbaginaceae; genus Limonium; species Limonium bicolor. The sequence goes on along the minus strand of CM041778.1, from coordinate 69,435,981 downwards.
TCGGTCTCGCTCTGAAGAAGATGATGGGTCTCGCACGGAAGATGATACTAGGTCTCGTACTGGTTGAAGATGCTGGGTCTCGCACTGAAGATGATACTAGGTCTCGTACTGGTTGAAGATGCTGGATGATGACGCTCGGTCTCGCTCTGAAGAAGATGATGGGTCTCGCACGGAAGATGATACTAGGTCTCGTACTGGTTGAAGATGCTGGGTCTCGCACTGAAAGAGGAATCTGCAGGGCCTTGCACCGATTTTGGGTCTCGAACTCAAAATAAGTTAGGAGGATAATGGTCTCGTGCAAATGGTAAAAACTGATCACTGGAGTGCCAAACATGGCAATGACGATAAGATGTACACAATCAAAATATATGAAAGATACTCGTCCAAAACAGGAATTTGTTGGAAAAGGTGCCAAACGTGGCAGTGTTTGAAGAAAATTCTGTTTACTGAAAAGGAAGGTGAAATTATCATTTCCTGACCATAGATTTCGGACTTGTAATTTATCTCCTAGGAGATGAACATGCCATCGGTGGGGTATAGTGTATGATGTAAAGGTAAGGGCTTATGTGGGCCTGTGTAGTGGTTTGGGCTTGTGTGGTGTATGGTGTGAAAGTAAAGGCTTATGTGGGCTTGTGGTGTTTGATGTGCAGGAAAAGGCTTTTGTGGGCTTGTGGTGTTTGATGTGCAGGTAAAGGCTTTTGTGGGCCTGTGTAGTGGAGGTGTGGAGGTAAGGGCTTATGTGGGCCTGTGGTGTTTGATGTGGTGGTAAGGGCTTATGCCTGTGGTGGGATGGTGGTGCTCAAGCTTTAGGTTTCAATTGGTGTTGTCATGGCAATTGTTGGAACCAACAATTGCCCCCAGTATTTTCCTTAGGACAATCTGAGCTAGAGTTCATGGCAATTGATCGGAACGATCAATTGCCCCCAGTATTTTCTTTGATCAAACGTGCAAATGAGTCTCGTCCTCACAGGGTCAAGGCTTATGTTCTGATATGGTGCTTCCTAACCTACACTCGACGTGTTTGGTGTTTACACTCGTTTCTCACTTACGGTCACAACTTCTAGACCATTGAATTTGATATTTGATGAATTTACGCATTCAATCTGTTACTTTCACGTGATTGGATACACAACTACCAAGTCGGAAGTCTTTGAGGCTTATAACGTGGCCATGGGGTGTGATGCAAGACAATGGGACCATGGAGGGATGTTTGAGGTATGTGGAGTTTAAAGGGGTGACCAAAGCTGCACTTTGTGTCTTCTCTCGGATTCATCTTCTTTGTCTTGAAGTCGTCTAGCTGCTTTGTGTTGTCGTTGTTTTTGAGCTTCTGGACTTGGACTTTGAAGTTGTCCTTTACACCATTTCTCTTCTCTTTGTCATTTGGATTTCTTCGAGGCACTTCGGGTTTGCCTTTTTTCTTTATCCTTTCTTGACTTTGCCTTCGGGGTTCTTGTGTTTCCCGGTTTTGGGCTTCGAGAGCTGTTTTGATGTGAGCTCTTTGGATCCTGTGTCACTCTAGGACCATTTGCGGATCGCTTTGTCATGCTGATAGCGGCATTGCTTCTCTGGACTGATGAGAATATTATCTGAGAGTCGGGCTCCTCGCTTCCTTTGGTCACCGGGTCGAACATTCATCATTGGCCGGGTTACTTTGTGGAGTTCATAATATCAAAAGGGGATATATGAAAGGCTCAGGGGGTGCCTAGGGTTTAACGTCAGGGTTCACAAGCTTTTGGCTATGTGGTGCTGTACCTAGGTGCTTCGTCATTCCTGATAGTTGTGTATCCGTTCTTTGTTACTTTTCGCAGGTTTAAGCGTAAATTTACAAATTATCTCCTTCGATCGGAGTCATGCCATTTGCCTTACCTTTGAATGTGACCTCTCTGGAGTCGTGTAAAAATGACACGCTCTTTCACTCTTGGTTTTACCGCTCAAGGCACTCTCGCGAAACGTTCACTCAGAGACTTGTTTGCACATTTAAACAAAAGAAATAGACATTATCATTCCTTAACTCAGATTGCCCCCAGTATTGTTGTGGGGTTTTTTGACAAGCCTTTTGAATACCCAAGTTATCCGTTGGAGGTGGCTGTATGTGTGGTGGTACGTGGTGATGAAGTCTTGCTGTTTTGGTGGAGTGATGTAGTGATGAAAGTAAAACATGGTAGTGGGATTCTTTCAGTGTACGGTGAAACTTTCTATTGAGAGGTGACAAGTGGTGGAAGCCGACAAGGTGGTGAGATATTCCCTGCGCAAGAATGAGTTTCATGTGGAGAAGGGAGTGTGGCGAGACACATGGGATGTATGTGATCAAGGTAGTGGATGTGGATAGGCACTCAGGCCTGGATGAATTGAAAGTGAGGCACACATGCCAGAATGATTCATAAGCGGGTTGGCACTCGGGACGGAGTGAGGATGCGGCACTGGGGCCAGAACATGTTGTGAGACTGTGGCACTAGGGCCGGAATGTTTAGAATATGTGGCACTTGGGCCAGAAAGTGTTTGAGGATGTGGCGCTTGGGCCTGAATGTGTTTAGGAAAATGGCACTTGAGCCGGAATGATTTGGGATTGTGGCACTTGGGCCAGAACGATTTCAGATTGAAGTAAGAAATATGGGCCAGAGGGACTTCTAGACTGGAACGGATGTGCGGGCCTGAATACCCTTAATCTGGAGTGGAGTAAACGGGCCGAAGGAAGCCACATGGACCGTGAATGTGCCACTGGGCCGAGAGAAACCTTGAAGCCTAAGATTCGTTTGATGATCTTGTTGGGCCTTGAGGCCAGAAACTAGAATGAATGGGTTGCACAAACTATCTGGGATTCAAATGTTATGGGCCAAAATTTTGGTTTCAGAGCAAAGTTCGTGGGCCAAAACTATGAATTGGTCTATGGGCCCAGATTAAGTGAGTTATGAGTGTGGCACTTGGAATATTCTAAGAATTTGGCACCTGGGCCAAAATGTGTTTGGGCTAGAAAGAGGGCGCATGGGCCGAAATGATCTCTAAACCATGTCCCAGATGTGAATTGGAATTTGGGGCCGAGTACTTCTGATTGGGCCTAAAAGATGGTACTTATACCTAGGATTTTGGGCCAAAGCCCGAGCGGGAAGTCTTTCTAGACTAGAATAAACCCTGAAACGGAAAGGCCTGATGGATTTTCATGAACTGCTTTCGGTGGATTTGTTTTCATGGGCCTAGAACTAAATTGATAATTCAAATTGGGCCGAAAGAGAGAAATCACCTAGGTCTAAACTTTTGGGCCAGAGCCCAAACAAACAATTCATTTATTCAAACCAAACAGGGCCTTAGGGCCGCAAACAATGAAGTCGTGAATTCCAGGTTGGGCTGAGTTGACATAGGAAGAGTTCCTATCAATTTCTAGGCTGGCAGTGGGCCGATCATACAAGCAAACAAGGCCCACACAAGTTCAACATGTCCTTACTAGACGCTTCAACCAAATTGGGTATGGATCGATCCGGAGAGGTGCTTGGGGCATGGGCCCAGGTCACCACAAAGGAATAGGGCTTGCACGCTATTCTCTTTGGGCTTCCCCACTCTTTTCACATCACCTGAAGGTGTGCGTCTACGGTCGGGTCTTTGACTGACCAAACAATGGGCTAGGTAAGGGCACCGCCAGGAAAACGCTTGGGGCTAAGGCCCAGGTATTAAGGGGGTGTGGTTAGACGACACCCTCCTCTTTTCCCCCGCTTATTCACATCACCTAAAAGGTGTGAGTCCCTGACAGGGGACCCTCAAACGGGTCCCGGGGTGAAATTGGTTTGCGTGGACCCTCGCTCTCATATGATGCAAAGGTGCAGAAATTAAAGCGCGCAAAAAAAGTAAACAAACAAAGTAATAAAGCCATAAATAAACATTTTCGAGTTAAGCCCTCTTTCTTAAAATTAAACAAGTTAAAATTAAGAGTTTGTCCCCAGCAGAGTCGCCAGTCTGTGAGCCTCGATTTTAAACCCTATCCTATGTTGATTAAAGTTGATTAGGATCTAACGGGTTTTAGGTCCACTTATAACCTAAGATTAATAACTATGTCATAACAATAATTATTAAACCTAAGCTAGCTCACTGGAACCTATTATGAGTCGCCACCTAATTTTAACCTAGATCAAATTAGGAAAGGAGAGTTCGGGTTCGGGGGCTTGATATTCGACTTATTAGGGTTCAATTACTTTCATTACCCTCCTAGGTCGTTTTTCCTCTACTTAGTTTATTACGGCTTATTACGAGTCGTTTTAACCTAAGTGCGCGCTTCTGTTTTTTTGTGTTTTTAGTTTTTTGACAGAAAATTAAAGTGAAATTGAAAGCTACCTAAACTAGGGTTTCGGAGGCAGAATTAGGTCAAATTTTGCTTACGTCCGTAGCCACGGACCTAAGTCCGAGACCACGGACCCCAGTTAACCTAAATAAGAAAAGTCGAAATTAAAGGAAAACAAAAATTTGCAAAGTCCGGGGCCACGGACAGGCTGTCCGTGGGCCCGGACATCATTAGAAAAACCTAAATTTTGAATTTTTAAAATCCCGCCGCCGTCCGTGGGTGTCCGTGGTCTCGGACAACGCGTCCGAGGTCCCGGACCATAGGTCCGAGGTCACGGACCACCCACGGACAGGGGTTTTCAGAAGGTTCCCGAGGGTGTTTTGAGCTCAAATTTTATGGGTGTGTAGCCTGAAAGATTTACAAGTCGTTAGATTGAAGTTTTCAATTTGAACTCGAATTAAGCACGAAACTTGTAACAAGTTATTGGACAGAAGCTTAAACAAACGTCAATACAGAAGCGTAAACAGGTTGGTTTGAACCCAAACTTTGACAGAGAGTTAACAAGGTCGTGGGGAATCAAAAGTGGGATTGTAACCGTTTTACCTTCGAATTCAAGATGATTCTTCACGTTGGGATTCTTCGGAGGCTCCGATGATGCCGGTTCCGGATTGAGTTCGACCCGGGCTTCTGGTTGTTGATTGTTGATGATGTTCTTCACGTTTTGGAGGTGGTTTGGTTGATGTTTGATGATTGTTGATGGTTAGGAGGTTGAAAAGTGTGTTTAGGTGGTGATTTCGAGAGTTTTTGATGTGATTTTGGTGCTTGGATGTGTAAAAACGTGAGGAGAATGAGACGGCTAGGTTTTCTGGTTGCTTAGGGTTCTTGAGGTTCTTCTTTGATCATGGGATAAGGTTCCTTATATAGACCTCTTAAAGATAGAAAAATCCGGTAAAAACCGAGATTTACCGACGTTTTAGCTCAAGGGCTTCCAAAAGGAATTTGATTATGAAATTTCACACATGGGTAAAGGATGATTTCTGATTTTTCTAAAGTGGAATCGAATTTTTGGATATTGGAATATTTTTAAATTCAATTTCTCGTCAGATTCAATCAGAAATTGCTAGAAAATTATTGGAAATTCGAAAAATCAAAATTCCAACGCCATTATGCTTAAAATGTCATCCTCTATCTTGGGTAAAAATTTCAAAGCATTTGAATTGATTTGACCCTTATTTGGAGGAGAGAGAAAGCCTTAGGGGCTTAGGAGCCTTGAAAAATTACGAAAATGGCCCTGGAGATGACTAAGCTGTCCCTAGCACTCTGAAATGTGCCGATCGATCTGGGAACCCTCACTAGCCTATTAGAAGAGACTCACCTCCGGGGGGTTGAAATTTTGGGTATAACAAGTACCTAGGGAAAATTAGGAGTCAGCACCAGACAGGAATGTACTGTTTCTGCTTCAGTTTTTGTTTCTGAAATGCTTGCCTCTGTGTAACCGAAATTCAGGAGGTATAAGAGTGTGGTATTAGCCTGCTATTAAGCCCAACACCTAGCTAATCAATCTAAGTAAGTCTATACAAGAAGAAGGAGTGAGACATCCGTTAAACTAAGGAATTACAAGAAACAAGAAGAAAGATCTAGAGTTGTAGTTTCAGTTTTCACTAATATCATAGTTTCTGTATAACTAAATTCCAGAGGTACTAGAGAGGGGATGTTAGCTTCATAATGGACCCAAACCCGTGCTAATGTACCTAGTTAGGTGATGAAACATTTTGGGATAAAGTTAGCCCATCGATACATTAAATGAGAGGTTAAATGTGATTCAAAACCGGGACTATGTGACCGTTTCATAAACGTGGAAACTTCTGTATAAATGGACTTTAGGGGTATCCTATGATCTATATGATCATTATACTAGGGTTAAAACATTTCTCACATATTTATCTAAGGAGGGAATACACATTGACAAGTCATACCTATGTTATACAAACTCGTTACATAACTAGCGTTTAAAACGCTCTATAACATTTACTAAGGAAACGGGACTTAGTTAACATGTAAAACAAAGATACGAATATCTAGGAGTAAGTTAAGCCTAGAATTACTGCTTGTGAAGTTCTAAGAGTCAATATAAACCAAGTATGTAACAACATACCTAGGGAATAACATACGACATAAAGTGTCGTCACATAAAATGATAAACTGACACATTGTCTTCATTAACGCTAGGGCCGTAGCGAGCTCCGACCGGGATTTCGAGTGTAAGACAAGTCGTGCTTTCGAAAAAGGTATGGACATGTGTGGTTCGTATGTTGCCGTGTTACACGGCTTGTTTGCTTTGTGTGCTGTGTGCCTTGTGTTTGACAATGACTCTAAGACTAAAGCATGAAATTGGATTGCTTGCCTATCTTGCCTATGTGATTGTTATATTGTTGTGGCATATTACTTGCGCACACAGTAGTTTAGTCCCTTTCACGTTATGGAACTTTGAGATGAGACTCAACGAACTATGTAAACAAAGAAACTACATAAAGGGAAAACTATACGAGAACTACTACGAATTATGAAAACAAAGAAAACTCTATAAGGGGAACTCCTCTCTAAACCATGAGGACTACCATGACACCCACTATGGTGTCTAGTTATTAATGTTAATGAAGAGCAAGTCTCCTTTGGTGAGACATGACGAACCACGTAAACAAAACAAAAGAACAATACAAAGAGACAAATCCTCTCTAACTTTAGAGGACCGCTAATGACACCCACTATGGTGTCGAGATTATAATGATAATGAAACGAAAAGTATCAACTGTGAAACATGAGAATAACCCGGGAAGACAACAGCTCGGGCCGCGCGGTATGGATGATCGGGAGTTGGTATCTGCATCAGATCCTTCGACCGTCTATGATGGAATATATTTTGGTAAAGCACATCCCGGAGTCTAGAGGTGACTTCCGCTTCCTTGACCCTGGGTGTCGGGAATGGGGGAGTGACAAGTTGGTGAAGCACATCCCGGAGTCCAGAGGTGACTTCCGCTTCCTTGACCCTGGGTGTCGGGAATGGGGGAGTGACAAATTGGTGAAGCTTATCCTGGAGTCTAGAGGTGACTTCCGCTTCCTTGACCCTGGGTGTCGGGAATGGGGGACTAGCTATGGAGGAGACGTCCTCCAAGCGGTGATAAAAGAATTCACAAGTAACCCTTGAAGAAACAAGGAATGATTAGCACCTACATAATAAAGCCTCGGGATCTAATCTATATCCCCTGACTCGGTGCCAGAGAATAGAGGAAAACATGTGTAACGAAAACAAGCAAATAAGAAAATTCACAAATGTGATCATTTAAGTAACAAGGAATGAATAGCACCTATATTATAAAGTCTCGGGATCTAACCTACATTCCCCGGACTCGGTGCAAGAGAAGAAAGGAAAACATATGTAATGAGAACAAGATAACAGTACGCAATCTCTTGAATGATCCCATAGCGAGGACTGACGGTATAATATACCTATGCACACGTATGATGACTTACATGATTGTTGTTGCTATATTAGCAGCTTGTTGTGCTTGGTTGCGTTTTGATGGGCTATGATGCCAGCTTGTTATGCTTGGATGTTTGTTGATGTTGCTATGCTACCTTGAAGTGTGTTGATATTATGATGTAATGTGATGTGCTTTACTGCTTTAATATAGCATGTAAAATGACTTAATAACATTCGACCAAGTAGTCGTGTGGCCCGGTAACATGCGGGCTTCACACGTTCATACTCGGCATAGTTGCTGAGTCCTTTATTTTTACAGGTAATCATCTGGATCATGACGGAGTGTAGGTGAAGGACTATCATGGGGGTAGTCCACTATGGCAAGACTTTCAGTAGTATGCTTTTAATGTATGGGTTGTACTTTCAGTTATGTTATTGGATTAAGAACTTATGTTGTAGACTCTCGGTACTCGGTTTGTATCTTTTATGTTGTATCTGGACTTCGTTAAGTTGGACTTCCAGTCATTCAGACCGTAACTTGGAGTTAGTAATGAGGACTGTCAACCACGTGGGTGGTTGGCGTCTGTAGCACCCGAATAGAGTTCGAAACCGCTGCGTAGACTTCTCCTGCTAACTTAGGCGCGTCGTTTAATTGTTGGTTGTGATTCGGGGGTGTTACAGAAAGTGGTATCAGAGCGTAGTTCGCTCTGATGACTGGAACAGAGGAGTACCGAGTATAGGAAACCTAAATTTGAGAAACGGGGTTACGGGTTAGTTTGTGAGGCTCGTTAGTTAGGGTCCATTTCAATCCATAGGAAAACGCTGGAGAGGTAGAAAGCCTCCTCACACTCGGGAAAACCCGATCTGGCGTTTACACAATGGCATATAATCAATCCGGTAAGGAAAACTAGGTACCCCTGACATTTCATCGATGTTTCGGCTTAGTGTAGGGTACGGGGGCGTACCCCTCTTTTAAGGGGGGTAAGCGCGTTTCGTTTTGGATGTGTGTTGATTTAGTAGGATGTATTCCTACAACCACTCGTGGTTGGTTGGTAGGTTGTGTGTGTCTGGTTGTGTGTGAAAATGTTATGTACGCTATGTATGAATGAATGTCGTGTGCCTTGGGTTGCACTTTAGCATGTTATACACATTGCTAGCTTCTTGGTCTACTATGAGAACTTGTGTGAAGCCACTGATGTGGCACGGTGCTTAGAAGCACCGAGCATTATAATTATGGACTTAATCTTTTGGGTAGCGATAATGAATGCGGGACTGGATCCCTAAGATTACCAGGAGTGGAAAATATAAGTTAAGGAAGTAAGACTTCGGGACGAAGTCTTTTAAGGGGGGTAAGTTGAAATACCCCTAAACGTTAAAACGCATAAAATCATAATGTGTTATAATTCGGACATAAAGTAATGTACGAGCAATTAAATCTAATATATGTATATATGTACGAATACGAAAAATACCCGTACGTAACGTTACGATATTGTAACGTTGTAAATAGGTGACAATAACGTCGCATAACTTCGTTACAAAAAAATATATAATGACACGATATAATATGTAGACGTATACATCGTAACGGTGTAAATAAGTGACGGTAACGCCGCATAACCGCGTTACAAAAAAAAAATATAGAATCACATGAAATAATATAGTTGTACATATATAAAATCATGTATAACCTATAAAAAAAAAGAAGAAAGAAAAAGGAGCAAAAACTCCAGTTGAGGTTCGAACCCGTACCTCTCGTATGTCTAGTAAACGTTTTAACCGGATGAGCTGTGCTCGAATTCAGTACCTACTACTCACGAATTACAACTAGTACTGAGGAGTGACATAGTATAATCTGGAAGTAAGCAATAAACGACCAGTACTACATGCTCCATATATTATATTCACCGTCTGCTTGCTATTCCACACCAACAGACGGAAACCCAACCCCACCCATGTCTATTTCCGAAAAACCATGTTATTTATTTCTGCTACACAGCAACAAATCAGAACCCAATTCCTTCCCATGTCGGCATGTCTGTGCGTATTGCAGTTCTCACCAACTCTCACATGATGCACCTCTGCAACCTGAGAAACAATATTCTTCCTCGTTAGTATAATGCTGTTCACACTTCAAACTCCCACGAGCTGGCTTTATTGAAGCTTGTGAGCCTCCCCTGATCTCGACCCCCTCTGGATGGGTTAGCCACAGATAAAATACAGGCTACTGCCATTGACACACACACCACTTGAGGCATTTTTGATTTTAGCAAGAACAGTCAAACGACAAAGGGTGCATCAGAGTATTTTTTTTTTTCCCAAACTCCCACGCTGCCTTATGAGAATTAGTAAACCACTATCACTATAACCGATCCAACTGGCGCATGTCTCACACAAGTGCCATCTCGTTTGTGCAAGCCCTGGAGAAACACCTGGATGAACACCAGTCCAAACAGCAGGGGTGAAACGGCAGTTAATTCCCTCTCCATCCTGCACCTGCTGTTATCCGAGAGTCATGTTGTGTACATTTTTTTTTTCCCTCACGTCCTTGTCTATCTGAACTCAACCTCTGATTTCTTCTTGTTGCAAGTCAGAAACTGGGTGCTCCCAAGTCCTGGAAACAGCAAGAAAACTCCTGTAAGCTTCCCTGATTTCTCACACCAGGTAATTCCCTTCCGTTAGTTGGTTCTGTTCGAAAATATTAGCTCCAGTCCCTTAAATCTTCTTCTTCTTCTTCTGTCTTCCTGTCATGCATGCAGTCCTTTAAGACCCCTCGAACTTATCCTGGATTAAAGCTACTCAACTTCTCCGCTGAACTATCACCAGAAGGTAAAACCTCCTACAGAACAAAGCTCAACTACTCCAGCTCATTATTTATTTCTTTTCCTTTCTGGTTTGTCAAGAATGACATATGAGTAATCATCCCAGTGGAGGTCAAGGGTTCAAAGGCCTAGGAGTTTACACCGTGCCAAAGAATTACCAGGAGAAGCCAACTCCAAAACAAGAAAATAACCCAAGGTATTAAGCTACATTAGTATGCTGTACAGATTTGAAAACTGTTTACGCTTCTGTATAAAAAAAAAAACTTCAGAGGAGTTATAAGAGGCTTATTGGTTTAATCATGAACCTGAAACATAACTATACACATAACTAGGTTGTAAACACTTTGGGAGAATGTAAAGAACTCAAACTGATGCAATAACCTTGAAGAAAAATAGAAGACAGTAACCTCAGTTTATGTTCTCGGTTCCTGAAGTCTTGAAGTTTCTGTATGCCTCTGTTACCTAGGATTATAGGGTGTATTAGTGAGTGGCTCCAGAGTTGAAAACCCTGCTAATTCACTTAACTAAACATGTAAGCATCTTGGGATGAGTTGTAAGTCAGTTAAGAAAGCAGATAGAGAACAGATAAGAGAAACTATCGGGTTATGACTTCAGTGCAGTTGCAGAAATCTTGTGTCTCTATATAACTCTGTTACAGAGAGAATAAGAGGGTTGTAATGGTTCTTCAAGGGCTTAAAACTGTATTAGGATACTTAGTCAAATAGCCAGATTGTTGGGGGAGAATTAAAAATCAAATTCATGGACAGAGATAAGAGAAAGAGTAAGCCACCTCAGTTTTTGTATTTTCAGTTTCTGCAACAATGCAGTTTCTGTATAAAGGATTTTTAGTGGTGTTAATGACATGGTTGTGGGCTCTTTTTGAGGATAAAATCACATTAAGACACTTAACCAAGAAGCTATCCGATTTGGGGAAAAGAAAACTGAAGAACCAGGTTAGTAAGTAACAGAAAAAGGAAAACAGCAGTTCCAGTGTTAGTCTTGTTTCAGATGTTTCAGGTTCTGTGTAAATTTCAGGAACGTAGCCCTGATTGCCTTGGATTGTTTTGTGGGTCAAACTAAACTAAAACTCATAACTAAGTAACTAAAGCAACTTGGGGTAACATGGAAAGTCAGAAGAAAAAAAACAACAGAAAAGGAACAGAAAGAAAGAACTATCAGTTTTGAAGTAACTTCAGGTCTCAGTTTTCATGTTTCTGTGTAATGAAACTTCAGAGGCTTTTAACCGTGATACCTTGAACTGGCTTGGTTGGGGACTGGTCTAATACACCTAGCAATCTGGTAAGTAAGTAGGGAAAACAATTGGAGTCAGATTAGTACATAAACAGAAAGGAAACAGAAGAAAATCATCAAGTCAGGTTCCAGTCCCGATTTCTGTACAGAGGTTTTAAGTGAGTGTTGTTGGTGAAATTTTGAGTTTAATTGGAGATTAAACACTTGACTGGGTAGACAAGTGCTTGGGATAAATTGAGAGACAGAGTAACAACTTAAAAAGAAAAGGGGGTAAAGTAGAGGAAACCTGTTTCGTGCTTCAGTCTTCCTGAAAATGGTGTTTCTGTGTAACCTGGTGCAGAGAGATGTAAAGGGGTTACATGGTGAGTCATAGGAACTTAAAGATCCTGCCAATTCATATAACTAAGGGCGAGAAACGTCTTAGGAAAAAGGAAAGTCTAGAATCAGGAACAAGGAAAGAAATGAAAGTGAGGATTTCAGAATTTATGTTTCAGTTTTGGATAGATACTGCCCCTGTATAACGATCACAGCAGGTCCTTGTGGATTAAAATGATTCACCTATGAACTTAAGATTCAGATAATGCACTTAAGAAGTTAGTAAGCACTTGGAAGGTAGGGAAAACAACTCACTGTTGTGTAAAGAGAAACTGAGAGAGAGTGCTGGAGTTGGAGTTCAGCTTCCCTATGTTTTGGTGTTTCAGTTCCTACCTTATGCTGTGTTTCTGTATGTCCAACTTCCCACGGAGCTGAGAGGATGAGGATGGTTAAAGATAAACCTAAATCATAACTAGTAACTGCAGTTAAGCAGTAAGAACATTTCGGGAGTTTAAGCATCAGTTTGCTGCATCAGGAGTTCGTGTCTTAGGTTTAACAAAGAGATGTATCTGATCTGTGTAACTTTTACAGAGAGATTGGATGGGGCGTATTGAATGCTAAATGACTATAAAACACCTCTAATGTACCCTGGTAAGGTTATAAGTACCTAGGGAAAATTAGGAGTCAGCACCAGACAGGAATGTACTGTTTCTGCTTCAGTTTTTGTTTCTGAAATGCTTGCCTCTGTGTAACCGAAATTCAGGAGGTATAAGAGTGTGGTATTAGCCTGCTATTAAGCCCAACACCTAGCTAATCAATCTAAGTAAGTCTATACAAGAAGAAGGAGTGAGACATCCGTTAAACTAAAGAATTACAAGAAACAAGAAGAAAGATCTAGAGTTGTAGTTTCAGTTTTCACTAATATCATAGTTTCTGTATAACTAAATTCCAGAGGTACTAGAGAGGGGATGTTAGCTTCATAATGGACCCAAACCCGTGCTAATGTACCTAGTTAGGTGATGAAACATTTTGGGATAAAGTTAGCCACCATCGATACATTAAATGAGAGGTTAAATGTGATTCAAAACCGGGACTATGTGACCGTTTCATAAACGTGGAAACTTCTGTATAAATGGACTTTAGGGGTATCCTATGATCTATATGATCATTATACTAGGGTTAAAACATTTCTCACATATTTATCTAAGGAGGGAATACACATTGACAAGTCATACCTATGTTATACAAACTCGTTACATAACTAGCGTTTAAAACGCTCTATAACATTTACTAAGGAAACGGGACTTAGTTAACATGTAAAACAAAGATACGAATATTCTAGGAGTAAGTTAAGCCTAGAATTAATGCTTGTGAAGTTCTAAGAGTCAATATAAACCAAGTATGTAACAACATACCTAGGGAATAACATACGACATAAAGTGTCGTCACATAAAATGATAAACTGACACATTGTCTTCATTAACGCTAGGGCCGTAGCGAGCTCCGACCGGGATTTCGAGTGTAAGACAAGTCGTGCTTTCGAAAAAGGTATGGACATGTGTGGTTCGTATGTTGCCGTGTTACACGGCTTGTTTGCTTTGTGTGCTGTGTGCCTTGTGTTTGACAATGACTCTAAGACTAAAGCATGAAATTGGATTGCTTGCCTATCTTGCCTATGTGATTGTTATATTGTTGTGGCATATTACTTGCGCGCACAGTAGTTTAGTCCCTTTCACGTTATGGAACTTTGAGATGAGACTCAACGAACTATGTAAACAAAGAAACTACATAAAGGGAAAACTATACGAGAACTACTACGAATTATGAAAACAAAGAAAACTCTATAAGGGGAACTCCTCTCTAAACCATTGAGGACTACCATGACACCCACTATGGTGTCTAGTATTAATGTTAATGAAGAGCAAGTCTCCTTTGGTGAGACATGACGAACCACGTAAACAAAACAAAAGAACAATACAAAGAGACAAATCCTCTCTAACTTTAGAGGACCGCTAATGACACCCACTATGGTGTCGAGATTATAATGATAATGAAACGAAAAGTATCAACTGTGAAACATGAGAATAACCCGGGAAGACAACAGCTCGGGCCGCGCGGTATGGATGATCGGGAGTTGGTATCTGCATCAGATCCTTCGACCGTCTATGATGGAATATATTTTGGTAAAGCACATCCCGGAGTCCAGAGGTGACTTCCGCTTCCTTGACCCTGGGTGTCGGGAATGGGGGAGTGACAAGTTGGTGAAGCACATCCCGGAGTCCAGATGTGACTTCCGCTTCCTTGACCCTGGGTGTCGGGAATGGGGGAGTGACAAATTGGTGAAGCTTATCCTGGAGTCTAGAGGTGACTTCCGCTTCCTTGACCCTGGGTGTCGGGAATGGGGGACTAGCTATGGAGGAGACGTCCTCCAACGTGCGGTGATAAAAGAATTCACAAGTAACCCTTGAAGAAACAAGGAATGATTAGCACCTACATAATAAAGCCTCGGGATCTAATCTATATCCCCTGACTCGGTGCCAGAGAATAGAGGAAAACATGTGTAACGAAAACAAGCAAATAAGAAAATTCACAAATGTGATCATTTAAGTAACAAGGAATGAATAGCACCTATATTATAAAGTCTCGGGATCTAACCTACATTCCCCGGACTCGGTGCAAGAGAAGAAAGGAAAACATATGTAATGAGAACAAGATAACAGTACGCAATCTCTTGAATGATCCCATAGCGAGGACTGACGGTATAATATACCTATGCACACGTATGATGACTTACATGATTGTTGTTGCTATATTAGCAGCTTGTTGTGCTTGGTTGCGTTTTGATGGGCTATGATGCCAGCTTGTTATGCTTGGATGTTTGTTGATGTTGCTATGCTACCTTGAAGTGTGTTTGATATTATGATGTAATGTGATGTGCTTTACTGCTTTAATATAGCATGTAAAATGACTTAATAACATTCGACCAAGTAGTCGTGTGGCCCGGTAACATGCGGGCTTCACACGTTCATACTCGGCATAGTTGCTGAGTCCTTTATTTTTACAGGTAATCATCTGGATCATGACGGAGTGTAGGTGAAGGACTATCATGGGGGTAGTCCACTATGGCAAGACTTTCAGTAGTATGCTTTTAATGTATGGGTTGTACTTTCAGTTTATGTTATTGGATTAAGAACTTATGTTGTAGACTCTCGGTACTCGGTTTGTATCTTTTATGTTGTATCTGGACTTCGTTAAGTTGGACTTCCAGTCATTCAGACCGTAACTTGGAGTTAGTAATGAGGACTGTCAACCACGTGGGTGGTTGGCGTCTGTAGCACCCGAATAGAGTTCGAAACCGCTGCGTAGACTTCTCCTGCTAACTTAGGCGCGTCGTTTAATTGTTGGTTGTGATTCGGGGGTGTTACAGAAAGTGGTATCAGAGCGTAGTTGCGCTCTGATGACTGGAACAGAGGAGTACCGAGTATAGGAAACCTAAATTTGAGAAACGGGGTTACGGGTTAGTTTGTGAGGCTCGTTAGTTAGGGTCCATTTCAATCCATAGGAAAACGCTGGAGAGGTAGAAAGCCTCCTCACACTCGGGAAAACCCGATCTGGCGTTTACACAATGGCATATAATCAATCCGGTAAGGAAAACTAGGTACCCCTGACATTTCATCGATGTTTCGGCTTAGTGTAGGGTACGGGGGCGTACCCCTCTTTTAAGGGGGGTAAGCGCGTTTCGTTTTGGATGTGTGTTGATTTAGTAGGATGTATTCCTACAACCACTCGTGGTTGGTTGGTAGGTTTGTGTGTCTGGATTGTGTGTGAAAATGTTATGTACGCTATGTATGAATGAATGTCGTGTGCCTTGGGTTGCACTTTAGCATGTTATACACATTGCTAGCTTCTTGGTCTACTATGAGAACTTGTGTGAAGCCACTGATGTGGCACGGTGCTTAGAAGCACCGAGCATTATAATTATGGACTTAATCTTTTGGGTAGCGATAATGAATGCGGGACTGGATCCCTAAGATTACCAGGAGTGGAAAATATAAGTTAAGGAAGTAAGACTTCGGGACGAAGTCTCTTTTAAGGGGGGTAAGTTGAAATACCCCTAAACGTTAAAACGCATAAAATCATAATGCGTTTTATAATTCGGACATAAAGTAATGTACGAGCAATTAAATCTAATATATGTATATATGTACGAATACGAAAAATACCCGTACGTAACGTTACGATATTGTAACGTTGTAAATAGGTGACAATAACGTCGCATAACTTCGTTACAAAAAAATATATAATGACACGATATAATATGTAGACGTATATACATCGTAACGGTGTAAATAAGTGACGGTAACGCCGCATAACCGCGTTACAAAAAAAAATATAGAATCACATGAAAAATATATAGTTGTACATATATAAACAATCATGTATAACCTATAAAAAAAAAGAGAGAAAGAAAAAGGAGCAAAAACTGCTCCAGTTGAGGTTCAAACCCCGTACCTCTCGTATGTCTAGTAAACGTTTTAACCAGATGAGCTGTGCTCGAATTCAGTACCTACTACTCACGAATTACAACTAGTACTGAGAGAGTGACATAGTATAATCTGGAAGTAAGCAATAAACGACCAGTACTACATGCTCCATATATTATATTCACCGTCTGCTTGCTATTCCACACCAACAGACGGAAACCCAACCCCACCCATGTCTATTTCCGAAAAACCATGTTATTTATTTCTGCTACACAGCAACAAATCAGAACCCAATTCCTTCCCATGTCGGCATGTCTGTGCGTATTGCAGTTCTCACCAACTCTCACATGATGCACCTCTGCAACCTGAGAAACAATATTCTTCCTCGTTAGTATAATGCTGTTCACACTTCAAACTCCCACGAGCTGGCTTTATTGAAGCTTGTGAGCCTCCCCTGATCTCGACCCCCTCTGGATGGGTTAGCCACAGATAAAATACAGGCTACTGCCATTGACACACACACCACTTGAGGCATTTTTGATTTTAGCAAGAACAGTCAAACGACAAAGGGTGCATCAGAGTATTTTTTTTTTCCAAACTCCCACGCTGCCTTATGAGAATTAGTAAACCACTATCACTATAACCGATCCAACGGCGCATGTCTCACACAAGTGCCATCTCGTTTGTGCAAGCCCTGGAGAAACACCTGGATGAACACCAGTCCAAACAGCAGGGGTGAAACGGCAGTTAATTCCCTCTCCATCCTGCACCTGCTGTTATCCGAGAGTCATGTTGTGTACATTTTTTTTTTCCCTCACGTCCTTGTCTATCTGAACTCAACCTCTGATTTCTTCTTGTTGCAAGTCAGAAACTGGGTGCTCCCAAGTCCTGGAAACAGCAAGAAAACTCCTGTAAGCTTCCCTGATTTCTCACACCAGGTAATTCCCTTCCGTTAGTTGGTTCTGTTCGAAAATATTAGCTCCAGTCCCTTAAATCTTCTTCTTCTTCTTCTGTCTTCCTGTCATGCATGCAGTCCTTTAAGACCCCTCGAACTTATCCTGGATTAAAGCTACTCAACTTCTCCGCTGAACTATCACCAGAAGGTAAAACCTCCTACAGAACAAAGCTCAACTACTCCAGCTCATTATTTATTTCTTTTCCTTTCTGGTTTGTCAAGAATGACATATGAGTAATCATCCCAGTGGAGGTCAAGGGTTCAAAGGCCTAGGAGTTTACACCGTGCCAAAGAATTACCAGGAGAAGCCAACTCCAAAACAAGAAAATAACCCAAGGTATTAAGCTACATTAGTATGCTGTACAGATTTGAAAACTGTTTACGCTTCTGTATAAAAAAAAAAACTTCAGAGGAGTTATAAGAGGCTTATTGGTTTAATCATGAACCTGAAACATAACTATACACATAACTAGGTTGTAAACACTTTGGGAGAATGTAAAGAACTCAAACTGATGCAATAACCTTGAAGAAAAATAGAAGACAGTAACCTCAGTTTATGTTCTCGGTTCCTGAAGTCTTGAAGTTTCTGTATGCCTCTGTTACCTAGGATTATAGGGTGTATTAGTGAGTGGCTCCAGAGTTGAAAACCCTGCTAATTCACTTAACTAAACATGTAAGCATCTTGGGATGAGTTGTAAGTCAGTTAAGAAAGCAGATAGAGAACAGATAAGAGAAACTATCGGGTTATGACTTCAGTGCAGTTGCAGAAATCTTGTGTCTCTATATAACTCTGTTACAGAGAGAATAAGAGGGTTGTAATGGTTCTTCAAGGGCTTAAAACTGTATTAGGATACTTAGTCAAATAGCCAGATTGTTGGGGGAGAATTAAAAATCAAATTCATGGACAGAGATAAGAGAAAGAGTAAGCCACCTCAGTTTTTGTATTTTCAGTTTCTGCAACAATGCAGTTTCTGTATAAAGGATTTTTAGTGGTGTTAATGACATGGTTGTGGGCTCTTTTTGAGGATAAAATCACATTAAGACACTTAACCAAGAAGCTATCCGATTTGGGGAAAAGAAAACTGAAGAACCAGGTTAGTAAGTAACAGAAAAAGGAAAACAGCAGTTCCAGTGTTAGTCTTGTTTCAGATGTTTCAGGTTCTGTGTAAATTTCAGGAACGTAGCCCTGATTGCCTTGGATTGTTTTGTGGGTCAAACTAAACTAAAACTCATAACTAAGTAACTAAAGCAACTTGGGGTAACATGGAAAGTCAGAAGAAAAAAAACAACAGAAAAGGAACAGAAAGAAAGAACTATCAGTTTTGAAGTAACTTCAGGTCTCAGTTTTCATGTTTCTGTGTAATGAAACTTCAGAGGCTTTTAACCGTGATACCTTGAACTGGCTTGGTTGGGGACTGGTCTAATACACCTAGCAATCTGGTAAGTAAGTAGGGAAAACAATTGGAGTCAGATTAGTACATAAACAGAAAGGAAACAGAAGAAAATCATCAAGTCAGGTTCCAGTCCCGATTTCTGTACAGAGGTTTTAAGTGAGTGTTGTTGGTGAAATTTTGAGTTTAATTGGAGATTAAACACTTGACTGGGTAGACAAGTGCTTGGGAATAAATTGAGAGACAGAGTAACAACTTAAAAAGAAAAGGGGGTAAAGTAGAGGAAACCTGTTTCGTGCTTCAGTCTTCCTGAAAATGGTGTTTCTGTGTAACCTGGTGCAGAGAGATGTAAAGGGGTTACATGGTGAGTCATAGGAACTTAAAGATCCTGCCAATTCATATAACTAAGGGCGAGAAACGTCTTAGGAAAAAGGAAAGTCTAGAATCAGGAACAAGGAAAGAAATGAAAGTGAGGATTTCAGAATTTATGTTTCAGTTTTGGATAGATACTGCCCCTGTATAACGATCACAGCAGGTCCTTGTGGATTAAAATGATTCACCTATGAACTTAAGATTCAGATAATGCACTTAAGAAGTTAGTAAGCACTTGGAAGGTAGGGAAAAAACTCACTGTTGTGTAAAGAGAAACTGAGAGAGAGTGCTGGAGTTGGAGTTCAGCTTCCCTATGTTTTGGTGTTTCAGTTCCTACCTTATGCTGTGTTTCTGTATGTCCAACTTCCCACGGAGCTGAGAGGATGAGGATGGTTAAAGGATAAACCTAAATCATAACTAGTAACTGCAGTTAAGCAGTAAGAACATTTCGGGAGTTTAAGCATCAGTTTGCTGCATCAGGAGTTCGTGTCTTAGGTTTAACAAAGAGATGTATCTGATCTGTGTAACTTTTACAGAGAGATTGGATGGGGCGTATTGAATGCTAAATGACTATAAAACACCTCTAATGTACCCTGGTAAGGTTATAAGTACCTAGGGAAAATTAGGAGTCAGCACCAGACAGGAATGTACTGTTTCTGCTTCAGTTTTTGTTTCTGAAATGCTTGCCTCTGTGTAACCGAAATTCAGGAGGTATAAGAGTGTGGTATTAGCCTGCTATTAAGCCCAACACCTAGCTAATCAATCTAAGTAAGTCTATACAAGAAGAAGGAGTGAGACATCCGTTAAACTAAAGAATTACAAGAAACAAGAAGAAAGATCTAGAGTTGTAGTTTCAGTTTTCACTAATATCATAGTTTCTGTATAACTAAATTCCAGAGGTACTAGAGAGGGGATGTTAGCTTCATAATGGACCCAAACCCGTGCTAATGTACCTAGTTAGGTGATGAAACATTTTGGGATAAAGTTAGCCACCATCGATACATTAAATGAGAGGTTAAATGTGATTCAAAACCGGGACTATGTGACCGTTTCATAAACGTGGAAACTTCTGTATAAATGGACTTTAGGGGTATCCTATGATCTATATGATCATTATACTAGGGTTAAAACATTTCTCACATATTTATCTAAGGAGGGAATACACATTGACAAGTCATACCTATGTTATACAAACTCGTTACATAACTAGCGTTTAAAACGCTCTATAACATTTACTAAGGAAACGGGACTTAGTTAACATGTAAAACAAAGATACGAATATTCTAGGAGTAAGTTAAGCCTAGAATTAATGCTTGTGAAGTTCTAAGAGTCAATATAAACCAAGTATGTAACAACATACCTAGGGAATAACATACGACATAAAGTGTCGTCACATAAAATGATAAACTGACACATTGTCTTCATTAACGCTAGGGCCGTAGCGAGCTCCGACCGGGATTTCGAGTGTAAGACAAGTCGTGCTTTCGAAAAAGGTATGGACATGTGTGGTTCGTATGTTGCCGTGTTACACGGCTTGTTGCTTTGTGTGTGTGCCTTGTGTTTGACAATGACTCTAAGACTAAAGCATGAAATTGGATTGCTTGCCTATCTTGCCTATGTGATTGTTATATTGTTGTGGCATATTACTTGCGCGCACACAGTAGTTTAGTCCCTTTCACGTTATGGAACTTTGAGATGAGACTCAACGAACTATGTAAACAAAGAAACTACATAAAGGGAAAACTATACGAGAACTACTACGAATTATGAAAACAAAGAAAACTCTATAAGGGGAACTCCTCTCTAAACCATTGAGGACTACCATGACACCCACTATGGTGTCTAGTTATTAATGTTAATGAAGAGCAAGTCTCCTTTGGTGAGACATGACGAACCACGTAAACAAAACAAAAGAACAATACAAAGAGACAAATCCTCTCTAACTTTAGAGGACCGCTAATGACACCCACTATGGTGTCGAGATTATAATGATAATGAAACGAAAAGTATCAACTGTGAAACATGAGAATAACCCGGGAAGACAACAGCTCGGGCCGCGCGGTATGGATGATCGGGAGTTGGTATCTGCATCAGATCCTTCGACCGTCTATGATGGAATATATTTTGGTAAAGCACATCCCGGAGTCAGAGGTGACTTCCGCTTCCTTGACCCTGGGTGTCGGGAATGGGGGAGTGACAAGTTGGTGAAGCACATCCCGGAGTCCAGATGTGACTTCCGCTTCCTTGACCCTGGGTGTCGGGAATGGGGGAGTGACAAATTGGTGAAGCTTATCCTGGAGCCTAGAGGTGACTTCCGCTTCCTTGACCCTGGGTGTCGGGAATGGGGGACTAGCTATGGAGGAGACGTCCTCCAACGTGCGGTGATAAAAGAATTCACAAGTAACCCTTGAAGAAACAAGGAATGATTAGCACCTACATAATAAAGCCTCGGGATCTAATCTATCCCCTGACTCGGTGCCAGAGAATAGAGGAAAACATGTGTAACGAAAACAAGCAAATAAGAAAATTCACAAATGTGATCATTTAAGTAACAAGGAATGAATAGCACCTATATTATAAAGTCTCGGGATCTAACCTACATTCCCCGGACTCGGTGCAAGAGAAGAAAGGAAAACATATGTAATGAGAACAAGATAACAGTACGCAATCTCTTGAATGATCCCATAGCGAGGACTGACGGTATAATATACCTATGCACACGTATGATGACTTACATGATTGTTGTTGCTATATTAGCAGCTTGTTGTGCTTGGTTGCGTTTTGATGGGCTATGATGCCAGCTTGTTATGCTTGGATGTTTGTTGATGTTGCTATGCTACCTTGAAGTGTGTTTGATATTATGATGTAATGTGATGTGCTTTACTGCTTTAATATAGCATGTAAAATGACTTAATAACATTCGACCAAGTAGTCGTGTGGCCCGGTAACATGCGGGCTTCACACGTTCATACTCGGCATAGTTGCTGAGTCCTTTATTTTTACAGGTAATCATCTGGATCATGACGGAGTGTAGGTGAAGGACTATCATGGGGGTAGTCCACTATGGCAAGACTTTCAGTAGTATGCTTTTAATGTATGGGTTGTACTTTCAGTTTATGTTATTGGATTAAGAACTTATGTTGTAGACTCTCGGTACTCGGTTTGTATCTTTTATGTTGTATCTGGACTTCGTTAAGTTGGACTTCCAGTCATTCAGACCGTAACTTGGAGTTAGTAATGAGGACTGTCAACCACGTGGGTGGTTGGCGTCTGTAGCACCCGAATAGAGTTCGAAACCGCTGCGTAGACTTCTCCTGCTAACTTAGGCGCGTCGTTTAATTGTTGGTTGTGATTCGGGGGTGTTACAAGGTCGGTCCATTCCAGTAGACTCCCCGTCTTTGTATTTTTAGGCTCGACCGACCTTGCAGGTTCGGTCCCAAGGTCGGTCCGGCCCAGTACTTCAGTTTTAAAATCTGTTTTCAGTTCCCTTCTTTACCCATTTCTTTCCCAATCTTCCTACATGTAACCCCACATGATTTAGCACTAATTAAGCCCTCTAAATCACCTTATTTCATCCACCAAACCCATTACTAAATCCATCAAACAACTTACACAGTTCCTTCATTTCCTTTCCAACACATGAAACAGTTTTTGTTTCACTTATGCTACAGATTTTAAAACTCAAATCTCCCATCCAATACTTCTCAACCAATGTCATTCCTAGCATTCTAAATACCTCACCTTACCATGCCAATTCATTCCAAACCATTACACTACCTACACCCAAGTTCCAACACTCATTTTACAAAATCTTGCACACTAATTTCTTCCTAGTTCTACAATGCATTTTGGTACCTCTCTTGCTACAGATTTTACATCCTGTACTCTCATACCACAATTACCATTCCATGGTCATTAACCACCTTTACTAAATCCAATACACACCTTGGTTCTCCCATTCACCAAGTCATCCATAAATGTACACATTCCTACCAAAATTTTGCCATAGTTTACCTACTTTCCTTACTCATCCACACATATCCTTCCTCATCAAATTCATCTCTATTCTAGCCAAACCACAAGGGTTCTACAGCACACATACAAAATCTCAATACACTAATATTTCCTCAATTACAATACCAATACATCATTACTTCCCCAAATAGCATTACTAATACATACACCATTCATTTGGCTTAAGGCCTACAAATCCACACATTTGCTCACCAATACTCAAACATCCACAATTACAATACTAGTACAATGGTTTAGGTTCTTTTATTTGTTTACCCATTCCCATTACACTAATGCATTAAATTAAGCATTGAGAAGGAGCTCTTACCTTGAGCTTATATTTTTCCTTCTTTCTTTTCCAATCCTCCTCTTTCTCTCCTTCTTGCACAAAATCGGTCATATGGGGGATAGAGTTGCCAAGCTCCATCCCAACACCCAAATTACACAAAAAGGATTTAATTAAACTTCTAATCCTTTAGAACAACACTAATCCAATGAGAGGTTTAAATTATCACAAGTTAGGGTTTACCTTTAGGAATTTCCAAGAGGAGTTTTAGCCCTTGGTTCAAGAAGGTGTTCCCACCACCATTGGAAGGTTGGAATAATGCTCCAAAGCAAGAGAAAAAACAAGGTAAGAGAGAGAGGCAAAATCGGCCATACTCAAGGGATGGAGAAAAGTGAGGTCTTTCATGGAGATTTTTACCTTGTTGGAAAGAGGAGACTCCAAGCTTCGATTTGGTACCACTTCCTCTTCAAATGGGCAAAACCCATGGAGATAAAGTTGCTCATTTTCGAACTTTGAAAAGATAGAAATGTAGAGCTTGAAGAGGGGAGTTCAAATATGTATTTTATTTTACATTTGGAGATCAAATGGAGCTAGAGCATGAGAGAGAGAGAAGGGGAAGCCATGGATGGTGTTGGAGCTTCTCAAAATCGCCAGCAGGGGGGAATGAGAGAGAAATCGGTGGAGGAAGGAGAAGGGTAGGAGAGAGATGAGGGAATGAGAGGAAAGAGAGTATGTGAGTGCTTTTGTACTTTGTTACTTTTTGCTTTTGTCCCTTAATTAATTAGCTAGTATGTGAGTGTGTGTGAGGCTCTTGACTTATTTAAAAACCGGCCCCCTACTATTATACTAGCTGGAGCATTTTTCATCTTTTACAGAAAACGCTAGTTATTTTACCCGGTTTAGGTACTATTCACTAACCGGGCTCGTTTCCGGAATTTTCTCGTTTCTTCACTTTTAATGGTTATTAAACTCCCGTTAGTGCTTAATAATAGTTACTTAATGATTTATAATTTTTACGGGTTCGTTTGACCACTTAAAATCACGTTTTCGGGTTTTCTCGAAAAACGTGCGCTAAAGTTCTATTAGTTTTAATACATTATTCGGATCCGTTTTCTTCGGGAATCATTCCCATATACTAATTAGGCATTAATAAGCCCTAGGAATCCTTATAATACTCTAACCGAGGTCTCGTACCTCCTATGGTTATTTAACGCTAATTTTAGCGTTTTCCGCTTTCTAAGCGTTTTCTCATTTCTTTTGGATTTATTTTCTTTACCAAAATCACTTAGGCACTATTAGGCCCTTAAATACCATATTAAAATAACCTAATCACCGTATTTAAGTTCGGGGTATTTCAATCTACCCCCCTTAAAGAACTTTGCCCTCAAAGTTGGTGAGTCTAATATTGTTACTTGTATAAATACTCTATGCTAAGGTTACGACCTCTACATATAACCTGTCAAACTCCAAATGTCTGACATGATGCGTACTACGCATCCAAACAGCATGTCACTGCATGCATAGCAATCAAAAATATCCGTTTTACTTCTCTCCAAGGGGGTCCATCCGCAGACAATTAGGTACCATCCTCCCCCAAGTCGAGTGATCCCTCAGGTACTTGTCACGTTTGAACACTTACGCTTTCTGGTTCACGGCCGTCATGACTT
The DNA here is from genome assembly GCA_023374045.1 of Limonium bicolor. NCBI lineage: Eukaryota > Viridiplantae > Streptophyta > Magnoliopsida > Caryophyllales > Plumbaginaceae > Limonium > Limonium bicolor. The sequence continues at coordinate 69,410,676 of CM041778.1, read as the reverse complement.
GAGCACTTACACTTTCTGGCTCTACGGTCCTTGGTTCAGATCAAATTCATTTGCACGTATACAGATCCTCGGGCACTTACTCATACTTACTTACTCATACTTACTCATACTTACGCATACTTACTCGGGACTACGCTGCCCCAGTGCCCTTGGAAAAATACAAAACACACACTGTCACCGCACAACCGGTGTAGTGGTTTTCAAAACTAATCAACACTCCCACCGACTCAAAACTAGCTTCTCCTCCTATGGTTTCGACCGGATACCCGTGCCTAGGCATGGAAGATCCACTAGCGCCCATGGGAGCGGTTTCAAAACCGATCCTCATTCTCAAGTTTGAAGAAAACGTTGTACCAAATTAGCTTTGGAAATTCATTTTGAAAACTTGCATACATCTCCCAAATACCATTTATAATGATTATACCTATTACTAGTGTTATTCTGTGACCACTTAAGGGGAGCTTCAGAGTCCTTCAACCCCAATGTGATCAGCATTGGTGTTGAATTATCCTTCCACCCCAATTTGTGTTCGGCTTCCCTTGATTGCTAGCAAATCAAGTTCCACTTCCCACCTCAATACAAACAGACAGATCGTCAAACATTATTTCGTTTTCTATCTTTTTAATCTTGCTACTCATAATCACGCACATACATTTTCCAATTCGTATGATTCACTTACCTACTTACTAATCATCTCATCAATCATTACTACATCTTCTCCAACTACTATACTTAGGAAATTCGTGGGTATAATATCCCATTAATTTGCTATACCAAATTTATACTCATAAGATACATCGGTTGTATACCGATTTATACTCATTACATACATCGGTTCCATACCGATTTATACTCCTCAAGTCTCCCATACATACTCATTCCTCATACTATTACCAATCGGGGTCCTCATTCCCCTGGAGTTTCTCTACTCCTTTCTTATTCTTATTTCTCAAATAACTACAATTACACGATGAGTGAATACAAATGTTTCTGTAACATAGTATCAACCATCAAAACGAATTCTTTTGCGCTATGCGCATTGTAGTTTACGCACCTATCACGTAAAACATACATTTCGCGGTTTTCGCTCTACCCCCCTTAAAAGGGATTACGCCCACGTAATCTACCATGTGTCAACATTGGACATTGGTCGAAGGCATTCAGCCGTCATGGAGTGGTTCAGCTTCCATGCGGTCTATTATACAATGTTCCTTGATCAATGGGTCTTAACGGTATTACCAGTTAGTCTCTACATCAAGAATTTTCATCGGAGTTTATTTAACTCTTAATTGGGTTCGGTTCTAGCCTAAATGGCTCAAGGCATTGATTAACCTCTTATTCATTAGGTGTATTTCACTTGGAATTCTGGGCCCACTAGCTTCTGCTGCGCGACCCTGATAACTTGGGTTATTCGCCCTTCTCGTTATCCTTAACATGTTACACATCATCTTTTTTATCCCTCTTGTTGTGGGAATAAGGTTTGTTCCATCTCGCGTGGTATTCTTTTACCGTGCTCACACTCGATGAGTTTTAGATTTGTAACCAGCTCTCTGGCAATCTATATACATGTTGTTGTGTTTTGTAGTGATCATTCACTTGGTTCCTCCGACTTACTGTCGGTTGAGGTTAAGTCACTACTTAGTTGTAGTGCTTCCTCTGTCGTCAGTAGCTTCTGAATTGTACCGTTTATCTGGTTCTGTACAAGTGTTCTTACTTGTATGACCTTGCATTTCCAATGCGTTGGTCCTTGTGACTTTTTAAGTCTCCTTCCACCTTTATTCCAATAGAATTCACATCTTGTGATTGTTGGTGTGTTTCCCACTCTTCGTGCTCTTGGCCTTAGGCCGCACGGTTTGTTTCTAAGCTTTTGCTTAGCTGGCTGATGCCATGTTCACTGGTGAAAGGAAGAATTTACCACTACTTACCTTTTCCATATTCCTAGCTATCCCAGTAGATCATTGGCTACACAAGTGCAATACCAAAACACTCAGTCCTACAGAGTGCAGAGGCGTGAACCCTTGGCAGTAACTCTCTTATGAGATCGCAATAGGACTGATCGTTACTCCTTCAGGTGGTGCTTCATCATTTGGTGCAGACTTCTGGCTTGTTGCCCGGTCTGTCTACCATCTTGTATTAACAACTCCATAGTATTGGGTGATTATTCACATACATTGGTCACCTGATGCGCACCATGTTCTTATTGATTTTACCGTATTGGTTTACATGGCCTCCGCTGTTGCTAGCTTTAGCTCATGCATTTCCACCATTTATACTATGATTATGTTCCTTCTGAACCGATTACTCCTTGGTTGTCAACGATTGCTGTTGATGCTTATTTTACATTGCTTGACAATATTTGTATGCTCAAGCTCCACTACGTTAGTAGTTTTGAAAGGGATATATTTTCATACCGTTACTGATGGTGTCCCCTTCTTGGGATCCATGTGTTCACCGCTCTTGCGGTCTCACATTTATGAGGGGCATCCTCATTCTTTGGTTGTTACTCTTTTATCGGTGTCGTCCTTGAACACTTTCCATATAGTTCACAATGGTTTGCAACCGTTAGGTTGTGTGGTAATAATTTCATGGCCTACTAGCCATATTGCCTACAGCTCTGCTCATCGTGTCATTCCCAAGTGATTACTTCTCCATAAGACATTGCTGGGTTTGGAGGGGTGATACTGGGCTCCATGATAAGATCGTCGCATCACGCTTCCGTTTGTTGGAGACCCTTTGTATCTTGGTATTGACCGATACCATTTATTAATTTGGGGGTATCCCCTATCAAGTTGGATCCCTCCGGTGTTCTAACCGAATGTTCGTTTCGATGTGGTGTTCTTACCACGACATCTCGTTCAACCGTGTTGACTTGATACCCTTTATGGATCGCTCCTGGGTAGTACTGATTATACGGTAGCATCTGACATGTATGAGTATGTTCAGTTTGTTGTCCTACCTTGCGGTTCTGGATCTGAGTTATCCGTTGAGGGTTGTAACGTCTCCCGTTCTTAGGGTAGGCCATTGGTGTTTTTCCTTATGTTGTAACGGATTTGATATTCCTTCCGGTGATGAACGGTATTTCCAGTACCTTATAACATCACCCTGTGTGTTTGTGGTAGTTGTTCTGGGAATCTCATCCGTTCATTAAACACTGATGTGTTAATGTTAGGCATTTGCCTTACTGTGTTTAGACTGGGTATTCCTTCCATCATCATGTTTTACTTAATATATTCAAGACATGTCCAATGTCTTTATTCAGTTGTTAGTGCTTCTCGCACTTTTAACTCTTAATCATCCTCCTGTAGTAGGTTCTGACTCCTTAGCTTGTAAGCTTATCTAAGTTCTCTTTGCTCGTTTGAGGTATCCAACTGTTCTGTTTCGAATTTACTTATGGTCCATAGAGCGGAGTTGAATACTTCTCGTGTTTCGTACACTACATGTATACATACGTGGGGTACCTTTTGGCACGTTACCACTTACCTGACTATTTGTCGGGCCCGCAAGCTCCTTCGGAGTGTGGTCGTCCCACATCCCATATTTGGGTACACTCGTAGTGTTCGTCACACGCCTAGGTGAAGTATTCTATTGTCAACTCCTCTTGTATCACTCTATGATACTCACCGTGATTCCGTTGGTTTGGTTTCAAAAATCCAAGGTTTAAAAGAAGGGTTTGTGGTTTTTGAAAGAAATATTTGGGTTTGAAATAACAGTCCGGTGTTAAAAGGAATTATTCATGGCGTTGCCATGATTGAGGTCTTGACCAAGTTCAGCTTCTTGCTGACCGGTATACTCTTAACACATTGGTCAGGCCGTTAGGGCCTTTCCGAGGTTTCGTTATTTAATCCTTAGGATTGGTAATCCTATATTTGCTCCATTCGTCATAGCGGTACTTTAGCAAGTATTTGCGGGTTGTTAAAAGTCTCCCAACCGTCTTGTAGTTGCTGCACTTGCCCTAGGCAAGTGCGCGGGTAGGTTGTTTTTCAGTTAACGTATACCAGTCACGGTATCGTTTCCATCCATATTTGGTGGTTTATTAGATCTTCCTTTGATCTTTTGATCTTAGTGATCGATCTCCTGAGTCGCTTCTCAGTATACTTGACATGATTGTCATCCATCCGGGTGTCTCACACCTTCAGTGTGGTTAACGAGACTTGACTTATCCTTAGGAACCATGTTATGGTCCTATAGGTGTCTGTGTTATGAATTCTTTCATAGTTATCTGAACTATGTTGGTCGGTTATTACGGCCTCTTGGCGTGTAGGTTTGGTATTAGTCCAACCTCGACTAATTCTTAGTCGGTTTTTATAATGCTGTTGGTACTATCGAACATTACAGTCCGTAGACTCTTGTCTCGGGCTTGCTACTCTATCTTCCTTGTTTCATTGCGCGATTGTGCTTCTCTTCTTGCTGGCTACTCATGGTTCTCGCGACTGCGAAGCATGTCGCCCCATGGTGTCATAAATTCCACTATCCCTTATTTAGGATCTTCAATCCTCTGCCATTAAGTGCGGTCATCATCATCCAACGGGAACCGTCTTCGGGACTTCCAGTTCTTGGACTCTACCGTATGACAGGTTCTTTTCCTAACAAGGTTCGTTTTGCAACTGCCAGATCGGGTTTTACCCGAGTGTAAGAGGTCTTTCCATCTCTCTGGCATTATTTCCCATCTTAATACCGTGGGTTGCGGAGGGCGGGGTATGGTTGTTGTAGGTTTCTGGTTCACACGGAAGTTCCTAACTAGCGTACCTCACACGCTAACACTCAACCCTTAGCCCTAAGTCTCTAATTCCTAACTCGGCATCTTCCTAAACTCGGTATTTCATCCATCAGAGCGATACTTCGCTCTGATACCACTTTTTGTAACACCCCTACCGCTAATACCGTCATTACTGTACAAATACTTACCTTCGCAGCGGATACTACATACATAACGGCGGGTGTACAATGCCGTTAGTCACCCACGTGACTAACAAGGCGAGTTACAATACTACATACTATCGGTCTGATGAATATGAACATACCGAGTACTCTACACAATACATTACCTTCCCTTGAGTACTCAACCATAATCCAATTACAACTCCAATACAATACTATACCGAGTCTACTACAATCCTTAAATTACCGATACAGTTTGGAACTTCCAATTCCCAATACATTACAAATACAATCTCTAAAATACGACTACCCATGCTTACATAGCAGTCCCCGTCCTACTCTCTCGAACGGTGGTCAGCTTCGAGTACCTGCACACTAAAAACGTTCCCCCTAGGGGTCAGCTTACGCTGAATATGAATTTTGCATATACCGCGTGCTAACCGTGGTACGCCGACTACTTTGGGTCGGATATACATGGAGTTCATTTTACATGCATACATACATACTCGTGCTACAACAATACAATCAACAATACCTACATACACATACAAGGTTCAATACTTACTAGGGAATACAATTCGATGGTCAATCATTCTTAATAGTTACCTACTCACTACTTCTTTGTTGTGTTACTCACTACTCTGTTCGTACTGTGTTTGATATTCACTACTCTATCATACTCACTCCTTACTCTTGAATGCTCATCACTCCATGTTTAATACCTTACTCGCACACGATCCTTACTCTGTACTTGTTACTATACTTGTGCATACTCACTACTCAATACTCCATACTTGCTCATACGTACTCAATACTCAGTACTCATTACTTGGCCTCTGGGCGGAGTCATACACAAGACTCGCCACCGGACCTACAATACGAGGGCTATACGCTTAGCTCCTCAAATACCCAATGTCTGTTTTACCGGACTACTCAAATTCCCACACTCTTCTCTCAGAGTATATTACAATCTCATGGATTAGCCTAGAAGTATCTCTCTTGATAACCTCTACCAGCTTAGGGAGTTACCACCGTCTAGTATCCTCAGATTTAAGGGTTTCCCCAACGTATCGAATACTCTCATGTTCGGGACATTCTTACATCAGTCGGGTCCTCTCATAATGGGTAGACTAATTGCTAAGGGGTTTGGAGATCCCTCATCATTCTTTACTACTCTCATGGTTCATGTCTTGCACCAAGATTAATTCCTCTAATAGAGGTTACTTATATACTTCCACTATTATTATGTGGATTATTCATTTCGGTTCTCCTACCGTTATCGAAGGTTATTACTCCCGTACACTCTCTCACATTCTAGTGAGTTCATCAGTTTGCGTTATCGTTTATTGATCTGTTAGTTTAGTGTGTTGCTACTGTTCCATTAGCTCACAACATGACTCTTACTACGAGTCACTACACAACAAAACTCATCTATGAGTCGGTCTACGCACTAAGTGTAGCCACACAATCAGTCAAGAAGGGTTAGCTCATACAACATACAACAATACATACAATGAAAGGCAATAAACCGTTTTCATGCTTTAGTCTTGATTAGCCGGCATACAGCATACAAATCAACGTAACTCGGTTAGCATACGGGGCATGAGAAAATCATACCTTTCACCGGAGTTAGCTCTACCATGTGTTCCCTCGTTCCTTGGTTCACACTTGTTCCACTGATAATGTTCCAACATTATTATTAATACTATACTCTTACGATACATAAATAATTACTACTCCCGTACTTACCCTGTTATCCCGGTATACTTAATGTTCTCATACTCTCAACCTACTTAATTACTTTTCATACTTGTTTTCCTACTCACATGTGCATTTCCTCACGATTTCATCCCATCAATGATGTACTACTACATATATATATACATGTGTATAGGCATATATATGTATATATATAAATATGATAACTATAATCATTTTTTTTCACTCGACCGCCGTACCCAGGGTCGGTCCCAAGGTCGGTCGAAGTCAGTAGGGCAATACGCTGGAAAATTTCAGGGCCGACCGACCTTGCAAGTCCGGTCCCAAGGTCGGTCCATTCCAGTGAGTTACTTGACGGAAAATTTTTAGGCCGACCGACCTTGCATGTTTGGTCCCAAGGTCGGTCCATTCCAGAAGGTTACATTACGGGAAAGTTTTAGGCCGACCGACCTTGCAAGTCTGGTCCCCAAGGTCGGTCCATTCCAGTAGACTCCCCGTCTTTGTATTTTTAGGCTCGACCGACCTTCCAGGTTCGGTCCCAAGGTCGGTCCGGCCCAGTACTTCAGTTTTAAAATCTCTTTTCAGTTCCCTTCTTTACCCATTTCTTTCCCAATCTTCCTACATGTAACCCCACATGATTTAGCACTAATTAAGCCCTCTAAATCACCTTATTTCATCCACCAAACCCATTACTAAATCCATCAAACAACTTACACAATTCCTTCATTTCCTTTCCAACACATGTAACAGTTTTTGTTTCACTAATGCTACAGATTTTAAAACTCAACTCTCCCATCCAATACTTCCTCAACCAATGTCATTCCTAGAATTCTAAATACCTCACCTTACCATGCCAATTCATTCCAAACCATTACACTACCTACACCTAAGTTCCAACACTCATTTTACAAAATCTTGCACACTAATTTCTTCCTAGTTCTACAATGCATTTTGGTACCTCTCTTACTACAGATTTTACATCCTAGTACTCTCATACCACAATTACCATTCCATGGTCATTAACCACCTTTACTAAATCCAATACACACCTTGGTTCTCTCATTCACCAAGTCATCCATAAATGTACACATTCCTACCAAAATTTTGCCATAGTTTACCTACTTTCCTTACTTATCCACACATATCCTTCCTCATCAAATTCATCTCTATTCTAGCCAAACCACAAGTACTAGCACACATACAAAATCTCAATACACTAATATTTCTTCAATTACAATACCAATACATCATTACTTCCCCAAATAGCATTACTAATACACATACACCATTCATTTGGCTCTAAGGCCTACAAATCCACACATTTGCTCACCAATACTCAAACATCCACAATTACAATACTAGTACAATGGTTTAGGTTTTTATTTGTTTACCCATTCCCATTACACTAATGCATTAAATTAAGCATTGAGAAGGAGCTCTTACCTTGAGCTTATATTTTTCCTTCTTTCTTTTCCAATCCTCCTCTTTCTCTCCTTCTTGCACAAAATCGGTCATATGGGGGATGGAGTTGCCAAGCTCCATCCCAACACCCAAATTACACAAAAAGGATTTAATTAAACTTCTAATCCTTTAGAACAACACTAATCCAATGAGAGGTTTAAATTATCACAAGTTAGGGTTTACCTTTAGGAATTTCCAAGAGGAGTTTTAGCCCTTGGTTCAAGAAGGTGTTCCCACCACCATTGGAAGGTTGGAATAATGCTCCAAAGCAAGAGATAAAACAAGGTAAGAGAGAGAGGCAAAATCGGCCATACTCAAGGGATGGAGAAAAGTGAGGTCTTTCATGGAGATTTTTTTACCTTGTTGGAAATAGGAGACTCCAAGCTTCGATTTGGTACCATTTCCTCTTCAAATGGGCAAAACCCATGGAGATGAAGTTGCTCATTTTCGAACTTTGAAAAGATAGAACTGTAGAGCTTGAAGAGGGGAGTTCAAATATGTATTTTATTTTACATTTGGAGCTCAAATGGAGCTAGAGCATGGAGAGAAGGAATGGAAGCCATGGATGGTGTTGGAGCTTCTCAAAATCGCCAGCAAGGGGGGGGGAATGAGATAGAAATCGGTGGAGGAAGGAGAAGGGTAGGAGAGAGATGAGGGAATGAGAGGAAAGAGAGTATGTGAGTGCTTTTGTACTTTGTTACTTTTTGCTTTTGTCCCTTAATTAATTAGCTAGTATGTGTGTGTGTGTGAGGCTCTTGACTTATTTAAAAACCGGCCCCCTACTGTTATACTAGCTAGAGCGTTTTTCGTCTTTTACAGAAAACGCTAGTTATTTTACCCGGTTTAGGTACTATTCACTAACCGGACCCGTTTCTGGAATTTTCTCGTTTCTTCACTTTTAATGGTTATTAAGCTTCCGTTAGTGCTTAATAATAGTTACTTAATGATTCATAATTTTTACGGGTTCGTTTGACCACTTAAAATCACGTTTTCGGGTTTTCTTGAAAAACGTGCGCTAAAGTTCTATTAGCGTTTTAATACATTATTCGGATCCGTTTTCTTCGGGAATCATTCCCATATACTAATTAGGCATTAATAAGCCCTAGGAATCCTTATAATACTCTAACCGAGGTCTCGTACCTCCTATGGTTATTTAACGCTTATTTTAGCGTTTTCCGCTTTCTAAGTGTTTTCTCATTTCTTTTGGATTTATTTTCTTTACCAAAATCACTTAGGCACTATTAGGCCCTTACATACCATATTAAAATAACCTAATCACCGTATTTAAGTTCGGGGTATTTCAAGGCCAAACGGCATTACCGTAAATTCGTAATGGCCATACCTCGTTCGAAACGCTGTCTTTGAGATATCTTGCTCAGCTACCCTTATCTGGTGGTAGCCCAACCTTAAATCAATTTTGGAAAACACACTAGCTCCCTTTAATTGGTCAAACAAATCATCAATTCGAGGTAGTGGATACTTGTTCTTAATGGTTACTTTGTTTAGCTCCCTGTAGTCAATGCAGAGTCGAAGGCCCCCATCCTTCTTCTTTACAAACAGAACTGGAGCACCCCAGGGTGATACACTAGGTTTTATATACCCTTTCTCCAATAACTCCTCTAACTGAGCTTTTAATTCCTTCATCTCCACTGGTGCCATTCGATAAGGTGCTTTTGCTATTGGTCCGGTTCCTGGCACTAAGTCAATGCAAAATTCAACTTCTCTTTTGGGTGGCATTCCAGGAATCTCTTCTGGGAACACTCGGGTACTCAGCAACAATAGGAATTTCAGAAAGCTGATTTCTCTTTTCATTTAGATCTCGTACATAACACAAGTACACTTGTTTTCCTTTTCTTACTTCTGCTGCCATGGAGATGGCAGAAATGATCTCACCTTTGGCTGCCTTACTATCTTCCTGTATGATACCCGTTGCCCTGAAGGACTCTTTAACAAAATCCGCTGTTCATAACAATCTAACCGTCCTTTGTACCGTTGCAGCCAATCCATCCCCAATATAATATCAAATTCCAAGCCTTCAAATACTACCAAGTCAGCTGGGAAACCTACTCCTTTAACAAGAATATTCACGTTCTCTATAATCTCAGAGCATTTTATCTTTTCCCCCGATGGTATTGTCACACAAATATTCACACAGAAATACTGGACAACTTCAATTTCCTCATGAAAGCAGTAGAAGCAAAAGAGTATGTGGCACCGGAGTCGAATAAAACATGTGCTTCTAATCCATGAACAGGGAAAATACCTGTAATGACATTTCCCTGAGCTCTAGCCTCTGATTCATTCATCACATTCAGGGCTCCAGACTTCTTGTACTTGTTCTCATTCTTTTCAGCCCCTTTACTGCTACTTTGTCCACCACCAACTCCAGAAGCTGCTTTAAAGGTATTAGAGTTTGTCTGGCTAACCGGTGGCATGCCTTTCCTGAAGCTTCTTGACTCAGGGTTTCGGAAACATTCATAGGCCCGATGCCCCAGCTTTCCACAGTGGTTACAAGTCACGAACCTCCCTTCACAATCTTTTCCAGGATGATTCTTCTGACATCTCCTACAGTTATAAGTTCTTCCACTTGGTGCTGTGGAAGATGTCTCCTTACCCTTGCTCTGGATACCTCCACTGAATCTTGTCTTTTGATTGAGATTGGGCTTCTTTACATCCGACCCCTCAGCTGGTCCACCAAAGGGCCTCTTTTTCTTCCCTTCATGGAACTCCCTTCTTTCATGCTGTACCATCTCAATGCTGGCAGCCTTCTCATAAGCTTCTTGTAATGTTTCATAAGTTGATCCCGCCATGAACTCCCGAATTCGAAAATTCAGCCCAAGTCTAAATTTTCTTGCCTTAGATTCTTCATCAGGGACTAGGTTTGGAGCGAACCTAGCTAGTTCCAGAAATCTGGTCCGGTACTCAGCTACCGACATAGATCGTTGTTGCAGGTTTAGAAATTCTTGTTGCTTCTTCTCTTTTAGATGATCCGGGTAAAAGCGAGTCCTCATCAATGTTTTCAATTCCATCCATCCAAAACCAGGTTGTTGAAGACAGCCCTCTTTTACAGCTCCCCACCATAGGTCTGCTTCATCTTTGAAGTAATAGGCAGCACATCCTACCTTTCTATCTTCGGGGCAGCCCACTGCCTCAAAGACTTTATCAAATTCTCGTAGCCATCCCTCTAGAATCTGAGGATCTTCCTGCCCATGGAAACTCTCGGGTTTTATCGCAGTTATCTGACGCATAACATTATTCCTGTTTGCTTCTAGCTGTGCCATTGCTGCAGCCATTGCTTGAGCCATCTCTTGGATATTAGCTGCCATCTAATCTTGGCAACAAAAGGGTTACTAACACATACACATTCCCTCAAACATTAATAACAATCAAGCAGATAAGAGTATTATACTCCATATTCCTGCAGGTTAGTTAACACAACAGGAGCAAACACGTGCCTTACTCTCACAGCCCCATATCCCATCCTAATTTCATTTTTAATCCTTATCACGAGCAACCATGCTCTGATACCACTTTGTAACGCCCCTAAATTACTAACCATAATATGATAATAAACTTGCTCAGATTAATAAAGCGGAAGCATAAGTCTTATAGGACGTTACCGCCACACTCACAACCATGTGAATGCTTAGGCTTAACTTACAACCAAACTAACTTGTATTACATAGGTTATAGAACAACCTAATACATTAGTCTAGAAACCAAGAGAGAATAAAATGATGGTCTTCTAGCCCCAAAAGCCCACACTCTCGAATGTCTCCACAACTAAGGAGAAGCTTCTTCATTTCCTGCATCTGTGGTCATTCATACAATCACAGAAAAAGACCACAGGGCATAAAGCCAAAAATCAGCAAAGCTGAGTAAAATCAAAGCTACCATCAGAAAATAACTTAGTAAAGTACTTGATGGTATATACACAAACTTTGCTCAACCAAGAGTTCAAGCATTAACAATAAGGCATCCAAACCTGCACAAGTACATGTTAATCAATTCACATATTTTCCTTAGTCATCAATTTCTCCATTCCACACAATCAGTTCAAGGGACGAATCCCGATCATTGAGGCGATCCAACCTTTCCCAAACGCACTCCAGGCCCTAAAAGATGTGCACACCCCCTATAGTACCTTTAAACTATAGTGTAGGAAACCATGAAGCATCTCATGGAGCCCAAGGCATACCATGAGTCCAATAATTCATAAGAAGGCATTACTGCTCAAGTTCCACATATGGCCATATATCTCAACAATCCATTCCAATGAGTTACTCATTGAATCCTCATTAATCAGAATATAACAATTTAAAGTATAACAAGAATCAAACAGTCAAGTCACTTAACAAAGCCCATTTCATAATTTCAAACACAAGGGACATAACAATATCAAACACACTTAAGGAAAGGCTATGATCACATAATCTTACATGGCACCTTCGGCCAGACACAGCATCAAATATCTCAGCTTAACAATTCAAACAACCATAAATCATACCTTAAGACCAAGTCTTGATCAAACAAACAAATCATATCCATTTCAGTTCTATTATTAACTATCTCATCTAGATAGCTTAAGACATAATTTAACTATAGATTACAACCTGAATCAAACCATAATTGGTTCCTAACATTTCGGTCATAACAACACAATATTAACCAGATTAGCTTAGGAGTTAATCCAACCAAAACAACCTTCTAAGACAGTACATATAAGTTCCTAACATATTAGACTTTAAGACCTTAAGTCCTAGCTTAGTTTAAATCATATTCATCCTAAAATCATGCTATACATCTCTTTAATAGTTCATGGCCAATTCTGCCATAATAGGTTACTAATGACCAGAACAATCAACAATCATGTTTTTAGCCCTAGGACACATCTAGTTTACACTAATTAACTTCCAACTGAAAGCGGTTGTACTAGCATCTAATTCACCAGATTAGCTCTTCTAGTAATCACACTTAACACTTAAACAATTCTATACTTTACCTATGTACTCGGCCATAATAATCAGATAGGTTCTAGGTTAGTTAAGCACCTAAAACACTTGATTAATGCTCTAGAATTCCACCCACAAATCTGGTGATTAAACAAAATTCTTTAAGACACCATTTATCCTAGATTATAACAACACCAGATTAGACTAAAGATCATCCAGAACAATCATAATTACCTCTAGGTTATTCCCACTTACTAAACAGCAGCAAAACACCATAAACAAGCTCTTAAGCAATCAGTAATCAAAGGTAGGTTGTAAACACATCCTTTTCTTCCTTAAAACACTTTTCTAACTCTTCTAGCTTTAGGTAATAAATACCTACGAATTTTAATTAGATAATATAGGGGTAATACTCCTGTAAAACATACAGATTTATTAAGGGATGGTAACCATGAAGTTACCTTGCAGATTGCTGAAGAAAACCTTCCTTAAGACAGCTTTTAAGCTCCTAGAATGGACATGGAAATGGAGTGAGTTCCCTTGGTTTCTCCTCTGGTTTTCGGCTGAGAATAGCTAGGAAAGGATGAAGAACACACCAGAACGCCTTACCTCTAGATTGGAAGAAGATGAAGATAGTAGCTCTCCTCCTTCTCTTTGCTCTCGGCCAGGTGGTGGTGGTAAGCTTTCCTCTCTCTTTTTTCTCTTCTAACGTGCTAAATGGCTGAATAGGTGGGGGACGGTTTATATAAGCAAGGAGGACGGTTTAGGTTGCTTAAGGTGAAGGAAAGGTGTGTGTGGCTGATTTCTAAGCCATGTCACATCTCCAATGGGATGTTGCCACCTCCTACCAGCCTACTTAGGTGTCAAGCTCCTATTGGTTATAGTATGTGTCAAGTGTTTAAGTAGGTGCCAACTCATCATGCCACCTCGTGCTTAAAGACGTCCTACTTGCCTACTAGCTTGGTCGTGCTTAAGACGTCCTACTAGCTTGCTAGCTTGCTGAGTCACCTACTTGCTTACTAGCTTGATGAGTCACCTACTTGCTTGCTAGCTTGATGAGTCACCTACTTGCTTGCTAGCTTGCCCAAGCAGCTGCATCACCTACTTGTGTGTTTACTACATAAGCTAGCTGCTGCATCACCTACTACTTGGTTGTCACAATGTTATTGGAGCATTCTAGCTAGCTACTTTTAAAACAATACAAGAAGTGCTATTAAGGACTTTTCTGGTCCAAATGTGTACTTATGCCAATATTAGGATTTAAATATGCTTAATAGCTCATTAAGACCTAATTAGCAAAGTAAATCATCCTTTAGAAACTTTGGGTATTTCAGGTATGATATGAGGCTTCATGGTGGCAAGCTTTCTGTTTCTGATGAAAAAGGGTACATTAATTCTCACTGCTGCTATGACTAGAAATCATATGTTTCTGTTTGATATCTCTAGTGGTGCTTATCATTGTTTGTCTACTATAATCTCTAATGAGTTATGGTTATGACACTTACGATTTGGTAATATGGGCTTTCATGGCTTGAAGAAATTATCTCAAGAAAATATGGTGAAGGGTTTACCAGAAATAATCATCCTGAGCAGTTGCGTGAAGCTTGCACCGTCAGAAAGCATCACCGATCACCGTTTTCAGGAGATTGAAAAAGAGCAGCCATCCTCTTCAGTTAGTGCACTCTGATGTATGCAGTCCAATGAGTACCATGTCAAGTGGTAACAATCGGTATTTTTTTACCTTTATTGATGATTTTTCTCAGAAAATGCGGGTCTATATGTTGCAGAAGAAATATGAGGTGTTTGAATACTTAAAAAAGTTGAAGGCTCATGCAGAGACAAAGTGGTTACCTCCTGAAGGTGTTGCGCGCTGACGGCGGTAGTGAATATTTATCCCACGAATTCAAGGAGTATTGTGAAGAACAAGGGATAAAACACGAAGTGACATGTCCCTACACTTCTCAACATAATGATGTTGCTTAACAGAAGGACAGAACCATCATGGATATGGTAAGAAGCATGTTGAAGACCAAATGGATGCCAAATTTTTTCTGGGCAGAGGCAGTTTCCTGTTCAACATATATACTGAACCGCTCTCCGCCGAAAGGTGTCTCGGGTCTTACTCCTAAAGAAGCATGAACCGGTGTCAAACCTAGAGTAAAACATCTGAAGGTATTTGGTGCCATTGCTTATGCCCAGGTTCCAGCGGAGACAAGAAAGAAGCTGGATGATCGAGCCGAGAAAACCGTATTCATTGGATATGAATGGGAGGATACAAACTATTCAATCTAATAACGAAAGAGGTAATATTCACTTGTGACGTTACCTTTGCAGAAAATGAGTCATGGGATTGGAATATAAGTGGTGTCATAGATCCCAAATGCCATAATATCTCCCTGGTTGAAGAATCATAAAAGAAATCCAAAGGGATGAGAGTCAACACCTAACCAGGCTCAGACAGATGTTTGTAGACCACAGCGTCATCGCCGACAGCCAGTACATCTTCAAGATTATGAGGTAACCCTTGATGATGGGGATACTGATGATGAAGAGATAGTGCATTTTGCTCTATTCGCATATCTTGAGCCATTAACAATGATTGGGGTGAAGATGTAGATGATCGAAAGAGCACTTCGGCATATTGCTTGAACTTTGGAACAACCGCATGCTCATGGTCATCCAAGAAGCAGTCCATTATTGCCCTATCAAACTGCGAGGTAGAATATGTGGCCACAACAACAAGTGTCTGCCAAGCTATGTGGTTGTGGTACCTAATGGATCACATCAATATGCCACAACAAAAGCCAATGACGATTTTTGTTGATCACTCTCTGAGAAATCAAGTTGCAAAGACCGAGATAGAAGTGAAGTACTGCAGATCAGAAGATCAAGTTGCTGTCATTTTCACCAAACCTCTAAAGTATGATGCATTCGTCAAGCTAAAAGAAAGGTTGGGGATAACTTCAATACAAATTAGGATTAAGGGAGGATGTTAAAAATAATTATTAATCCTGTTTTTTGTTTTCCTAATTTTTGTCTCATTTTCTTATTTTACTCTGTCATAAGTTTCATATTTATGAGTTAGAGAATTGTGTAGTTATTTTTCTATTCGTTGAGTTGCTAGATCTATCACACTTTTAGGAAACTAACTTGTCTGTCAGGAGCTCTCAACAATTTAGCTGTTGCACTCTTTTCCTATAAATAGAGTAACTTGGTGCTTTCAAATGCACCAAGTAAAGTAATCTTCATTTCTACTTTTGTAAGTCCACCAATTCTCCTCAAAATTATCAATGTGGAACATCTAATGATGGTTTTTAAAAGTTGAACGTTTACTGATGGTTTAAAAAAAATAGATTTTGGATCATACTGCTAAAAATTAAGAAACTATCTGATGATAGCTTCTATAATTTTAAATATTGTGAAAACGTGCTAATGAACCTAGTCCTGGTTGCTCTCCCTCCGTTAATTAATATCCGTCGTTGTAGGGAGTGATTCTTATTCAAAAATATATGTCATTCTAGCTTTTTGACACACTTTTTCCACTTTTAACCCTACTATTCAACACAAAAATAATTATTATCCAGATGAAAAAGTAAAAAGTAGGAATACATACATCATTATTCTACTTTCTTTAATAAGTGTACAAGTTTCTAAAATAACAGATATTATTGAATTGGGTATTACCCAAACACCATCAATACTTAAAATTGCGTACTTCACCCGGCAAATAACGTCTAGACACCATGACTTGTGGAAACTTACGCATTCATTAACTAGTTTCACTCGAACAATCAACGCAGCCGCATCGAATATTCAAAATAGATACACAAACCAAAAAAAATTCAAAATCCAAAAAATAAAGATTCAAAAATGGTAAAAAAAAACTCACAAAGTGACTTGTGTAATATACCAGAAAGCGGAGAAAAGTAAATTACACAGGAGAAAAAACCAAAAGTGTTAACAATAAACAGGCCCAGAGGACACGATAATTTACTTTTCACTTTTCCTAACCCACCCCACGATTACAAATCCCACCGAGGGAACCGGGAAATCTAAAACCACCACCGACACCCGTCGATCCACCGTCACCATGCGACCCACGATCACCTTCCCCCGGCGGCAACACTCTCCCATCCGCGAACAACACGCGTTCTCCGTGGCGAGTGGGTTCGATGACCTCCACTTCTCCTCCCCCATAAAACGTCTCCCCAAATTTTCTTTCCACCTCCAAAAACTCCGCCAATGACGCCGATGAGCTCTTCCCCTCCCTCCTCCACCATTGTCGCCGCACACGTCATCCCTGCAGAGGCCCCACCACCACCTCCTCCGCCTCTTCCGAAGCCAGCTCCGTTGCCGCCTCAATGGCCCCTCTCCATCCTCCTGATCCTCGTAGTCCTCCGTTCTTATTTCCCTCCTCCGCCTGGATCCGCCGCCGGGAAGAGCCGCCATCGCTTCTCGGTGGTGTTGGGTGGCCGCCGCGTGGTGGAAGTTGATCGGCGGGAACGCAACTCCCATCAGGGTCCCTAGCGTCGTGCTCCGGTCATGGAAGAATGATCCCGTCGACTGATCACAATTTAAAGAGAAGAAACCGAAAATTTGGACGAGAAATTAGCTCTACGAAATTATCAAAGACGAGCGAATTAGAGCGATAATTCGAGTGAAAAAATAGAGATGTTTCGTTACCTCGCTGTCGAAGTCGGAAGAGGAGAGGGAGGAAATGGTGGGAGAAGAAGGCGGTGGGAGGAGGTCGGTTGTCGCCGGATTCAGCATCTTATTTCCGACCTTCCCTGGGCACTAGCTCCTTTGCGTCGTCTCTCGTATCTTTCCCGTGCGAACTGAAGAAGGGAGGTTGCTTTACCCAGCAGACAGCTGCCACGAGAAGCTGCAAAAGCTAAAGGATAGCAGGCAGGGCAGTGGGCACCGGTATGGTAGAGTGAGAGTGGGGAAACGCGAAATGATACTGCTGCACGAGGCTAAAATCAAGTAGCTGGTGATTTTTTCCATTTATGATTGATTGGTTGATTGACCCGATTGGGTTTTAGATTATTGATGAGAAGCTTAAAATAACCAATGTGACACCAGCGTGTTGGGTATGGTTTGTTTGATATATATCATGTCATACTTGCTAGATATGTTGATCCGGCAAATTAAAAATATATATTTAATTTTTTTAAAAAAAATAAAATTGATGCTGTCAAGGATTATAATACACAAAACGTAAAAAAAACATTATATTGATGGTCATATGAATTTGTATAAATGTTCATTAAAACATGTATATCCTCACGTAAAACATGTACATCATCGCATTATAAACATATAGATGGTCACATAAATTTGTACGAATTAAATATGTATATCCTTAGATTAAAACATGTACATATGAGGGAGAAAACTTGTACAGATGGTTATACAAACATGTACAGATGTTCATTAAAACATATACACTCTGATCATTGAACATGTACATTCTCACATTGAACATGTACATCGTCACATTAAAACATGTACATTCTCACCTTAAAATATGTACATCATCACATTAAAGTATCGAACGGCTCCCAAATAGATTACCTACCCTAAAACACCCCAGAACCCACCATAAGAAAGCTAAAAAAACGTTGAAGGCATTTTTAGGGTTTGCAGTGGCGGGTTTAGAGTCTAAAAACCCGATGAGTTAGTTACTACAATATAAAGTATAGAACAAATTTCAAATAGACTACCATACCCCATAACACCCCAAAACCCACCCTAGGATAACTAAAACGTCGAAGGCATTTTAGAGTTTATAGTGAGCGTAACCCTAAACCCGCTACCACAAACCCTAAAAACCTGTCGAGTTAGTTGCTACAATATAAAGTATAGAACAAATTCTAAATAGATTACTCTACCCCTAAAACACCCAAAACCCACCATAGGAAAGTTAAAATGTCGAATTCACCACTTATTACTTAATGAATATTTAATGAATCATAATACAAAATTAATGAATCATATTATCATTTTAGTGTATCAAAAAATAAATTTTTTTAAAAGTTTCAAAACATATCCATGACTGGTCTTGTTTTGAAGAGCTTGAATTTAAGTGAACAAAGATCTAGTATTTTTTCATTTTGGACTTATATATTAAAATTGATAACAATTTAAAGTTATTGTTATTATGATATAAATAAAGAAAAAGAAAAAAAATCTTTAAAAAAAATGCATTCACCCCGTTCGGTTTGGTCTTGCTGCGCGCTCCCATCCTCTCTCCTCCCATCTTTTTTTTTTGTTTTAATTTGTCTTAAATACCCTCAATTATAGCTATCCTACCTACACTCACCTGTAGGCAAGAATTTGCCTTTTGCATTTATTTTGCACTGTATTCTAGTAGGGGAATTGTGATGTAGCACAATGTGTGCTAGTATATTTTTAGATGTCAAGTTGACCTTTTTGTAGTATAATTTAGTTAAATTAATTATTGTGTTTATCATTTTTTTACTACAATTATAAATATTAATTTATAGTTTAAAATAATTTTGTTAAAAAAATAAGTATAATAACTATTAACAAATATTATAAGATAAGTAATTGGTTAGCATCAAAGATCGGTATATACCCAAATCTTGATAAGCTCAGCACGAAACAAGTTAATAGGACATAAACTACTATATGTATACTATTAAGTGTTTCCATTTTTATCTCAATATTTTTATACTACACACAAGCATGTAATAAACGTAATTGTGTTATTAGTGTAGATAAGTAACAACAATTACAACTGAACAAAGTTTTAATACAATCAATACTTGTAAAGTTTAAAATTAAGATTTATACAAGTATCTTGAGTAATAATAACTACAACCCTATTGTTGTACTACAAAATGATCAGCGTTCATTATCCTTTGATCGATATAGGTTTGTCATTGTTGTTCATTCTCGTCTGATCGTCATAGGCCCGTCATTGTTGTTCGTTCTCATCCAATTGCCACACTGTAACAATGAATGTGTTTTCGGGGTTATTCGGCTCAGAGTACTTTTTCCCTCATTGTCATTGAATGGTGTTTTCAGGACTATTTAGCTTATTGTAATTTTACCTTCATCATCGCTGAGTGGACTAGTGTAGACTCACAACAACCACTTGTGAAGTTATGACAGAACTCAAACTGTAACTACTGCTATTGCCACAATAACACTAGCATTTCTAGTATTTTATGTTCTTATCTTAAAATTTATAATCGGACCAAGATCATTAGCGTAGTACTACAACGAAGGTGACAGTTAGTGCAGTGTCATAAACTAGTCCACAATTTATTGGCATTTTTTAATCAACAAGGGATATTTAGTTCCTGATCAACAACAAGAACCATTTTCAGCAAAACAATATTCCAAATCCAAAGTGACATAACAATCGAACAAATGAATGCCCAAATCAAGTAAATAACAACAATCAAACCAATTCACTTCCAGATTGAACAATAGTCTACCAATAGCCAACAAAATTTCCCAAACCCAAATTTGGATATGTAACACCCCTAATCCTAACTTGTTAAAAACGTCGCAAGTCGTAGCAAAATAAATAACGTCGCAGCAGAAATAAAAACTATCTAACCTTGGTGTTACACGCCGTTACTCACCCTTGTGAGTAACAAGGCATTCTTACTTCATCCAACAACCTTACCTCCTCACACTGTGATGAACAGATACTGAGCACTCTAATTATTACAGACCAAGTTCAAACTAAATGAGCAACTAACTGAATACAACAACTCTTTATTACAATACCAAATAAAACTTAAGAGTGTTTAACAACACACCAACTACCCTGTTCCCCGCACTCCGGCTTGTGTCTTCTTCAGTAACCTGAAATGTTTTGCCCATTGAAGGGCTCAACAATCGAAATGCTGGTATGCTAAATGTAGTCCTAAGTCATCTAGATTCCTTGAGTCATTTTAGTCATCTTGTTATTGGATTCTTTACAAGATATACCGGTTTACAATAATAACAGAAATAACTGTAACATCAAACATTCACACAATAGTCCACCTGTATATATCAGTGCATAATAAAAACCATAGCCAGTAATCAAACATCAATAGTCTATAACAACAAACAAACAAGATACGCATATTAAACTGTATTTGTTAGTTGGCCACCTGGCCCTTGACTTTTAACTAATCACTTAAACTTTCCAATTAGTTTCCACCTCAGGCGTCATGTCAAGACAACCCTTAAAAACTTATTAATGGACAGTAGTCCCCTGGGTTCCAATGGAACCGTTACCAGCTGACCTTATGGCCCTGGATAATATTTTGACCGATCCGGTCGAACCTGTGCACCAATGACAGTGCCCTCCGCCATCGTCAAGTGTGGACAATGGATTCCCTTGAGTAACTCCCCATTGAAGTCTCTCGTAGTGATCACGATGCGCAACCAGAAAGTCGAAACAGACTGGATTCCTCTCTTTATAAGTTAGCCCTTAAGTCAATGATACAATATCCAATCCTTGAGTTAAGACTATAACAGTTTGACCATCAGTTAGGATCTCAAAATTCCTAAAGGCCAGTTAGTCTTTTTTTTTCAGTTTAGATGTATAAACTTCCGGTCATAAGACGTTCGTGTAAAATAAAACGCAACAGTGTAAGCACAATATAGTATACAAAATAATATACATAAAATCCCAGATATCGTTCTTTAACAATTAAGCACACACGTCTGGACCTTAGGAAAATCCTTAGGACATTCAGACCACACAATTAACATACCGTTCACCGTAGTAACAGCTAGCTTGACAATTCACGCTCTAGTAATTCCTTCCCATACGCTGATATATATATATACATGCAATACCGAGTAATATTAATACGACTGTTCACTAAATATTATAGTACTGTCACTATAGGTCTAATACTTGTAATATACTAATCCTGTATGTTCTTTATTTCCCCCAGTTATTTTACAGTGACTCCAAGTAGTTCAACAGTTCGTTATTTTATGTGATATCCACATGTGATAATGAATTTCTACCTTGTAGTATATTTCTATTTCCTTAATTATTTATTCATAGTTGTTTCCACTTATTCTTTATATTATATGTTTTGGTTATTTTTATTATAACCACATTTATTTTGTAAACTTTATATTATACTCCATAAGGTACCATAATTCATAGTTTTAATTCCTTTCTTTATTAAATTACAACACCACCTTTATTAATTCAGTATTTATATTTTATACCCAATAACTTTTATAAATTACCAAATAACCATATAACTTTATTATTTACTAATTAACCACTTTAACATTTCGGTAATTACCAAAATAAATATTCTAATCTTTATAAATTACCAATTGACCACAAGTACTTTTCGGTTTCAATATTAACTTTCACATAATTACATTTTAACCCTTAAAACTTTATATATGTTACATATTAACTTATAAACTATAGTTTTAACATTTAAATATCTTAAAATACCGAAAAGACCCATACCTTTTTATTATTTATGCTTCCGCCCCTACTTCATTTCGGTTTTATTTTTAAACTTTCATAAATTACCTTTTCACCACAAAACTTTTATAAACTTAATATTTTATGTCATAAATCATTTTAACCCAAAGTCTTTGGTCAACATTTTGACCAAGACTTAATTTCATACTTAATACTTTAATATACCCATAAAATCATGTATATTCTTGGTTATATCCCAAACTTCTCAATAATCACAAAATAGCCCCAAAACTTTATAAAATGTTATTTTAACACTTTAACACTTATTTAAATTCACCAAAATTCATAATATTAATTCCTACCTTATATTATACCATAAATATACCAAATGAACCCTTATGTTCTCGCAATCCTAATAATACCATAAACTTTTCAAAATTTACATTTTAGCCACATAACTTATTAAACTAGCCATTTAAATACTTGTAGCTATTTTTAATATTCCCAAAATTTATAATATAAGTTATTACACTTATATATATTTCAAAATTCACCAAATGTCACATATTGTTCTCGGCTTTACTTATATTTTACCATATGGTTTTAAAACTTGATTTAAACTTTAAAATAAATACATATAAATGTATATAAGCCATATAACACTTCTAAAAATTATGCTAATGAATTAGAATGATTATAAACTCAAAATAGAACATTAAATCCCTAGACCATTCAGTTGAGTTATTTGTGTAACATAATTAATTTTTATGACACAAATTAAATATATACCTTAAGGTAATAATCTTACCTTATATGTTATAAATTATTTTCTTGACAATCTAACCCAAAGTATTTTCGGCCTTAATCTATTTAGAGGTTATACATAATTTTTATACCAAGGTTTGGAGCTTAAATCAAACTTAAACTTAATAAACCTTAATTGTATAAACTTACTCCTTAAATCAAGACAATTCTTGTACTTGATTTTTCCTTGAATTCCAAGCTCTCCAAATGCTATTTTGATGAAGGTATTTCGGCCTCCTTGTACATATGTAGGAGATCTATTTGTTAGACTTCTAACAAGAATTTATAATAATATTGTAGTAATTTTGCAAGGGTTTACCCTAGGAATTTAACAAGGTATTTTTGGTACACCTTGGGATGATTGTAGATCCAAGTTTCCTTCATGAAATAATGAAGAGAATATGGATTTAGAAGCTCCTAAATTTTGAAAATTGCTTAAGGTAGTTTACTAGGATTTTCAACATAAAAATATACCTTAACTTGATCTTGTTGTTGTTGAATTTAGGAACCTCCTTGGAACACTTATGCTTGGCGAAAATTGTAGGAGTTGCTAGGATGATTTCTTGCTTCAAGACTTGAAAGATTTAACTAGGAAATTACATAGAAATGGTGTTAGAGCTTGAAACACCATTAATGGAGCTTAGAGCTCTAAGGGATTAACTTAGCAAAGGAAGAAGAAAAGAGAGGGAGTAAGGAACTTACCAATTCGGTGATGAGGCAAAGGGAAATGAAGAGTCACGTATGGCTTTAGAAGAAAGGAATGAAAGCAATCAAAATCTGATTGGTATTGTTTATTTGATCAAATTGATTAGTCATGCTAGGTAGGCTCCTTTCATTAATTAATTGTTTGGTCCATGGATCCATATAATGCTCTTGTTTTCGGCCACATGTGGAGAGAGTTGAGAATTAATTAGTGAGTCTAGTATATAGGAAGTTAGGCAAGACATTTGTTTAGCATTTTATGAGTCATTATTGATGCTAATCTTTGTTTTATCCTTGCAGGTTTTCGGCTATAATGGAGCATGTAGGCAGCTCCTAATTCATGTAGACTTACGGCTAACATGGTGGTGGGAAGCTAATTTAGATTAGTTTTATGCTAGACATGTGATTAGGCTTAGCTAAGTGCTTGTTTTATTTGATTGATTAACAGCAATAATGCTCCCCTTCTCCTGTATATGAATCGGCAGCATTAGGAAATGGATGGATGTTCATTAATTAAGTCACAACTTTTACATATACAAGACTACATCTACTTTCCATGTAATTAATTATATTGTCTTTACATAACTAATCTTCATTGTTTTCTTGCAGGGAAATCGGTGGACAAGCCTCATTTGACTGCTATTACTTGACACCTTACCATATAATACATGATAGGATGAGTCATTATCCATAAGGCAATGTTCTAGGCCAAAACTAGTCAAAATAAACTACAAATGGCGCCTTCTATGGAGACTAGCTGGGGTTGATTTTTGATTTAATTCCTGTCACATTATATTGTACTAAGACCATACTAATATGTGTAATAGGTTCCAGCATTTAATTGGTACATTTATACTATGGTAAAAGGTGAAAGTTTTAAGGTAAAAATGCTGATTTTAGGTACCGTTTTGATCCAAAAATCGCCCCCACTTGTACTATGAATTTAGTACTGGCATTAATTGATTTAGATGGTCAATTTATCCCCTTTTAAGATTATCAACTCGTGGCTCCTCAAAAATTTCAAGGCAATTGCGTAGAACGCGTTTTTGTGACACCCGAAGGTGCGTTTTTGTGCTTTAAGAATTTTCTGGAAAATAGTTAGTCGCTATGAGTTCCAAGTGTTTATTGACATTTTTATAGTCAATAATAATATGTTAAGGTGTTACATTGAGTTATATGGGTTATATAAACTTGTAACTCAATTTTCGGGCTAACGGGACACTCCCGAGGCAAAAAGGAGCGTTAAGAAATTCGTCCGAGCACTTTGATTATTTTTGAGAAAGTATCTCGAGAACCCTCTTTGGAATAATGAATATTAGTGATAGTAACTCTTAGAATGATTTATATTGGAGTTTGTGCCACTTCGGTACCCCTCCGGGGCACTCCCGGGGGTTTATGGGGCCCTCAACGGGAACCTCCGAGAACTTTGTCTTTAACCGAGAATTTATCTTGAGAACTTAATCTTAAATGTTCATTACAGTGTTATTTTGTATTTAGAATGAAGTGTAATGCTTTACTTTATTTAATAAAGTATTTCCGGGACTTTCGGGCCTTAAGGGGCCCTTAAGGGAACTCCCGGGCATTTTATATTTTTACTCGGTTATAACCGAGGTCTTGTGTTTTAAAGATCATAAAATGATCCTTGATTAACTTCACATGAGTTTTATAGCTTATATAACTTGATTAGATTAAGGTCGGGCTTTAACGCTCGTTTTTGACCTTAACGAGTTTAGGTGCGTTTTAACGCCCAAGTGTTTATATACTTTTATTAGGGTTTAACAATCCCCTAAATAATAATTATTTATAATTATTTAATTATTTAAAGGTTAGGGGTATTTCAGGAGAACAATCGAATAATCAAGATGCCCAAATTAGATAACCAATAAAAAACGTGTAACACCCCATATGGGTAACTGTCCAACAACCTTGCTTCCACATCATCCAGGTTTGATAACTAGCCACTTTAGGCCCTTAATCCTCACTTGGGCTTAAACGTGGAAGGTCTTGTTGTTGTAGTTGCTAACAAGATTTTTGTAGGGTAAATAATGTACAAAATGAAATAAAAGAATAAAAAGAATCCTACAACTCTACTACAGGTAGTAAAAATCCCGGTCGGAATAAAGTGTAAGTAAATTACGACCAAGAGTATCGAACCCAAGCATGATCACAAAGTCAAATTGGCAAGTGAAATACCCCAAACTTAGATATGGTGTGTAAGTGATAAGCTAAGATATAAGAAGGCTAAATAATGCCTTAGAAACATTAAGAAACCATTTTAATCAAAGAAAACATAAGGAAACACCAAAAGAGCAGTTTAAGCAAAAACGTGCTCTAAGCTTGGAGAGAGACTTAGGTGAGCACCCAAATATCATTCTTAGACCTTAGTAATATCCTAATGGTCATTTTAAACCAATTACCAAAGAAAACCAAGCTTGAAAACAAGTTAAAACACAAAATGTGCTTTAAGGAGTCTTAAAGCACATTTTTGAAAAATTGTCTTGTAAATGGGTTTTGAGTGGCTAAATGTCCATCATTACTCTTTAATTAAAATGTGTACTAATTAGTATCACATTAGGAAGTCTAAATCAATGGGAAATTAAAAATTTCACAATTATGTGCCTTGTTTAGTGAATAGTAACCAAATAGTGCTAGTTTAAGACATTAGACAAAGTAAGTCAATCAAATGGTCAACAAAGACCACAATACACCTTATTTGACCAAGGGGGCCGGTTTTTAAGTGTGACTCACCACACTTATCTAGCTAAGTAATGAATAAAGTAAAAGTAAGTAAATTCACTATTCACCTTTAACATAAATATCCTACCTTTACTTACCTCTCTCCTCACCTCTTCATTCTCTCTTGTTCCCACCGGTTTTGAGCTGCTCCTCTCTTCTTCTCCAACGTGAAGAACAACCTCCATGCTAGCTTCACCTTCCTTTGATTACTACTTACTCATTTTAGCTCCAAAACCAAAACAAATTACATATTCTTCTTAGTTAGCTCAAGCTCTTCCTTTCTATCCTTCCAAAACTTCAAGAGCTCCATTTTGGTGCCAAGGCAAACCGCCATTAGAGGGGAAAACTCAAGCTTGGAGACTCCATTAGCTTCTCCATTCTCTTAAGGTAAAGAATATGTAAGAAAATATAGGTTTCCATCATTTTCTCTCCATGTCCGAAAATTTGTACTCATGGGACTCCATGTTTATGCCTTGTTCTAGCTTGGTTCTACTCTCCAAAGGATAAAGGAGGTCCTTCTTGCTTCATACCCAAGCTTGTCTTGAGAAACCAAGGTAAAACAATCAATATAATACCTTAAAACACATTTTTAACCTAGGTTTTATTCCTTAAGGTTAGTGTGTTGTTTAGTACTCATTGGAGTCATTGAATATTGGTTAGAACATTGGCAAGGAGAACTTGTTGGGTGACCGAGATTGAGCAAGGAAAAACTTAAGGAAGAAAGTTTGTGGAGCTTGTAGAAGAACAAGGTAAATTACTTACCTTAAGGTGTTTTATTGTTTAAGGGAATGGGATTTAGATAGGTGATGAGTTTAGTGTAGAGTTTACATTGGGAAAGAACTATAAAAACCTAGGAGAAACAATGACTATACTTGTGAACTTGTGACTAAGGAGCAAATGAGAAAAGGAGATAGTATAAGAATGTCAAGGTGAATTATAAGAACATTTAAATTGCAATGGGAGCCTTGTTGTGTGTATTTGCAGGTCAAAGGCTATATATATTGAGGAAATTTAGTGTTTAAGATTTATGCATTTAAGGGCCTAAGAGCCAAGTCATTTAAGGGCCTAAGTGCCAAGCAATTTTAAGTTTATGCACTATATTGTGATGTAGTGTAGTTTTGATGTTTTATGTGTGCTAAGGAGGTTTGGTGAGAATTTGAATGTTGATAGCTAATTAATGGTGAGAAACTAAATGTTTTGGTGTAATAATATGCTAGAGAACCCATGGCAAAATTTAGTGAAGAACCTAAGTGTTTAGGATGTGTTGAGGAGATTTCATGACTAAGGAAGCATTAGGAAACTTTAGGAGTTGTTTTGACAAAAAGAGTGAGTTTAAGGTGTTCTTTAGAATTAGAATGACTTAGGCATAGTACGGTGGATTTAGGAAGCAAATGAATGTCTTGGGATATACTTGTGCATTTAGGACTTAGGCAAATATTGGTAAACAAGTAGGAAGGAGAATAAGATGTTAATAGATGGAGGCATAAACTTGTGTAGAAACTTTGAGTAGTTGCATAAAGGAGTTTCAGATGGTGAAAGATGCTTGGGAGATGATGTTATAGTGGTGAGGAAGCACTTGGCATAGTGGCTATATTAGGTATGAACCACCACTTAGAAACCTAGTGAAAAACATTACAAGTGTTGGCATTATTATAAGAAAGATGCATGATGACAAAGGTGGATGTTGGTGAGTGATTTAATGAGTTTTGTGGAGGGCTTAAGGTGTATTTGAAGTGCCCAAATGAGGTTAGAACATACTAGGATATATGAGGTGAAGTTTGGAGTCAAATGGGAATTTAGGAACAAAGTTCTGGAGCCGGCCGACCTTAGGGACCGGACCTGCAAGGTCGGTCGAGCTCAGTTTACACTACCAGAAAGAGTTTCTAGAATGGACCGACCTTGGGGACCGGACTTGCAAGGTCGGTCGGGCTTGTGGTGTACGAATTGAGTCTCTGGAATGGACCGACCTTGGGACCGGACTTGCAAGGTCGGTCATGCCTAGAATTGTTACGGGAATTGGTCTCTGGAATCGACCGAACTTGGGACCGACCTTGGCAAGGTCGGTCGGGCTTAAATTTCCCACGGGGAAAACTCTCGGGAATGGACCAACCATGGGGACCGGACTTGCAAGGTCGGTCGGGGTAAAATTTTCAAACGGTAATATGTCTTGGAATGGACCGACCTTGGGTAAGGTCGGTCGGTAAGATCGGTCGAGCCAAAAAAAAAGAAGAAATTTTAAATTCTAAAGATGTTAATTGGTAATAAGGTATACCATTGGTAGGGTAATAATGATTAGGAACCTAAGAACCTAAGGAATTAAGTTAAGTTAAGTATAAACCTTAATGTTTAAAGTTAAGTTTATAAGGTTAGGTCGTAAGGACTTAAGAGAGTATTGGATGGGAATTCTTAGGGACTAAATGAGTTAAGCGAGGTGCAAATAACTGATGGCCTAAAAATAAATGAATGTTTTAGGTTTGTGAATTGGGACCCCCGAAGAAGGTTAAACAAACGACAGTCGACGGTGAACAGTACAGTCTTTCTTGTGACCTGCTTGCTAACGAGGTGTCCCTCGGCTTGTGTGGTATCTGTTTATTTGCTATGACTAAGACAAGATAAAGCATGCAACCGGTTATACTTATTCTCGTTGTGAATGTGTTTTCTTTACACTAACCCACGAGACTTGAGATTGTTACTAACTAAGTTTAGTACTTACTGAGTTAAGGATAAGAGTTAAGTATTGGTATCTGTTGGTTAATACCCGTTAAGGTTTAACTAACATATGGCGTGTAAGACTTTTACTAACTGGAACTGAGTGAGGAACCCGGGACTGACTCCGGTCATGCATGCTAAGGAAAGGGGGACGGTATCTGAATCAGATCCGCCCTCCGCTTAAGGACTTGTCTTCGGACTTGTTGCCTAGGGTCGGTTGCCGGCTCAGCTACACTGGACTCCCGTCCAAGGTAGATGCATTAAGATGGTGCGGTAGGATCACCTAAATCCTAAGTTTAAGTTAAGCTACAACCATTTCCATTCTAGGAATGGTTTGTATACTGAGATTGAGATAAGGTTAAGACTGAGGTGAGTTAAGGAGAACTGAGGTTAAGGAAGTAGGACTAAGGAGGGTGGTTACTAACCCGCTTGATAGGGAATGCTTGTGTCGTTCATGTGGTGAACTATGTATGTTCACCTGTGGATTGTGTTTATAGCACTTCATATCATGATTGTGTTTCTAATCAATTTCATGCTATTGACAATTAGTCGTCGTAGCCCGTTAGCTTGAGGGCCACGAGGGGTCGTACCGCATTCGTGCTGACTAGAGGTGATAATTCGGGCGGGCGGGCCGGGTTCGGGCCGGGCCAGAGAGAGGTTTTTTGGGCCCGTCGGGCCTACTCATGGAGACCGGGCCCAGTTTTTTATATCTTCGGGCGGGCTAGGCCCGGTTTTTTTCCAGCTTCGGTGCCCGGCCCGCCCGGCCCGGTTATTTGCTTATTTTTATTTTTAACATAAAAAATATTAAAAAATATATATATTAATTTCAAAATCATTATTATATATATAAATTTGAGTAAAATTTTTATATTATAGTATATTTAATATAATTTTGATATATGTATTATATCAAATAATATAAGATATAAATTATTTTATATATATTTTTTAAAAAATAATAAATAATATTGAAAACCGGCCGGGGGGCTTGGCCCGCGGGCTTGAAAATTTGCCACGGCCCGGCCCGGTTTTTTTATTCGGGCCCATTTTTTGTCCAAGCCCGCCCGAACAGCCCGTCGGGTTCGGGCTTACCGGGCTTTTTCCGGGCCGGGCCGGACAGGTTTGAGCACCTCTAGTGCTGACCCCCTTTGGGGGCTGTTTTTACACTTGCAGGTAAGAGGCCATGAAGTCACACCACGAGAGTAGGAGCGGTTAGACGTAGGTAGGATGGGTTGTTTATTTTGAGTACGGGTTGCGCTTGTGCTCCCGTCTGTTTATATTGAAACTGATATAAGTTATGACTATGACTTAGATACTTAAACTCGGTTGGTTGGTGGTATTTTGGTTGGTGGTATTTTGGTCGGTTGTTTATTTTGGATAAGTGTTGTAAATTGATAAGGCCGGTATATTCTAACGATCAGACCGTGGCAAGGTCCCGGTGTTTGTTGTTTTCTGCTGCGACGAATTCGATTAAGTGTTAAGTTTTACGACAACCACGATTGGCTTTGGACAGGGGTGTTACAGCAAGTCTCGAATTAACCAACTTTTGAACGCGCCGGATGTCACGCCAGACATAAGATGCACGACACATTCAAGAACTTTAAATGCGCCGGACACCAGACACCCGGTATTGCATCCAGCACTGTCAAAATGTCAAATTGTTTTCCAGTTTAGGTTTGAAACAAAACACTCACAATCCATTATCGAATCCAGCAAATCTTATGCCAGTAAACGAACAAGAAAGTGGGGAATAAATAGGTTGATTCCAAATCTTAAGTCTTGTTGCCCAATCCATAGAACAACAAAGTTAAAGACCACTAAGATTCATCAACCGATTCTATTAGAATTTTGAGATAAGGAGAACAAGTAGCGAACTTATTCCACTTTGAACAAAGATCAAAATCTTAGTTTGAAACTTGCAAATTTATTAATGATCATAAATGTTTTTATAAAGACAATCATCCTTAACCAAAGATAACAAGGAATTCTACTGCACCATTTACACAAGTACAAGAAGAAATACAAAGAGGAGAAGGGAATTTGTCATAGTCTTCACTCGATAGAAATCTCTTTTCTTCTTCAAGGATGGACGCACAGAACTTCCTTGGTAGAATTGACACCAAAACTCGGGATGGATGCGCATTGTGGAGTATGAGTGGAGTGTGTGTAGTGTTGAAGTGTCTTTGAAGCCTTAGACCTTCGACCTATTTATAGACTTCAATTTCTCATGTGTGCTGGACGACATGTTGGGTCATTAGTACCCGGCACCACATGTAAATCGTTTGCTTTTAACGGTTAATTAAACCGCCAAATCAGCGAAGAGATACTTGTGCCGGACAAGGAATGTCCGGCACCATACCCGGCATTAGTTAGTTTGCTAACGATAATTAAGCGCTAACTCTTGGCGAACTGAGACGACTCTTACTTGTGCTGGCTAAGATATACCCGGCACTGCATCCAACAACACTTCTACTCTGCTCTATGTTGATGTCGTGAATGGACTTTTGACATCATTTCTGGCAAAACTTGTCCTTTAGTTAGAAATTTATTCCTAACGTGAAAAATACACCAAACATAAGTCTGAATATATAAAATGAACTTTATATATATAAATACTAACTATTCTATCCTTATTTTGACTAATAATCTTACAATTCTAGCCTATAAAATATGATAAGTTTGAGGCTTATCAGTAGTCAACTCATATGTATCCTTATAAACCACTCACAATACTACTTATATCCTGATGTGGGATGGGGATATTACATACTCCCCACTTAAAGAACGTGACGTCCTTGTCACAAGTCCAATATCCAAAGTCCTAAGGGCCTACTCAGTAGGTATCCGGTAGTCTTTCCAGACACGGTCCCGAGTTGTTTTGATACCATTTGTAACACCCCATATGGGTAACTGTCCAATGTGGAGGGTGATTTGTGATATTAGGGGGGGGTCTATCTAAATATGGTATGACTGAGAAGCCTATATCCTAGAAAATGTCATTCCGTGGAGGGTGAAAACTTGTTATTCTGACAGCCCTCAAATACCTACTTCATCGTTCGTTGTCCCCATAAAGCTTGATAGGGAGTGCTATTGAACACTACTCCTTTTCTTAATGGGTTCCACACGGACTTATGGCCTCTATAAGGCAAGAATTGACTAGTCGCCACCTAGTTTGACCTACGGAACTAGGAAGGGAGGAGAAGGGTCTAAGAACCATAATTGACTCTAATGATTTATTGCCTATGGATAGGACTTACTTGATCATACCAGAGATTCTATTGTGGGTTCGCACTGGGTTACACCCCTTGGAAGTGGCAACGACCACGACTTCGGATTGGTGCCCGAGGAAACCTCGGTCTTCAATTGTTGGGATTGCCTTCTTTAAAAACCTTTTTAGAAGAGATTCATTACAAGGGATCCACAAGGATAGGATTAGGACATGAAGAGAGATAGAGAGTAGATAAGGTGAGCTTTTCTACCAAGCTAGCACCAAGAGGAAGAATTGGTGAATTCGAATGAGTATAGAATGAAGATTTAGGTAAATTCTGAGGTTGAGCGAGAATGGACAAGACTTGGAGTCTGACAGTTTGAAGTTTGTGGGAGTCGAAGAAGGTTCGAGTGTTTTAAGAGGTATGAAGAACACCTCAGAGAGGGAAAATGGTTTTTTATTGGAATGGGGTTGCACCTTAGATGGGCTGCCTACGTACTCAACTCCATGCTGAGATCAGACCTTAAGTAGTTCACGGGTTTAGGATTTTGAAGGGTTTTGAGGTGTTTGAGATTTAGAGGAGTTTGGAGTTTTGAGAAGTTTTAGGTTTGAGGTGTTAGTCTGTGAGACTGTAACACCCCTACCGCTAATACCGTCATTACCGTACAATACTTACCTTCACAGCAGACATTACATACTCAACGGCGGGTGTACAATGCCGTTAGTCGCCCACGTGACTAACAGGAGAGTTACAATCCTACATACTATTGGTCTGATGAATATGAACATACCGAGTACTCTACACAATACAATACTTCCCATTGCATACTCAACCATAATCCATTACAACTCCAATACATTACTATAACGAGTCTACTACAATCCTTAATTTACCGATACAGTTTGGACCTCCAATTTCACAATACGTTACAAATGCAATCCCTTTAATACAACTACCCATGCTTACATAGCAGTCCCCGTCCTACTCTCTCGAACGGTGGTCGGCTTCGGGTACCTGCACACTAAAAACGTTCCCCCTAGGGGTCAGCTTACGCTGAATATGAATTTCGCATATACCGCGTGCTAACCGCGGTACACTGACTACTTTGGGTCGGATATACATGAAGTTCATTTTACATGCATACATACATACTCATGCTACAACAATACAATCAACAATACCTACATACACATACAAGGTTCAATACTTACTAAGGAAGACAATTCGTTAGTCAACCGTTCGTATTAGTTATTTATTCATTACCCTTTCGTGGCGCTACTCACTACTCTGTTCGTACTGTGTTCAATATTCGCTACTCTACTCTTACTCACTCCTTACTCTTGGATACTCATCACTCCATGTCAATACCTTACTCGCATACGATCCTTACTCTGTACTCGTACTATACTTGTGCATACTCACTACTCAATATTCCATACTTACTCATACGTACTCAATACTCAATACTTACTCATACATACTCAATATCGGTCGGTACTCTTACATACTCATACTCACTTCTTACTCAGTACTCATTACTTTACTCATACATACGCAATACTCAATGCATTACTTTGGCCACGGGCGAGTTCATACCAAGCCTCACCACCGGACCTACAATACGGGGGCTATACGCTTAGCTCCTCAAATACTCAATGTCCGTTTTTAC
This sequence comes from Limonium bicolor, assembly GCA_023374045.1. Lineage (NCBI taxonomy): Eukaryota > Viridiplantae > Streptophyta > Magnoliopsida > Caryophyllales > Plumbaginaceae > Limonium > Limonium bicolor. The sequence goes on along the minus strand of CM041778.1, from coordinate 69,376,407 downwards.
CGGACTACTCAAATTCCCAACACTCTTCTCTCAGAGTAATTACAATCTCATAGATTAGCCTAGAAGTATCTCTCTTGATAACCTCCACTAGCTTAGGGAATTACCACCGTCTAGTATCCTCAGATTTAAGGTTTCCCCAACGTATCGAATACTCTCATGTTCGGGACATTACTTACATCAGTCGGGTCCTCTCATAATGGGTCGACTAATTGCTAAGGGGTTTGGAGATCCCTCATCATTCTTTACTACTCTCATGGTTCATGTCTTGCACCAAGTTTAGTTCCTCTAATAGAGGTTACTTATATACTTTCACTACTTATTATTTGTGGATTGTTCATTTCGATTCTCCTACCGTTATCGGAAGGTTATTACTCCCTTACACTCTCACATTCTAGTGAGTTCATTGGTTTGCGTTGTCATTTATTGATTCGTTAGTTTAGTGCGTTGCTACGATTCCATTAGTTCACAACATGACTCTTACTACGAGTCAATACACAACTGGACTCATCTATGAGTCGATCTACGCACTAAATGAAGCCACACAATCAATCAAGAAGGATAGCTCATACAGCATACAGCAAGACATATAGTGATAGGCAATAAACCGTTTTCATGCTTTAGTCTGATTAGCCGGCATACAGCACACAAATCAACGTAACTCGGTTAGCATACGGGGCATGAGAAAATCATACCTTTTACTGAAATTTACTTTACTGGAGTTCTCCTGTTCCTTGGTCCTTAGTTGTTCCTCGAGTCTTATTCTCGAACCAATGACTACATGCCAAATGGTTCAATTAATATACTACGCATTACAATACATATATAATTACTATCCCTATACTTACCCCGTTATCCCATTGTTTCGGTTTAACTTAATGTTCTTAATTACTTCTCAAACTTGTTTACACTTCTTAGGACCTTAAAAGTCACCAAAAAGGCCTAAACATTCATTAGAACCATTACCATTCAATCCCCCATCATTAAGAGCCTTAGACAAATTTTTTCCTTCATCTCTGGTATGGACCGCCCCAGAGGGGCGGTCCCAGGGGCGGTCCACAACAGAAGCTACCCGTTTTTTCGTTTCTTCACTTCTCTGCACTGGACCTCCCCACAGGGGCGGTCCCTAGGGGCGTCCAGAACAGAACCCATTTTAAAAACCGTTTTTCTACACATTCTGAGCTCCAAATTCACCCCAATTTTTTCCCTATTCCACAATTTCCACATGTTTCCTACATGTGAAAACATAAAACATGTCATTAAACCTCTCCAAATCATTGGTTAAACCCTTACTCCAATTCTTGCTCAAATTCTACAAATTTCCATTCTCATTTTCACACTTTGCACACTTGTGCATTCCTACACTTCTCTTTGCATTTAGCACTTTGTTCTAACTTCATTTTACCATTCCAATTCATTTCCAAGCAACTACAATACCTATACCCAAGTCCAACACTCTTTTTACCAATTCTTGCACACTAATTTTTTCCTAACTTCTCCAATGCATGTTAATACACTTTGCTACAGATTCTGCACTTCTTATTTCTCATACTACTACTACCTCTTCATCACTACTAAAACATACCTACTAGCTCCAATACACACCTTGGTTCTCCCATCCACCAAGTCATCCATAAATGTACATTTCCTACCAAAATTTTGCCATAGTTCACCTACTTTTCCTTACATCCTCAAATACACATTCTCTCTTCAAATTCAACCTAAAGCTAGCCACACCCAACAAGGGTCCTACCAGCACACAAGGTTCATACAAAATCTTAATACACCAATACTTCTTCAATCACAATACTAATACATCATTGCTTCCCTCCAATAACAATCATAGTACACATACACCATTCATTTGGCTCTAAGGCCTACAAATCCACACATTTGTTCAGAAATGCTCAAACCTTCACAACTACAATACTAGTACAATAGTTCAGGTTCTTTTACTTGTTTACCCATTCCCATTACACTAATGCATTAATCAAGCATTGAGAAGGAGCTCTTACCTTGAGCTTTTGATTCCTTCCTTTCTTTTCCATTTCTCCTCTTCCTTTCTTTCTTGTGCAAATCGGTTTGTGGGGGATGGAGTTACCAAACTCCATCCCAACACCCAAATTACATAAGGAGAATATAATTAAACTTCTAACCTCTTATAATACCACTAACTAAATGAAGGGTTTAAATTACCACGAGTTAGGGTTTTACCTTGGAGTTTCAAGAGAGGTTTTTAAGCCTTGAATACAAAGGAGAGTTCCTCCACCATTGGAGAGTTGAACCAAGCTCAAACAAAGAAGAAAACAAGGCATTACAAGAAGGGTAAAAATCGGCTACCAAAAGAAGTGAAGAAAGAATGGGTTTCTCTTGAACCTTTTTACCTTAGAAGGAAGGGAAGATTCCAAGCTTCGAAATGGTGCTATTTTCTCTTCAAATGCCCAAAACCCATGGAGGTCAACTTCTTCTTTTTGAGATTTTGAAAAGATAGAAGTGTAGAGGATGATGAGGAGAGTGCAAATATGTGGTTATTTTTGCATTTGGAGTTCAAATGAGGCTTGGGCATGGAGAGGAAGGTGAGAAGCCATTGGAGCTATTTTGAGAGCTTCAAAATCGCCCAGCACAAGAAGGAAGAAGAGAGGAATCAGGTGGGGAGGAGAATAACGTGAGATAGAGGGGGAGTAGAGGAGAGAGAAGACTAAAAGTAGCTTTTGTACTTTTCTTTCACTTTTGCTTTTGTTTTTTTTTTGTTTCTTCTTTAGTTAGTGAGGTCAATTGAGTCAACAAGGAGGGCTGAGTCACTAAAGAAACCGGCCCACTATACTTATACATGCTGGAGCGTTTTTCATTTTTTTACAGAAAACGCTCATTAATTTACCCGGTTTTAGCACTATTCACTAACCGGGCCTGTTTCCGGAATTTTCTTGTTTCTTTAATTTTTATTGGCTATTAAGCTTCCGTTAATGCTTAATAATATTTGTTTAATGATTTATAATTTTTATGGGTTCGTTTGACCGCTTAAAATCACGTTTTAGAGTTTTCTTGAAAAATGTGCGCTAAAGCTCTATTAGCGTTTTAATACATTATTTGGATCCGTTTTCTTCGGGAATCATTCCCGTATACTAATTAGGCATGAAATAGCCTCAGGAATCCTTATAATACTCTAACCGAGGTCTCGTACCTCCTATGGTTATTTAACGCTTACTTTAGCGTTTTCCGCTTTCTAAGCGTTTTCTCATTTCTTTTGGATTTATTTTCCTTACCAAAATTACTTAGGCACTATTAGGCCCTTAAATACCATATTAAAATAATATTTCACCATATTTAAGTTCGGGGTATTTCAATCTACCCCCTTAAAGAACTTTGCCCTCAAAGTTGGTGAATCTAATATTGTTACTCGTATAAATACTCTATGCTAAGGTTATGACCTCTACATATAACCTGTCAAACTCCAAATGTCTGACATGATGTATACTACGCATCCAAACAGCATGTCACTGCATGCATAGCAATCAAAAATATCCGTTTTACTTCTCTCCAAGGGGGTCCATCCGCAGACAATTAGGTACCATCCCCCCAATGGCGAGTGATCCCTCAGGTACCGGTCACATTTGAACACTTACGCTTTCTGGTTCACGGCCATCATGACTTGAGCATTACACTTTCTGGCTCTACGGTCCTTTGGTTCTGATCAAATCATTTGCACATAGAGATCCTCAGGCACTTACTCATACTTACTTACTCATACTTTACTCTTACTCGTACTTACTCGTACTTACTCATACTTACTCGGGGCTACGCCGCCCCAGTGCCTTTGGAAAAATACAAAACACACACTGTCACCGCACGAACGGTGTAGTGGTTTCAAACTACTCTACACTTCCACAGACTCAAAACTAGCTTCACCTCCTATGGTTTCGACCGGATACCCGCGCCTAGGCATGGAAGATCCACTAGCGCCCGTGGAAGCGGTTTCAAAACCGATCTTCATTCTCAAGTTTGAAGAAAACATTGTACCAAATTAGTTTTAGAAATTCATTTTGAAAACTTGCATACATCTCCTAATTTCAATTTATAATGATTATTCCTATTACTAGTGTTATTACTGTGGCCACTTAAGGGAGCTTCCAGAGTCCTTCAACCCCAATGTGATCAGCATTGGTGTTGAATTATCCTTCCACCCAATATGTGTTCGGTTTCCCTTGATCGCTAGCAAATCAAGTTCCACCTCCCACTTCCATTCAAACAGACAACTCGTCAAACAGTATTTCGTTTTCTATCTTGTTAATCTTGCTACTCATAATCATACACATACATTTTCCAATTCATATGATTCACTTACTTACTTACTAATCATTTCATCAATCATTGATACATCGTCTCCAACTACTATACTTAAGGAATTCATGGGTGTAATACCCATTAATTTGCTATACCAAATTTATACTCATAAATACATCGGTTGTACACCGATTTATACTCATTACATACATCGGTTCCATACCGATTTATACTCCTCAAGTCTCCCGTGCATACTCATTCTTCATACTATTACCAATCGGGGTCCTCATTCCCCTGGAGTTTCTCTACTCCTTTCTTATTCTTATTTCTCAAATAACTACAATTACACAATGAGTGAATACAAATGTTTATGTAACATAAGTATCATCATCATCAAACGAATTCTTTTGCGCTATGCGCATTGTAGTTTACGCACCTATCACGTAAAACATACATTTCGCGGTTTCGCTCTACCCCCCTTAAAAGGGATTACGCCCACGTAATCTACCATGTGTCAACATTGGACATTGGTCGAAGGCATTCAGCTGTCATGGAGTGGTTCAGCTTCCATGCGGTCTATTATACAATGTTCCTTGATCAATGGGTCTTAACCGTATTACCGGTTAGTCCCTACATCAAGAAATTCCATCGGAGTTTATTTACTCTTAGAAATTTCTCTCTAAGGGTTCAGCCTAAATGGCTTCAAGGCATGATGATTGACCTTTTATTCACTAGGTGTATTTCACTTAGATTTTGGGCCCGCTAGCTTCTGCTGCATGACTCTGATAGCTCAGGTTATTCGCCCTTTTTGTTATCCTTAACCTCACCTTTTTACCCCTCTTTTCGTGGGAATAAGGTTTGTTCCATCGAGCGTGGTATTCCTTTACCGTGCGTGAACTCAATGAGTTTTAGATTCATAACCAGCTCTCTGGCAATCTATATACATACTGTTGTGTTTTGTAGTGATCATTCACTTGGTCCTCCGACTTATTGTCGGGTAAGGTTAAGTCACTACTTAGTTGTAGTGCTTCCTCCATTGTCAGTAGCTTCTGAATTATGCTCAGTATTTTGTTTGGTACAAGTGTTCTTTGCTTGTATGACCTAGCATTTTCAATGCGTCGGTCCTTGTGACTTTCTTAAGTCTCCTTTCACTTTTATTCCAAAGGAATTCACATCTTGTGATTGTTGGTGTGTTTCACACTCTTCGTGCTTCTTTGGCGTTAGGCCGCACAGTTTGTTTCTAAGCTTTTGCTTAACTGGCTTATGCCATGTTTACTGGTGAAAGGAAGAATTTACCACGTTTTACCTTTTTCCATCTTCCTAGCTATCCACTTGATCATTAACTGCACAAGTGCAATACCAAAACACTCAGTCCTACAGAGAGCAGAGACGTAAACTCCTGGCAGTAACTCTCTTATGTGATCGCGATAGGAATGATCGTTACTCCTTCAGGTGGTGTTTCATCGTTTGGTGCAGACTCCTGGCTTGTTGCCCGGTCTGTCCACCATCCTTTATTAACAACTACATAGTATTGGGTGATTACTAACCTACATTGGTCGCCTGCTGCGCACCATGTTCTTACTGGTTCTACAATATTGGTTTACATGGCATCTGCTGTTGCTAGCTTCAGCTCGTGCATTTCCACCATTTATACCATGGTTGGTGTTTATACTCCTGAGCTCCTTGAGCGTTATTTACTTATACTTTTGTTCCACATCTCGTGTTCTTTCTGAACCGGTTACTCCTCGGGTTGTCAATAATTGCTGCTGAAGCTTATTTTATGTCGCTTGACAATGTTTGTATGCTCAAGCTTCACTGCATTAGTAGTTCCGAAAGGGATATATCTTCGAAATTTATTGATGGTATCCCATTCTTGGAATCCATGTGTTCACCGCTCTTGCGGTCTCACCGTTATGAGGGGTGTCCTTGCTCATTGGTTGTTACTCTTCTATCGGTGTCGTCCTTGACAACTTTTCATATGGTTCACAATGGTTTTGCCACCGTTGGGTTTGTGTGTGGTAATGGCTTACTAGCCATAATCCATTGCCTAGAGCTCTGCTCATCATACGTCGTTCCCAAGTGATTACTTCTCCATAATCCATTGCCGGGTTTGGAGATGATACTAGGCTCCATGATAAGATCGTCGCATCACGCTTCCGTTTATTAGAGACCCTTTCGTATCTTGGTATAGAATGATACCATTTATTAATTTGGGGTATCCCTTGTCAAGTGGGATCCCTTCGGTGTTCTAACCGGATGTTTGCTCCTATTGTGGTGTTCTTACCACGACATCTCTTTCAGCTGTGTTGACTTGATACCCTTTATGGATTGCTCCTGGGTATTACTGATTATGCCATTACATTTGACCGACATTTATGGGTATGTCCAGTTTGTTATCCTACCTTGCGGTTCTGGATCTGAATTATTCGTTGAGGGTTATAACGTCTCCCGTCTTTAGGGTAGATCACTGGTGCTTCTCCTATGTTATAACGGTTTTGGTATCCCTTGTTGGGTCACTGATTGTAATTTCAGTACTCATATACTATTTTATCACTACCTGTATTTCTTTGTTTGTGGTAGTATATCTACTATTTACCTACATTATTACTATAATCTGTCATGGGGTCAATTTGTATCAGTGTGTATTCTGTATGAATGGTAATTTAGTACCATTATGATACCCTTGTATGTGTTATTGTTCTAGGAATCTTCCCGTCATCGTACACTTGTGTTACATTTGTTACTGTTTTAGACTGGGTATTCCTTCCAGTCATCATGCTTTAATTTAATATATTCAAGACATATCCAATGTCTTTATTCAGTTGTTAGTGCTTCTCGCACTTTTAACTCTTTATCATCCTCCTGTAGTAGGTTCGTTCTTGACTCCTTAGCTTGTAAGCTTATCTGAGTTCCCTTTGCTCGTTTGAGGTATCCACTATTCTGTTTTGAATTTACTTATGGTCCGTAGAGCGGAGTTGACTACTTCCCGTGTTTCGTACACTACATGTATACATACGTGGGGTACCTTGTTGGTACGTTACCACTTACCTAACTATCTGTTAGGCCCACAAGCTCCTTCGGAGTGCGGTCATCCCACATCCCATATTTGGGTACACTCGTAGTGTTTGTCACACGCCTAGGTGAAGTATTCTATTATCAGCTCCTCTTGTATTATTCTATGATACTCACCGAAATTCCGTCGTTTTGGTTTAAAATCCAAGGTTGAAGAAGGTTTGTGGTTTTGAAGAAAAATTGGGTTTTGAAATAATAGTTCGGTGTGAAAAGAAATTCTTCATGGTGTTGCCATGTCTGAGGTCTTGACCAAGTCCAGCTTCTCGCTGACTGGTATGTTCTTAATACAATGGTCGGGCCGTTAGGCCTTTCCAAGGCTTCATTGTTTCAATCTCTTAGGATTAGAAATCCTATATTTTACTTCATTCTTCATGGTGGTACCTTAGCAGGTACTTGTTGGTCATTAGAAGTCTTCTAACCGTCTTGTAGTTGTTGCACTTGCCCTGGGCAAGTGCGCGGGTAGGTTGTTTTTCGGTTAACGTATACCGGTTACGGTATCGTTTCCATCCATACTTGGTGGTCTTATTAGATCTTCTTTGGATCTTTGACCTTGGTGGTCCATCTCCTGAGTTGTTTCTAATGTTCTTGACATGATTGTTGTCAGTCCGGGTGTCTCACACCTTCATTGTGGTTAACGAGACTTGACTTATCCTTAGGAACCACGTTGTGGTCCTATGGTGTATGTTCCATGAATACTTTCATTGTCATCTGTACTTTGTTGTTCGGTTATTACGGCCTCTTGGCATGTAGGTTTAGTGTTATTCCAACCTCGACTAATTCCTTAGTCGGTTTGTATACCGTTATTGGTATTATCAAACATTACAGTCCGTAGACTCCTCTGTCTCGGCTTGTTACTGTTACTCCATCTTCCTCGCTTCGTTGCGCGGTTGTACTCCTCTTCTTGCTGGCTACTCATGGTTTTCGCGACTGCGAAGCACGTCGCCCCATGGTGCCATAAATTCCCTTATCCGTGTCTAGGATCTTCAACCAGTCATTGAATGCGGTTGTTGTTGTTCCAACGGGAACCGTCTTCGGGCTTCCAGTTCTTGGACTCTACCGTATGACAGGTTCTTTTTCTAGCGAGGTTGTTTTGCAGCTGCCAGATCGGGTTCACCCGAGTGTGAGAGGTCTTTCCCATCTCTCTGGCGTTATTATTCCAACTTTATACCAGGGGTTGCGGAGGGCGGGTATGGTTGTTGTAGGTTCCGGATCACCAGAGGGTACCTAACTAGCGTACCTCACACGCTAACACTCCACCCTTAGCCCTAAGTCTCTAATTCCTAACTCGGTATTTTCCTAAACTCGGTATTTCATCCATCAGAGCGATACCTGGCTCTGATACCACTTTTTGTAACACCCCTACCGCTAATACCGTCATTACCGTACAATACTTACCTTCACAAACATTGCATACTCAACGGCGGGTGTACAATGCCTTAGTCACCCACGTGACTAACAAGGCGAGTTACAATCCTACATATTATCGGTCTGATGAATATGAACATACCGAGTACTCTACACAATACAATACTTCCCATTGCATACTCAACCATAATCCAATTACAACTCCAATACATTACTATACCGGTCTACTACAATCCTTAATTAACCGATACAGTTTGGACCTCCAATTTCACAATACGTTACAAATGCAATCCCTTTAATACAACTACCATGCTTACATAGCAGTCCCCGTCCTACTCTCTCGAACGGTGGTCGGCTTCGGGTACCTGCACACTAAAAACGTTCCCCCTAGGGGGTCAGATTACGCTGAATAGAATTTCGCATATACCGCGTGCTAACCGCGGTACGCCGACTACTTTGGGTCGGATATACATGAAGTTCATTTTACATGCATACATACATACTCATGCTACACAATACAATCAACAATACCTACATACACATACAAGGTTCAATACTTACTAAGGAAGACAATTCGTTAGTCAACCGTTCGTATTAGTTATTTATTCATTACCCTTTCTTGGCGCTACTCACTACTCTGTTCGTACTGTGTTCCATATCGCTACTCTACTCATACTCACTCCTTACTCTTGCATACTCATCACTCCATGTTCAATACCTTACTCGCATACGATCCTTACTCTGTACTCGTTCTATACTTGTGACTACTCACTACTCATATTACTCATACTTACTCATCTACTCATATACTCCAATACTTACTCATACATACTCATACTCATTACTCTCATTAACATACTCATACTCACTTCTTTTTACTCAGTACTCATTACTTTACTCATACATACGCAATACTCAATGCTCATTACTTTGGCCTCCGGGCGGAGGAGTCATACACAAGCCTCACCACCGGACCTACAATACGGGGGCTATACGCTTAGCTCCTTAAATACTCAATGTCCGTTTTTACCGGACTACTCAAATTCCCAACACTCTTCTCTCAGAGTATATTACAATATCATAGATTAGCCTAGAAGTATCTCTCTTGATAACCTCCACTAGCTTAGAGAATTACCACCGTCTAGTATCCTCAGATTTAAGGGTTTCCCCAACGTATCGAATACTCTCACGTTCGGGACATTACTTACATCAGTCGGGTCCTCTCATAATGGGTCGACTAATTGCTAAGGGGTTTGGAGATCCCTCATCATTCTTTACTACTCTCATGGTTCATGTCTTGCACCAAGTTTAGTTCCTCTAATAGAGGTTACTTATATACTTCCACTACTTATTATTTGTGGATTGTTCATTTCGATTCTCCTACCGTTATCGGAAGGTTATTACTCCCTTACACTCTCTCACATTCTAGTGAGTTCATTGGTTTGCGTTGTCATTTATTGATTCGTAGTTTAGTGCGTTGCTACGGTTCCATTAGTTCACAACATGACTCTTACTACGAGTCAATACACAACTGGACTCATCTATGAGTCGATCTACGCACTAAATGAAGCCACACAATCAATCAAGAAGGATAGCTCATACAGCATACAACAAGACATACAGTGATAGGCAATAAACCGTTTTCATGCTTTAGTCTTGATTAGCCGGCATACAGCACAAAAATCAACGTAACTCGGTTAGCATACGGGGCATGGGAAAATCATACCTTTTACTGAAATTTACTTTACCGGATGTCTCCTTGTTCCTTGGTCCTTAGTTGTTCCTCGAGTCTTATTCTCGAACCAATGACTACATGCCAAATGGTTCAATTAATACTATGCATTACAATACATATATAATTACTACTCCTATACTTACCCCGTTATCCCATTGTTTCGGTTTAACTTAATGTTCTTAATTACTTCTCAAACTTGTTTACACTTCTTAGGACCTTAAAAGTCACCAAACAAGGCCTAAACATCATTTAGAACCATTACCATTCAATCCCCCATCATTAAGAGCCTTAGACAAATTTTTTCCTTCATCTCTGGTATGGACCGCCCCAGAGGGGCGGTCCACAACAGAAGCTACCCGTTTTTTTGTTTTCTTCACTTCTCTGCACTGGACCTCCCCACAGGGGCGGTCCCTAGGGGCGGTCCAGAATAGAACCCATTTTAAAAACCATTTTTCTACACATTCTGAGCTCCAAATTCACCCCAATTTTTTTCCACTTATTCCACAATCTTTCCATATGTTTCCTACATGTTTAAACACCTTAAAACATGCATTAAACCTCTCCAAATCATTGGTTAAACCCTTACTCCAATTCTTGCTCAAATTCTACAAATTTCCATTCTCATTTTCACACTTTGCACACTTGTGCATTCCTACACTTCTCTTTGCATTTAGCACTTTGTTCTAACTTCATTTTACCATTCCAATTCATTTCCAAGCAACTACAATACCTATACCCAAGTCCAACACTCTTTTTACCAATTCTTGCACACTAATTTTTTCCTAACTTCTCAAATGCATGTTAATACACTTTGCTACAGATTCTGCACTTCTTATTTCTCATACTACTACTACCTCTTCATCACTACTAAACATACCTACTAACTCCAATACACACCTTGGTTCTCCCATCCACCAAGTCATCCATAAATGTACATTTCCTACCAAAATTTTGCCATAGTTCACCTACTTTTCCTTACATCCTCAAATACACATTCTCTCTTCAAATTCAACCTAAAGCTAGCCACACCCAACAAGGGTCCTACCAGCACACAAGGTTCATACAAAATCTTAATACACCAATACTTCTTCAATCACAATACTAATACATCATTGCTTCCTCCAATAACAATCATAGTACACATACACCATTCATTTGGCTCTAAGGCCTACAAATCCACACATTTGTTCAGAAATGCTCAAACCTTCACAACTACAATACTAGTACAATAGTTCAGGTTCTTTTACTTGTTTACCCATTCCCATTACACTAATGCATTAATCAAGCATTGAGAATGAGCTCTTACCTTGAGCTTTTGATTCCTTCCTTTCTTTTCCATTTCTCCTCTTCCTTTCTTTCTTGTCCAAATCGGTTTTGTGGGGGATGGAGTTACCAAACTCCATCCCAACACCCAAATTACATAAAGAGAATACAATTAAACTTCTAACCTCTTATAATACCACTAACTAAATGAAGGGTTTAAATTACCACGAGTTAGGGTTTTACCTTGGAGTTTCAAGAGAGGTTTTAAGCCTTGAATACAAAGGAGAGTTCCTCCACCATTGGAGAGTTGAACCAAGCTCAGACAAAGAAGAAAACAAGGCATTACAAGAAGGGTAAAAATCGGCTACCAAAAGAAGTGAAGAAAGAATGGGTTTCTCTTGAACCTTTTTACCTTAGAAGGAAGGGAAGATTCCAAGCTTCGAAATGGTGCTATTTTCTCTTCAAATGCCCAAAACCCATGGAGGTCAACTTCTTCTTTTTGAGATTTTGAAAAGATAGAAGTGTAGAGGATGATGAGGAGAGTGCAAATATGTGGTTATTTTTGCATTTGGAGTTCAAATGAGGCTTGGGCATGGAGAGGAAGGTGAGAAGCCATTGGAGCTATTTTGAGAGCTTCAAAATCGCCCAGCACAAGAAGGAAGAAGAGAGGAATCAGGTGGGAGGAGAATAACGTGAGATAGAGGGGGAGTAGAGGAGAGAGAAGACTAAAAGTAGCTTTTGTACTTTTCTTTCACTTTTGCTTTTGTTTTTTTTTTTGTTTCTTCTTTAGTTAGTGAGGTCAATTGAGTCAACAAGGAGGGCTGAGTCACTAAAGAAACCGGCCCACTATACTTATACATGCTGGAGCGTTTTTTTTTTTTTTTTACAGAAAACGCTCGTTAATTTACCCGGTTTTAGCACTATTCACTAACCGGGCCCGTTTCTGGAATTTTCTTGTTTCTTTAATTTTTATTGGTTATTAAGCTTCCGTTAATGCTTAATAATAGTTGTTTAATGATTTATAATTTTTACGGGTTCGTTTGACCGCTTAAAATCACGTTTTCGAGTTTTCTCGAAAAATGTGCGCTAAAGCTCTTTTAGCGTTTTAATACATTATTTGGATCCGTTTTCTTCGGGAATCATTCCCGTATACTAATTAGGCATGAAATAGCCTCAGGAATCCTTATAATACTCTAACCGAGGTCTCGTACCTCCTATGGTTATTTAACGCTTACTTTAGCGTTTTCCGCTTTCTAAGCGTTTTCTCATTTCTTTTGGATTTATTTTCCTTACCAAAATTACTTAGGCACTATTAGGCCCTTAAATACCATATTAAAATAATCTATTCACCATATTTAAGTTTGGGGTATTTCAATAGTGTGATACCCAGTGTAGGGGTCACCTCCCACATCGATCGGGAGAGCGCACGAACCACACCTTATAGGTGTGGGGATACTCTTGCCTTGTGAGAGGCCTTTTGGGGATGGTACCCCGGAAGCAAAACCGTGCGGGCTGCGGCCCAAAGCGGACAATATCTCACAAGTGGGTTGATTACTGGGCTGTTACAGATGGTATCAGAGCCAGGCCCAGGTCGGTGTGCCAGCGGGGACGCTGGGCTCCCAAGGTAGAGTAGATACGTGTGATACCCAGTGTAGGGGTCACCTCCCACATCGATCGGGAGAGCGCACGAACCACACCTTATAGGTGTGGGATACTCTTGCCTTGTGAGAGGCCTTTTGGGGATGGTACCCCGGAAGCAAAACCGTGCGGGCTGCGGCCCAAAGCGGACAATATCTCACAAGTGGGTTGATTACTGGGATGTTACAGATGGTATCACAGCCCAGTAATCAACCCACTTGTGAGATATTGTCCGCTTTGGGCCGCAGCCCGCACGGTTTTGCTTCCGGGGTACCATCCCCAAAAGGCCTCTCACAAGGCAAGAGTATCCCCACACCTATAAGGTGTGGTTCGTGCGCTCTCCCGATCGATGTGGGAGGTGACCCCTACACTGGGTATCAGAGAGACGCTCGGGTCTATGAGACATTTGGGATATTCAAATGGTGAAAAGAAAAAGATATCAAAGTCTGTGAGACGCTCGGGCCTGTGAGATGTTTGAAATCTTAAGATGGTGGAGAAATTGACATGCTTGAGTTTGTGAGGCGCTCGGGCCTGTGAGATGTTTGAAATCTTAAGATGGTGGAGAAATTGAGATGCTTGAGTCTATGAGGCACGCGGGCCTGTGAGACTATAGAAGTTTGAGAGAAGTTGGAAGTATGTGAAAGATTTGTAACTAATGCTCGGGAGTCCATGTCCATCAGACCGATACAACTTATACAAATTAGCCTTGTTAGCCACGTGGGTGGCTAACGGCGTGTAACACCGTCCTTTTAGTTAGTGTTTATGATATAGTTTTCCGCTGCGGTTAACTGTTAATTGTTAATTTTAGGGTTGGGGTGTTACAGGTAATATAAACATCATCGAACTATTGGTGTTACCATTCTCACTCGCCCATACGAGAGGTAACGTCTCCAACTTAAACAATCACAATACGAAATATTTTCCCGCAGTGACAACAAGAGATAGACTTAACTTTCCATTCCAATATAAAATACAATCATAGTGAGCATTCTAGGTATTCAAGTCCTATACACATTTCTACGTTTGTATCGTAATACGACAATACATATTTATATAACTGCGACTAGCTACCCAGCGCGTCCCGCTCTCTGTCGACACCAAAAGTTGCATACCTGAAAATGTTTGTTTGTGGTATGGAATCAGCCCTTGTTGAGTATGCTACTACATGACTATCATGTCCCCTTAGACCCCCAGTTAATTGGTCGAGAGCATGCAGTTCATTTTCATGCCTTCCGTTTTAATATAAAACTGTAAAGCAATAACAATATTGCAGTAAACTCAATAAAAAACAAGCCCCCGGTTTCACATATCATACCAACAATAAACCAACTGAAATGCATCACAATGCATATATGAGTACAATGACTCTACTCAACCAAGTACATAACAATTCACATATGAGTACAGCGACTCAGCTCAACCAATACATATTAATTCATATACGAGTACAGCGACTCAACTCAACCAAGTCCACAAACACACCATGTAAATCATGTTGTTCACATAACATACAGGAGTATATTATAAGCATACTAAACAATGAGCAAGATAGTACGAGAGTTATAAACGTTCGGTTTACTCTTGACTTGGCCTTAAGGCCCCAAATGATTCTCGCCAATAATACGAGCTATCTAGTTGTTTGTATATTGTTTAGTTTCATGCCTATGACAATCTCGTTTGAACGATGTGTCTCTACTATTAACCCTATCTAAGGCGGGTCACCCACGCCAGTAGCCACTCCAGGAGTAGAGTCTCCGACCAACGAACCGTTCTAGTTCACGGGAATTTCTTTTAATATTTACGGACTTCTTCGACCTCCATCTCTATAATAATTCTGAACACTGATGATTAAGGTCTTCTTAATCTAATTCTAAGTAACAACTCGGGATCCAGTGTAACATTCGAATGTGTGCCTTGTTAGGTCTTATACCTAGTGTCTCTAGGTGATTCGTACCATTCGAATGTAGCATAGGAGAGCGGCTTTAAACAGGTCGTTGCTCAATATATAAGTCTACGATAATACATATCTTATTATCCTATGCTACACGTTTTTCTGACGTTTCTTATAGTATTATATAAGGTAGCACACATTGCCATTACTTCGTTTTATATATAAGTTCATATATACGAACACAATAGCAATAGTATAGGCAATAATAATACACAGATCATGCATATTAATTTCACATAAGCAGACATTCAATCTTATCACAGATTTTCACACAATGTCTGAACTGAGGAAATCCTCAAAGACAATCAAGCCACATAATAACATACCGTGCACCGGGAATATAAGACCGTGGAGTATGAATCAAGCTAAATCTGATGCCCCTCGAGATGCCTCTAACAGTCTAATAATACGTATTAGCATCTCATGTAAAATAATACTATGCGGTACCCCGTACCGTCTCTAATCCCTCCCGGTTCATTCCCTGTTATTAGCTAATAACGTCTCTCAGGTTTTTGGTTTAATTTGGATTAGTTTTACGTAACGTTCTCTTGCATGCATGGTAAGATTTTCGTTCATTATATAAATAAACTTATACATTCATTATCGCATGTATATTATTATACACTTGTATATTATATAGTTTGACAATATATTGCATGTATATATTCGATCATATATTATACATCTCTCCTTAGTATTTATTTCTCAAATGTTAGCTTATCCAAGCTAACATACTTATATATTTCTCATTAATACCTTGGACTATATAATCCATATTATTTCATACACTCATTTAAATCTTAGAACATTTTCTAATTAATGTCTATAATAATATTTCTCCACTTTATGTCATCCCACTAGTGATATTAATGGTTACTCAACCATACTATATATTTCACTCCTTATCATATATTTATTTATTTATATGAATTATGAGACCATTTATTATATGGTATTTCTTTATAATATATTCATTTTTCCTTAATGAATATGTTCATATTATAAATGTTATAACTCTTATAAATTACAAACCATATTGTAAATTTCCAATTCTAAATACTCATATTACCGCAACAGCCACATTTATTTCTTTTATTTACAAAACTACCACATTATTTATATAATGTTATATTATAGCTATATAACATATATTATGACATTTATATCATTATATAATTTATTACCTATAGTTATAGCACGTCATAAAATACCAAATAGAAATCAATTTTGCCGGTTGTCCTTAATTTCTCTTATACTCTCAGAAATTAAATAATAACCCCAAATGTTATTATATTGTTACACTTATAACATATATCTTATGTTATAACATTTTAAACCTTAATATAACTATAACCTATAGTTATAAATGTTCTAAATAGCCGAACAGACCCTATGGTCTATTCTAAATTAATTTCCAGCCCATTAACTTTCTATATTTACCAAATGACCACCTTTTATAACATATAGTTTCTAATGTCATTGAAAATATATATTATACACATATCTTATTAAAACCTCTTATATCATTCCATAAATCACCAAACTACACCAAAAGGTTATAAATATCATTCCTAACCCTTATACTTCCGGTTATTTCATTTTCACCCCATTTACTACTCCAAATGTAACGATAATATAAATACTATATATTATACATATATAATTCATTCTAACTCCAAATTTAGCCAAACAAATTCCTAAAAATTCCTAATAGACCAAGGTCTATTATAAACTCCATTTTGCACCCAGAATTCTCGGAAATCATAAATATACCCCAAATTTTATGCAAATGTTACAATTTAATACCTAACTTATTATAAGCTAGTATTTAACTCCATAGTTCACCAAATTTGGTCAAAGTCTCCCATATGGTCAACCTTTGACCTCCAACACAGTTTTGACTCCTAAACTCTCGGTAATTACAGA
Organism: Limonium bicolor; assembly: GCA_023374045.1. NCBI lineage: Eukaryota > Viridiplantae > Streptophyta > Magnoliopsida > Caryophyllales > Plumbaginaceae > Limonium > Limonium bicolor. The sequence continues at coordinate 69,359,179 of CM041778.1, read as the reverse complement.
TCGTACCCCAATCTTTTATATATTTACAATTTAAACCCAAAACTTCATAAAATGTTATAATCATTAATTAAATACATTTTACACCCCAAATTTCATTTAATATTGCCCACGGCTTTATAATTTTATGTAATTTCCGGTTTGACCCCAAACGTTATACTAAGTGCATAAATTAAATTAAATAAGCTTTTAAACTTAAATAAAATGACCTAATGACATGGCCTTATTACAACTTTGCTTTATAACATAAAATTACACATAAATAGTATGAACATACTATAAGTCTCGGCCTTACCACAACTTCACTTACATGACTAGTTTATGTTAACTAAGTCATTTCTGGTCACAGTTAGGTTATAATTAAACCTACTAAACTTTCACTCCCGGCACAATTTATATATAAGCTTAGACAACATTTTAATCATAAGATTAAGGTATGTATACCTTGAATTAAGGTGTCTAAATGCTCAACTTAGCCACGACAGCTTGGAGGAAAAAAATTCACAGCACTTTAACATTTTTTATACATCAAAACAAGATATGATTACACTCCAAGCATGAGTTAATCATAAGGAACATTTTAATACAAGATTTAAGGTAAATTTTACCTTAAAATGGCAAGGGTTGAACAAGGTACTTTCAGCCTATTTAAGAACCTCAAAGGGTGTCAAAATCGCCACAAAATCATAGGGATTAACAAGATGACAACAAGGTAACAAGGTATTAGGGTTTACCTAGGCAAAATGCCTTAAGAAATGGATTTTTGCCCTTGAATTGGTCACTCTTGATCAAGAAGGTTACACAGTGAAACAATATGATAATGAGGAGATAATGAGTGTATAAACTCAAGGAAATAAGCCAACCAAAAACCGTAATAAGTCATGAAAGCTTAAGGTATTTTTTTACCTTTTTAAAATGGAATTTTTGACCAACTTGGTCCTTAATGAGGTTACAGCCGAGATTCTTCCCTTATTCAAAGATGAAATAACTGAGGAAGAGCCATGGAAACATCTTGAAAGTTAGTTCCATGTGTAGGTAATAAAGAGAGGAAGAAAATGAGCTAATTTATGCCTTAAAACATTACCTTATGTGAAGTGAGTTGGATTTCTCATTTGATATCTCAAGAAAAAAGCTTGGTAGGTTCAAAGAGCAGGGAGGAGATGGCTGGAGCAGGACAAGAGGAAAGAGAAAGGCTGATTCAGTGTTTTAAAGAAAGAAAAGTAATTAATGGAATAGTAAAATGGTGATTCACCAAATTGGCTTGATATTTTGCTTAAGGTGTGATGTTCTGTCCTCCTACCTTAATTATGCCGCCATCATGTAGTAAAAAAAGGGTCAAGTCTTGACCTTTGACTTGGCTTAGTCAACATTACTTAAAATGCACTATTTTGGTTACTATTCACAAATGAGTACCATATTTGTGATTTTTTTTGAAATTATTTGAATTAGAACTTATAATGTGGTAAATTAGTATATTAGTATTACAAGGTATAATCCAGTCCCTAACACCACTCAAAACCCACCTAGAAAGTCATTTTCTCAAAAATGTGTTTTAAGGAGTTTTAAAGCACATTTTGTGTTTGAACATGTTTTTGAGCTTGGTTTTCTTTTATAATGGTTTTATTGTGTTCATTACTTAAATATAATAATTAGGAATCCACTTTGGATCCTAATTGAGGTCATACAATCTCTATGGTTTCTTAAAGCATATTTGTGGCTTTACCGATCTAAGGTTGTTTTTGCCTTGTTGAGATCTTAGATTGTTCCCCCAATGGTATTAAGATGAATATTTGTCTTCCTAGATCATTATTAAGCCATTTAATCATGTTTAGTAGTTAGGGGTATTTCAATCTACCCCCTTTAGAAGGCTTCGTCCCGAAGTCCTTATTCATATTCAGTTCTCCTAAGGAATCAAGTTCCACTAGGAAACCACAGACCATCCTTTGCTAGGGAGTACATACCTGATAGGTTCAAACCTAGTCTACAAACTAATCTCATTACACATAGCCAAATCATGGCACATTCATTCATATACAACACTAAACAAGGTGCTTAATCAATTATGCGTAGCGCTTGACAAGGTGCTCAACTATAACTTTAATCATGCATAGCACTAGACGAGGTGCTCAACAATCACAATGTACTTAACGAGGTACTTAACTCACACGTAGTACTTGACAAGGTACTTAACTCACACTAATTCTCAGAGGTATTTTGCAAGGGAATACTCAAAGGTATCACCTATATATGTCTGGTATCTTGCGAGGATACCCTTACATCACTACAGCGTGTATGTATGTACATATATGCAACGATGGAAAATCACAGGGAAGCAGTCTTAAAGACCAGGACTTGACGGTCCCCAACCCCATGCTAACCAACGTCTATAGTTACCCGAGGGAGAGCGGTCTCCGCAACGAAGGACTCTGTCCACAAACCCTTGGGTAACTAACCTCTACAGCTACCTGTGGGAGAGCGGTCTTCACGATGAAGGACTCCACGGTCCACGGCCCCGTAGGTAGTATCGCCTAATCTACTTAATCACCCGTAGACACACCGGTTTAATAACAAAGGACACTACGGTCCATGGCTCCTTGAGTGATGTCACTCGTAGACACACCGGTCTAACGATGAAGGACTCCACGGTCCACGGCTCTTTGAGTAACGCCATAAATCTTAATTTCTATTCATATCTGTGTTCACTTGTAGGGAGTTTCGAGAGTCATCCAACCCCGACATGGTCAGCGTCAGTGTTGAACTATCTTTCACCTTAATTTGTGTTCGGTCTAGGATCAAGTTCGACTTCCCACGCCAATTTCAATCAATTAATTATTTACCCATTTCTAATCTTATTTCCTCTTAATATTTGCCACCTTGTGTTCAATAGATACACAAGTCAACTAGTGTAATTAATCTAGTCATTGGCATATAGTATCGTATATCCTAACCATGAACCAAGTTCTCTCGACTTACAATTATTCTTACAACACCTAGAGGATTTACTTCTACTAGGTTACACATCGGTCTCATGCCGATTCACTCATCGCATTTACAATAATCGGTTTCATACCGAGTCACAATTCACATAGTACGGAGTTTTCTACTCCTTCTATCTGAAATCTCTCATCGGAGCTACAAGATAGTCCTACTTGAATTCTCACTTCAGAGCTAACAAGCTAGGCGTTTATGTGTCTAATGTTCGCAGTGTTTGCGTAAATAATCGGAACTAGGGTAAGAACACTCTTATTTGTTCTCCCTTTCCTATTCGCCATCACTAATGCAAACTAAATATTATATATATATATATATATGTTCATACATATAATACATCATAATATTACATCAAGTAATATAATACAATCATAAGACTTGTACTCTACGTACAATAACCATTTGCAGCATGTGTACCATACATTACGTACTCCTACATACAGTATATATTAAGCGCGTGAAATCGCTCTACCCCCCTTAAAAGGGATTATGCCCACGTAATCTATGAATATATCATCTTGAAGTAATAAGTTCAAGATGTTCCACTCATGTGGAATATTCGAGCACTGATGCGCTACATATTACATTACCTCTTTTCTCAAGGGTCGGGCTCTAGCCACTCTAGCTATACTACCTATCTTGGTTAGGTATATGTATATTCATATACGGTTTGATCGGGAGATGTAAACATGTCATCATAGTGTATCGAATTATGTTTGTATTTGGACACTTCATTACTCACATGGGTGAGTAATTACGGTAACACCCAGTGTTAGTGTGATTGGTTTTATTTCTGTTGTCAATCGTTTATTTAATAAGTACAGTATTTAATACGCAATTACGAGTTAGGGGGTATTATAGTGGCTTTTTTACCCCCATGAGATAATCTTCATATTTCCTTGGCTATTTCATGCATTCAACACATAAATAGACATCAATTCTCATCTTAAAACAAAAACCAAAGGAAAACATACAATACGTGTGGAATATTTCCCAAACAACTACGAAAAGTAGGTGGTTTAAACCCGTAGAAACATTTATATTTTGCACTTATCACTTACTCCAACCTAAAATTAACTCAAAAAAAATTGTTGTCAAATTTTTAACCCAAATCTGACTTTTTACGTGCTGATTTTGGGCCGGGTTCCATGTTTGTGTCAAGATTGACACCCCAACTTACGACCTTGTTTATAAGGAATAGTTAACTATTTTTCTTAACTTTGAGGACTAGTAAAGTTGTGTGAGCCGAATATTGTTAATTCTATACTCCTTTCTTCCACTTTGATCGTCTTGTATATTTTATGACATGTTTGTACACGTTGATATTAAAAATATTAAATTAATTTTTTTTCATTAAACTGTGTCACAATATATATTTTATCAAGTATGGAACCAAGTGTAAAACTTAGATTTTAAAATTTATTTTAGGGAAAATTACATCCCCCACCCATGACGTTTGGTGAAATTACACACCCCACCCACGAAGTTTCAAAAATTACTTTGCCCACCCATGTGGTTTCGTTTATTTTACATCTGACAACTTTTCTAATATTTGATCAACTTAAAAGATAGTTAAATGTTATTCAAAATTAATAAAACTTTACATGGATGATGCTAAGGTGTTATACTTTTGTCCAATGCCAAATCCAAAGTTTTTAAAGCTCATATATGACCTGTGGAACCTAATGAAAACACGTTGACATGTCACATGTTTCATTGGGTCCCATGGATCACATATGAACTTAAAAAACTTTGGATTTCATGCTAGATCAACATTACACCTTAGCATCGTTCATGTAAAGTTTCATCAATTTTGGACAATTTAAGCATCTTTTAAGTTGATCAAATATTAGAAAAGTTTCCGGATGTAAAATAGAGGAAACCACATGGGTGGGCAAAGTAATTTTTGAAACTTCATGGGTGAGGTGTGTAATTTCACCAAACGTCATGGGTGGGGGATGTAATTTCTCTTTATTTTATCTTGTACGTCAAATATTTAAGTTAAACAACATGCCCACATAGTAAACGAGACGGTGAATTGGGGATAGAGGAAGCATAAAATTGTGGCTCAATAACGTTGCTTAAAAAGTAAAGATTGTTGGTACGGTATAAGTAGTCATACCTTAACCATATTATTAAGAGTGCTAATCACATCTTCCTCCTATGATCGCATGTACCTAGAGCTGATCATATGTGTCCGGCCCGGCACCGATCGACCGGCCCGTAAAAAGCCCGACGACCCGAACCCGATAGGGCTTCCGGGCGGGCATGGACATAAAATAGGCCCGAATAAAAACCGGGCCGGGCCGCGGCTTGAGCCCGTGGGCAAGCCCGGCCCAGCCCGATTTTATATTATTTACGTTACGTTATATATATAATATATTAATTTTAAATAAGATTAAAAAAATTAAAAAACCGGGCCGGGCGGGCCGGGCTTCGGCAAAGTCTGGAAAACCGGGCCTAGCCCGGCCCGGCCCGAGCATGTAAAAAACCGGGCTCGGTTTTTTAAAATAGGCCCGACGGGCCTAAAATTTCCTCTGGCCCGGCCCGAACCCGGCCGCCCGGCCCGAATGATCACTCTACATGTACTGGGTGACAAACCAATGATCGTGGCATGAAGACCTGGTCGATAATGCCCAGGCTAACAAACACCGAATCCAGGAAGTTGCTTTACCATGCCTCAAAGCCGGGTGAAGACATTCGAGTGTTATCAACTGAAACCTCTATTGATTCCCTTCACCACGAAGGAACACTCATGATTTGGTACGCGCCTCTCTAACACTTGGTCCAATGAGTCCCATCAAACAACCCGTCATTAGCATCTTGGACGCTTATGGTCACCAACTCACATGCCTTTCTAACTTAGCATTAATACTCAAAGACAGCAAGTATCCTTTCAGTAATTAAGGATGAGAGGCCGAGCAGAGCAAGGACGCTTCATACCTCACAAAGACCCATCACGAGTGATGTCATCCCCATCTCATAGCAATGCCCCGCATCATCAATCCGGATAACAACTAGGCGGAAAGCCGGGAAATCGCACCAATTTCCCCATCCCCTTCCTTATAAATAGAAATCAATGCCACATTTATTAACTCCTCAGCATTCATTCTTCTCCTTAACTTGTCCTCACACGATTCTAGTAAGAACCTCTGTCAAACCCCCCATGGACTATATCATTCAAGATTGAACCACGTAAATCCTAGTGTCTTCTTCTTTGTTACTCATTACCACACTCAAACCACCATCATAATCATAGAGAGAAGTTATCTCACTATAATCCGCATGTTACACTCTAACATGTAGATTACCACATCTACATTATATCCTATGAACAATCGACAACCCTCTAAACTACAACCCAAATGGGATGGCTCATATATCATCTTTAAACGAACTGGCCACGCTTGGTACCGGCTACTCAATCATGACGGCCGAATCATCTCCAACTCTTGGCACATCGAGCGTCGTAAGAAGTTATACCTTTAGGTTATCATGTGCACCCTTAACATTTGTACTACAATCATATTATCATCTTTAAATAGCATCAAAGCTGACCTCTCAGCTAGATCTCAATATGGTTTTTGTGACCCGGTCTCAACGTTGAATTGCTTAACTACTTTTGACCTTATGATTCAATAAAATGCTCTTGTTATGTTTATGACTCATTTACGTAACACAACATATTCATACCCTTTGGTTAGTTTTCAACTAATAATATAGGAAGAGCAATCACCCACATCATCTATCAACCCCGTAGCAAGGTCTGTCGGCCTGGTTTCTCCAATTTGACCCGTAAGCCTAACCTCTCACCGGGATCTGTTAGCATGATCTTATTAATCAGTACGCTCCATTAGCATGACCAACAGGATCTATCAGGATGGTTCCTCCAGCTTGATCCTTGAGCTCGACCTATCAGTGGGATCATTGTCTGGATCTTCTAGCTTGATCTGTTAGCCTAAAACGAACCCGTGGGATGCCCGGGTCTCGTCAATACGCTCCCTTAAAGTCCCTCGGGGAGGCATTATACGTCGTCCCGTTGGCTAGGGAACAACATATCTTGCGGGAAATATACCCAAACGGGAGACTCGTTGAATGGCCTTAGAGTTTTTCCTTAAAGCCAGATTCTCGGTCTAAAGTTTTGTGTGCTCCAGGGCCAGGTGGCCACGCAAAGGGGTGTTGTCCTTCAAATCGAAGCACAAAGACAAAGCAACAATGCTTTCCAACCAGGAAGGGAGTCAGTCTTCCCTGCGAACCAACACTCTTGTCATAGTAAACAGAGCAAATAAGTGCTTTCACTGAAAAGGGTAAGTCCCCGAAAAGGACCCACACACCACTCGACAGGCCACAATCAAAACCGGGTTACAAGAAAACTAGCTTTCTTCACCCCACCTTTCGACTTGAACAACCCAGTTTCAAAGGGGTGGTAATTCGGGTTGATGGGTCGGGTTGAAGCTCACCCATACCCAATCCATTTAAAATTGTATTGACCCATACCCGACTGAAAAATAATTGGGTTACAAACTTTCAACTGATACCCAACCCATATAAAATCATTGAACCCATACCCGACCCGTTTAACCAATTTAAATACAAATACTCTTGTTTTTCTACATAATGATCAGTCGTCTGTAAAAGCATGCACATGACGGTAATTTATTTCAAATCATTGTGTGCCGTTTTCCATATCAGTATTTGTTAAATGGGTCAATAATCTTAACTCACAATCGTTACTTGTGCGGATGAAAAGTGTGAACGGTGGAATTTGTGCGACTAATAATTGACATAGTATTTAAGTTTTCAAACAAATATGAATGGTGGATATAGATGGCCTAGAGAATGTATTTGGATTTATAAAATAATTATTTGTGTGGACCTAAATAAGTGATAGTATTTTTGTTTGCTATTATACTAATGGTTATAGAATTAATACATATCCAAGTAAAATATATATACATATTTATTATTTTTAATTAAATTAAGTAAATGGGTCGGGTTGAATTCGGGTTAGGACCCTTAACCCATACTCAACCCATATATTTAATCGGTAACCCTATCCGACCCAAATGGGTCAATAATCTTAACCCATACCCGCTATTTACGGTTGGGTTTGGGTCGGGTTATCGTGTTGGATAAAAATTGTCACCCCTAGTTTCAAAACAACAAAACTAGGATTGAGCCAACTTTAACCCCCACACGTAGAAAACTCAACGTGAGTCAAAAAACCGAGATCGAGCCAACTCTCTCCCCTACACTTCTAGATACTCAACATGAGCACAAATGAAGCATAGTGACATCGAAAAAAAAGTTCAACTATGAGCTCCAATCGAAATCGAGACGCAGGGGAGCCAGCCCCCTTCCTTGTAAAATAGCCTGATCCAACCCAAAACCTTGAGCAATCAATCGTCCTTTCCACACGGTCACACCGAACGGCCTAAACCGGGTCACAAGAAGTCAAATCTCTTTCCCCCATGCTTCATCTGCTCAAACACCTCAGCAATAGTGCCAAGCCTAGGATCAAGCCAGCTCTCACCCTTACACTCAAAGTGACTCGACACGAGTCTAAACGCATAACCAAGCACAACAACAACATCATGAAAAGGTATTGGTCCCTCTTTATTAATCATAAATGTTTACATAACCTATGATTTGGTCATCTTACAAACAAGCAGGAAGCAAAACTACAAACGTGTACAACAAAGATTCTATGATACAAAGCCAATGTCAGCTTCCATCGATACACCGGCAAACCTCTAGGGAAGGCACCCTTGCTCTACCGGCCTCTGTGCAGTATCGTGGCTCCTAACAGAAGCCCTTAAGCACATCTTCATTGGGTACCGACACACATGAAGCAAATGGGTGATCAGCCACATGATATGCGACGAAGGTGACCTGCTAGTCGAAGAAGAAGGCTACCATGCACGCAGCACAGAAGACAAATCACTTCCCAGGAACATTGAGAGCCACACAACCGCCCGATGAGTGCCCAAATAGTTCCCTGTCTCCTTGCCCGATGCATCCCCTACGGCCAAACCAGCTTCTTTAGCAACTCGGCAACTCACCTTTACACACCCATGCAACACGGGTGAGAAGAAAGTCGACCTTCCTCCACTACTGTTGTAACCGATGTAGAAAACAAAGAAATTGGGTAATAAGGCGTGGGTAAAGACAGTACACCACACCCCACCACCCCCATGCTCAGTTGACACCCAACTACCCCAATAAGATAAGCAAGGCTACCTCGACCTTCACCTCTTCAATCCGACCACACTAAGAAGCCATCAACACTGATGGCGTGGGTTGGTCCCGCAAGACAGGACCAAAGCACAGACGCCCCTCTCGCGACCTAAAGAGACCACCACCAGCCTGAGAAAAAGATTCAATATTTTAGGATCGAATCCCTATCTAGACCAGCGGTGACCCTCCCTCTACCACCATCTTTAGAATCAAATCCTCTTTTAACTTTGTCTACACCATCAACACCTCAACAATTAGCAACTCCATCGCTACCTCCACGATCACCAGTGTTGCAACAAATCTAGAAACACCAAACCCATCAGTGCTTTACCACCTTGCATTGGCCCTCTCAGGTTAATGATAATCTCAAAATTTATGGGCAACGAAGCCATTTCTAGTGAAGTACAAAAGGAATGAGGAAAGAACAAATAGCCTACAAAGGCAAGCAGAGAGGTGTGTGATGAGTTTCTTCGCACCTAACGATATTTATAGCCAAGCGACTCACTCGGTCACTTGCACCGTTCTCATAATCGTCCCATCCGACCCTTTAACGTTCCAATTAGAATGGGCCATGCAGCCCACTTCACACAATAACCATTTCTAAATCAAACGAGTAGATAGCATTAGTAACACACCCTCAGTTACTGACCCAAGCATTGCCTCGCACTAGTCTTGCTACCTTGCACCAATCCTATCACATGACACTTCATTTTCCAAAGCTAACCCATAGCGAGCCACGTGGAACGTCCTTCTCTCACTCAGTACATAAAAGCAGAGCGTTTCAAAAAGTTTAACTTCCTGCCAAAATCACTGAAAGTTGAACTTGGGGGACTAGTGGGGTAAAACCTATTAACCTTTCCTTTCCTTTGTCTTAATTTTTTCTTTTAAACAAATCATAAATAACTTCTTAAGTTCTGCTTCCCTCGTAAACTTCAAAAGAGATACTAGAGGGACAAGTGTTGGTACGGTATAAATAGTTATACCTTAACTATATTGTTAAGAGTGTTAATCACATCTCCCTTCTATGATCGCATGTACTTGGGTGACTAACCAACAATCAGGACACGAAGACCTTGGTCGGGGAATGCCCCGTCTAGCATACACCGAATCTAGGAAGCCGACATTACCATGCCTTAGATCCAGGTAAAGATAGTCGAGTGTTATCAGCTAAAACCTTGATTATTTCCCTTCATCGTGAAGAAATACTCATGACTCAGTACGCACCTCTTTGACGCTATATCTAACCAATCCCATCGAGCAACACAACATTACCATCTTGGACGTCCATGGTTACCAACTAGCATGCCTCTCTGACATACCATTATTACTCAAAGACAACAAGTGTCCTTCCACGATTGAGGATGGATGGCCGAGCAGAGTAACGTCAGCCCCATCTCATAGCAATGCCCTGTGTCATCAATCCGGCTAATAGATAGGCGAAAAGCTGAGAAAATGCACCAACATCCTCATCCTCTTCCTTATCAATGTCACATTTGTTAGACACACAACTAGAGGAGACCAAAAAACAAATCCCAAGTATTCATTCTCCTCCTCCACTTATACTCACACGATTTTACTAGGAACCTCTATCAAATCCCCGTGCACTAGATCATTCAAGATCGAACCAAGTAACTACTGATGTCTTCTTCTTTATTACTCGTTACTACACTTAAACCACCATCATAATCACAGTGAGAAGTAATTTCAGTCTAATCCACAGGTTACACTTAATTTGCATATTACCACGTCTAACAGAAATAGAATGCAAACCACCTCAAAAAACATAAATAAAAATAGAATATAAGGTTTTTCTTAGAGTGTTAATGACATTCCTTTGACTATATACATCTTAACGGAGTAAAATCACCAATTTTTAGATCTTTAATGGGTTTTAGATATTGTCCCACCAAATAATTCAAGAGATAGATTAGCACACACATCCATAATCCGATTGGCTGAACTTTAAACAAAGGTGACGGACAACTTCTTAAAAGTGTAACATATGTTTTTTTGTAAGAAAGGTTCCATTCATTCAAACATTACATAATCGTACAATACATTCAGGGATATGATTACACCAAAAACAATCATCCTTACCTCTCTCTCTAGACTAGCCAACATATGTGTACTTAGGTTATTCACCCTATGTACATACACCCACCTAATATCATCAAAGCTTAGATGAGCAACAGACACTAGCTCATCAATAAAAAGAGTATACTTATAATCTAACCTATAATTACCATTAACATAGTCCACAATCGGTTTACCATCCGATAAGATACAAATTTTCTTGCGTCCCAACCTAGCTACACATTGAAGCCCTAAACCCATGGCTTTGACTCCATGAGTTGTGGATGATTTATACTGCAAGTCCGCAATCGCCTTTGGTCACAATAGCTACTTAGCGATCATTTCCTTGCCGACAAACAACACCTAAACCATACCATGCATCATTGTCATTACTTCCATCAACAAAAACTCTTAACACATCCCCCGGTAATTCAGTCAAATCCAGTGGTAAATTTCTCCCATTTGGATGTCGGTTCCATGCAACTGCAAGATAGGATTCAACTTACTTCCAACCCTACCGCAACCCCTTAACTGCGCCATGTTTAACCTAACAACGTGAAAACAAAAGAGTCGACACACAGAAAATAAAGTAGCACTTAAAGAAACATGCAACAACCAATAACCAAACCCACGATCCGAGGCAACACCACCCGACCATGAAAATCCTTCCCGCTCCCATAACTCATAAACTTGCATGCAAGAGTAGAAAGCGTGTTTAATTGATTCAACATCACCACAAAACAATCCCCTAGTGGTAATTAGAGCTAAAATTTCACGTAAAAGTTTTAAAAATTGGCAATATGCATTGTACAAGATCATCGAATTCCACTTCTATATTGTGCACGTTGGCCCCCTCCAAAAATTGTAGACCGGGGATGATCTTTCCCACTTACGTCGCAACCGCTTCGAGCTTGGTGCTAGTTTTTTTTTTTTGAAATTTCATGAAATGCTACTATATTCGTAGCTAATTCATGAAATTCCCCTCAAAAAATAGAAAGACACAAAATGCTATTACATTATTGCAAACGTCCATGAAATTCTACTATGTCATTGACCATAAGAAAAAAGGAAAAAAAAATACCCTTACTAATTAACAACGTACTTTTCAAGTTCACAATATGCCTATATATGTGCTAAAAGTTCATTAAAATTCTCAAAAAATTCAAAAGACTATAAAAATACAGATAACTATATTTTTTTAAAATATATTACAAAAAATATAAGAAATTATAAAAATTAAATTAAAAATAAAAATATTAAAATATCATAAAATATTGAACAATATTGAAAAAGTAAATATTATTATTAGATATTTTTTAATTTTTTCAATACCATAAAAAGAATATAGTGTTTTAAGACAAATTTATACCAATTTTTCCACTAAATTATACCAATTAAGTACCATAATTTTTACCACACATTTTTAAATTGTTTTCTACCAACTTAAATATTTATTCAAAATAAATGATTTTCAATTTTTTAAATCCTATTAGAATATATTTAAAAATTATATTCTATTTTTCAGATAACTTTATGACATTATATTTTGTATATAACAAAAAATATTATGTCATAAATTTATCTGTAAAATAGACTACAAATTAAAAAAAAGCCATTTATGAAAATATTAGATAAAAAATAAATGATTTATTTTGAATTAATAAAAAATAAATGATTTATTTTGAATTAAAAAAAATAAATGATTTATTTTGAATTAATAAAAATAATATTGTTTTTAAAAATATAAACTATTATTCAAAATAAATTTTCTTATATTTTAAACTAATATTTAGTTAAATTATTTTAAATTTTATATTTTATTTTGTAGATAACTTTATGACATAATATGTTGTAGATAACATAAAATATTATGTCATAAGATTATCTGTAAAATAGATTATAAATCTTTAAACAAATCTAAATATCAATTAAAACTATAAATAATGGATTTTAAATAAATAATTTGAATTGGTAGAAAAAAATAGTCTAATAAATGTAAGGTATAAATTATGACATTTAAGTGCTATATATTATGATACTTAATTGGTAGAAAATTTGGTATAAATTATGTGTTTCAAGCACTATACTTTAGGGGGTTGTTATTCGCAGTACAAAATTACTAATCACCGTTGTACAAATCTTTTTAAAATCATATTAACGGTTGTAAGCATGTAATGATGTGTCCTTGTGTTTTTTTTTTCAAAAAATGAAATCTGAAAGTAATTTAACCCAAAAAGTCTGTAGTTGATTAGTAGCGAATTTTGCTAGTTACTTTTTGTTGTAATCAATACTGGAATTTTTATAAAAAAAGTGTTGGATTACATTTTTACGTGTTTACACTATTAATATAATTTAAAATTAATTTATACTGCGAATAGCAAAAACTTTACTATTTGTAGTACAATTTTTTTTTCACCAAACTTAGTTGAATAAATTGGAATGGTATGGGGAGACACTTTTTACTGAAACAAATGAGAATTGAATGACCAAATTTGAGTCAAAATGATTAAAACAATAAAGTTACAATAACTAAGTTACAACAACTAAGTTAAAGAAAAACTAAGTTACAATGTTGTTCCATCTATCTAACCTAGATTGTAAATGATGAATCCAAGGTCCAACAGTGTTTGGATTTCTATATAAACCACTGCGAATAGACAGGGGGGAGTGGGGAGTCATCAACCATATAAAACCTTACAAAATGACCTTGGGGACAAACTCTGATGTGGATCTCTCATCTTGGTCTATCACGATTGGTATGATTTTTGATCGGAAGGTATGTGGCACTTGTCATACCCCCCATATAGTAGAGTAGAAAACTACTATCGAAGTGTACTTTGTCGTGATCACAGTTCCCATTTATATGGTCATCAATTTCTCTGTAGGTGCTGCCCCATCCCACTCCAACGAAAGGCTCTTAACATTTTGTAGTACGTTACTTCATTGAACATGTCCTTGTATGCATGGCTCACAGTTTCTGTATTCTTCATGTCTTTGTACGATCCTTTACGGACATGTTTCCACCTATCTTTGTCTGAATACAGGTAATCAACAACCACTGGATCCACAATTACCATCTCTATGAACATCAATATACCCATGATATATTGAGTTGGATGTGAAATACTGATAGTATGGGAAGCTGTTCATGGGTGTGAATCGATTCGCATATGATGATCCTCTATTCAGTGATCTTCCATTTGATGGTGCTCCTTCGGACTGGCTGCCCTTGGTCGGTTACGCTCCCAAGATGAAGGTTCCTGTTGGTTTGGTCTTGAGGTCCCGGTAGGTCTGGCAATCCCAAGCTGTTCTAAAGGTTCTCCTAATTGGCATGCCATATCTAGATGAAGGACGTTCTGGATTTGACTGTACCATCTGGCCATTAGAGTCGGATCGTCTGATTATGCTACCTCTGCAGCAATATCATGCCATTTGTTTTGTTCTGCCTCTTTGTATTCTAGCATATCAACTGTTGATTCGTGATTCTTCCAGCTCAGAGTGTACCAAAAACGATGTACATCCCTCTTTGAGCACAAGATACCACTATCCAACATGTAGTTTAATCTACATGTACATGGTAATCCATGAGAGGTTACCATGTCACGTCCACAGTTGAGCTATCCATTTGAACATAGTCCCTTCTACCAAGCTCATTCACTAGCTCATCCAAGCATAGGATACTAACCTTCCCGATTAGGTCAACAATCGGAACCTTTATGTGCTCTCTTCTGTGTTTCGTCCTTTCCAACTCGAAGTCATTTTCAGCTCCCTGATGCTAGTATTCATGTGATCGTCAATTTTTGGAAAGATTGCATCCAAAGTGTGTCTAGTACTCCTTAATCTCACCTTAAGAGCAGAATGTGCGCTCTCCACCCTGTCAAATGTTTAAGTAAATTTTTTAGATCTATAACAATGGCTGTATTATCTTACAATTATACGACTAACATTCATACCTATTTGTTATTATGTTGTTGAAGTGTAACACATTCTAGACCTAAGCCTCCATAAACCTTTCCTTGTGTTTCTCCCAGACTGCTACAACATACGTATGAAGCATGGATAGCTTTTGTATGTATTCTTGAATACTTAGAGGTTGTCGTTGTACTCCTGCTCTGTGTTTGAGTAGACAACCGAATTCCACATTCGGACTACAGCCGCCGCCCTTCCTTTATTACCCATATACGTCTCTGCCTTCCCTTGGATGTTCCTACTTATGTGCCACTGACATAGAAGATGATGAGATTCAGGAAATACTTGTTGTAAGGCATTCATCAGTGCTAGACATCTGTCGGTGATAAATGTTGAGGTTTTAGTGCAACCAAGGAGCACCTTTAATTGTTCAAGTGCCCACACGTACATGTCTGTTGATTTTGTTACAAGAAAGCAAAGGCAATGCTGAAGTTCTTACCTATACTTGTCACTCCAATGAACTGAACCAAAGGCATTCTTACGATGTTCGTTTTGTAGGTAACGTCAATACTTATGATGTATGGAAAAGCGTGCAACAGTTCTCTAGAGGTAGGGTGGTGCGAAGAAGATGGACCCAAGTTGTAACTCTCCACTCGTAATTAATAATGTCTCACAGCGGAAGTCACACAGCAATAAATCTCACTCGGGTGTCACATGCCATTACTCACCTATACGAGTAAAAAAGCAGAAATGAATTAAATAAGAAATAACACTAGTAACATATACATGACCGCAGTGATAACAAGATACTTACCTATACATCATTCTAAACCAAAAGTAACTTTAATTACAAGTGAGGGTCTATGTATTCCGGACTGTATACAACTGTTGTGCAAAACAGTGGTGAAAACTATTGCTAACTATGGGCAGTGAACCCAATCATTGTAGTACAACAAGGTCGTATCCACAGGGACTTCGTAATGTCTAGCTAATTATAAGCTTAGTAAATGTGCAAGAGGATATATACAAAAGTGCATAAATGTAAATTAGGGGTTTTGGGTTTTGGGTTGTAATTGGAGAAATAAAGAAAAGCAATAAACACTAAACTAACTATCTAGGATAGGTGTAGCCCGGATGGATATTTGCACCCGTCCTCCCCTTACTACCGATTATAGAACCTCGAACTCATAGCTAAACCACGGGAACGCTTAATTAATTATCAACCTAATCTAGGCCTACTAATCCTAACCAATTTAATCGAGACTTCTTATTCAGCTAAGCCCCGGGTCAATCGATAGCACTAAGCTCAAGTTCCACTAAGGTTGCAAGGTAGTCTAATCTCAAAATTATCAAAATCAGAGTACACCGTTTTAGTCTCTAACAGGTTAGGTTTCTATCTCTGAATAACATTTTTATAGAATCCCACAATAATGATAAACTAATCGGTAGGCCAAACCAACCAATTTAACACATAGAAGACAAATTGAGCAAAACCCTTAACAAATCCCCAAATCATGAGCAACAAGTTTAGAAGTCATAAACACTCTATAATCATCTTCATTAAGCTCAAAGACTAAAATAAAACCATAAATGAGTTCAAGAATCTACAATGGAGTTTAGGGATTTTGGGACAAATCCCCAATTCCTAGCTACAAATGATTCTACACAGGCATAGGAGAGAAAATAAAAGAGCAAGGGATAGAAGTAGCCATTAATGGAGCTTGGAAGGAGGTGAGCTTCTCTTCTCCTCCCTTCTCTTCTCTTCTTCTTCTTCTCTTCTCCTCTTCTTTTCTCCTTTAGAATCGCCCTTCCTTTCTGTTTTTGGGGCGGAACTCGACTGAATGAAGAATGCCCAGTTTTTCCCCAAAATTCCCCATTTTAAAATGCAGATCTGGGTTAATTTCGATCCGACCGACCTTGCAAGGTCGGTCCTAGGGTCGGTCGAAGTCAGTAGCAATTTTTGGGCGTGTTTTTAAGTTCGACCGACCTTGCAAGGTCGGTCGATTCCAGTAGCTTGCAAAAACGCAAATCTGGGTAAAATTTGGACCCGACTGACCTTGCAAGGTCGGTCCTAAGGTCGATCGGAGTCAGGCTAACTTCAAAAACACTGTATCTTCTTCGTTTTAACTCCGATTTTGGATCCGTTTGTGCCCACACGTTCCTCTCTTCGTCTACTTTACTCCTAGCTATGTTACTCCTCCTGTTTAAACAATAAATTTTTAAAACATCAATGAAACACAAAACTAGAGGAAAACAAGCTAGAGTGGAGAAATGAGCATGAAAAGTGTTGATTAAACATATGAAATACACCCCTAAAACATGCTCATTTGGACACTCATCAACAACGTCGTTAACAAGGTAAACTAATATTTATCCTAATACAATATGAAGACTCATGCGGTAAATGAAACCTAACTACCCGGGTCCCGCTCTCCAGCTTAGCGAAATCATCACCTGCAAGTATGCCATAAAGGCTCAGCGATAAACGCTGAGTATGCCAGGCCTGGACCCTATTGGTCACTTAATAGTCATGGTCGCCATTATTAGGTTCGTTACATGCTTTACCGGTGTACAGGTATATTAAAGCAGTAAACACATGAATAGCGGTAAAATAAACAATTAATGCAATCACTACAATTCACACACAACAGCACACAACACAATATATCATAACAATAATAAACGTGTAGCCGTTAGTAACGGTCTGGTTATTCATTTAATCACACGACCCGCTGGGCCCTCATCACATCACAACACAACATCAGTGGGTGTCAAGTTAGGACAACTCGTATTGTATTTAATTATGCAGTCGTCCTGGTGGCACCAACGTTAGTGCACTACGGCCAAAGATATAAGATCTCGGGACTACCTCTTTGCCTAAAAGGCGTCCTTTAGTTTGTGGCATAAAGCCGAGTACCAATAATGGTACGAACTGGCCAATGATCTATCTAGGCTAGTGGCAACACTAGAGTCTGAACCTGATCCAGGAAAACAACTCAAGAGATCTCCATGCGCAGCCAGTTAGTCCGAGACTAACCTAGACTTATTCTTCACACCCCAATTTCCATTTTATGTTTAATTAGTTAGTCGAATACCGAAGGTATAATTTTAGGTTACAAAGAATTCACTAGCCGCCCTAAGGGTCTTACGTATGCCTAGAAGTATTCTAGGTCATATACATGTTCAAGAGTCGTGCTCTAGAGACCGATAATGTCGTCTCGTACCTAAGTAGTTTACTTAGGTTATTACATACATAATGGTAATATAGTTATGTTATAATTAAGTAACACCAATCACACCACATAGAACGTATATGTATGTTTATATAAGTCGATCTATAGTCGACGTAGTATTAGTCCCGAAGGACGTTCGCGCACAATTAAATGATGCGGGATATTAAACAATTAAACATCACATAACGTAATCACAGATACATACACACACATACATCACACACGTATACAACATACATATCTGAGCCCGAGGAAGCCCTCAGGACATCTCAGATCAGACCTCTTTACATACCGTTCATCAAAGACCTAGGTTGGGTAGTAGACCACTAGCTCGGCAAGCGCCTTCGTCGGTGATACGATCTAATCTAAATATCAAACACACTATAAGTCCATCCACATGACTTACTTAAGCTCGGTAAATCCGAACAATACAAGTAATCCCGACATTTCTTCCCTGGATTTCAACTGTTATTTGTTAAAGTCTCGTCATACGGAACTCGTTATTTGTAGTATGCGTTATTATGCGACCTTAACAAAAGAGGTCGGTTTTGTAAAACGTTCTCGTTAGCGTTTTTGAACATTGGAGTTATATTATTCCATAGTATTTACGCGTATACGAGTACACATTCACGTTTATGCGTAGGTGTTCATTTAACCATTCCGGTTAGGTATGCGAGTATACATTTATAATATATAGTTGCATGTATACATGCAACGTTAATTCTCATCGCATATTATGCTCATGCACTAACGTTATAGGGCATTATTATTTAACCATTTAATATTGTACCATATGGTATACATCCCATTATTCACCTTAATAAGCTATGCTTTAATTTGTAATTGTATGACTTATAGTATATAGTTATACTAATGTCATAACACTTGTCATTTATTTTTACATGACATTAAAACCATACTGTATACACTTATATACCCTCGGTTTTTACATATATATATATATAGATAGATATTTGTGTGTATATGTTGTTTCTATTTGATTTAGTCATATAATATATAGTTGCATGAATGCATGCACTATATTATATAGTTCCAACTATACCATATACTTAATATGTAACTACTTTTACATAAGCTTGTGCATCACACTTATATATACTTATACATTCATATTTCATGAGTTATACACTTATATTATATGTCACATTATTTCATGTGAATATTATTAATGATAATTGTTTCATTTAATCACATTAATACTATATAATATCTATAGTACTTATAACATTGTAAACCATAGTTTATAAATTCATTTCTTGCATGTTATACATGGGGTAATAACATATAGTTTAATAAACTATGTTTGACCTCATAAAATCATACAATGTTACACTTATATCTTATACCATATAATATGGTATTTTATATCATTTAACATTATAACATATAGTTTTGGTAAACTATTTATATTACCGAAATGACACATATATAATACACTATTATTTCTTCATTTCCATAGTTTTCATTAATTACAA
Organism: Limonium bicolor; assembly: GCA_023374045.1. NCBI lineage: Eukaryota > Viridiplantae > Streptophyta > Magnoliopsida > Caryophyllales > Plumbaginaceae > Limonium > Limonium bicolor. The sequence continues at coordinate 69,339,243 of CM041778.1, read as the reverse complement.
TATAACCACATACTTTATACTATGTTATAAATATCACATTTTTATAACATTGGAACTTTATAACAAAATATAACTGAAATATCCCAAACTTAATTATAGTGATTAAATCATTCTAATAAAGTAATTAAGGGCCTAATAGTGCCTAGAGAATATTGGTGAAGAAAATAAAACCAAAAGAAAAGAAGAAAATGCTTAAAAAGCAAAAAATGTAAAAACGAGTGTTACATAACCGTAGGAGTTATGTGACCTTGACTATGATCCTAGGTGGGTTCCTAAGTCTTAATTATGCCGAAATGAACATGTGGGAACAATCCCCGAAGAAAACGGATACTTAAACTGGATTAAAAACAAAACGAACCTTAAAGTGTGTTTTTCGAGGAAACCGGGAGAACGCGACTTTAAGCGGATTAAATAGATCCGTAATAATTTTAGTCCATAAATGTCTATAATTAGACATTAGTTAAGGTCGGGAGCCATTAAAATTAATTAAACGAGAAAATTCCGAAAAACGGGTTCCGGTGAGTGAATAGTGTAAAAACTAGAACTTTTGGGGTATAAATGTAAATAGCCCAACCATTCCCCCCATTGTGTAAATAAAAAGCTGGCTCCCTCCTCCTATATGTGTATCACGTTTTTAATCAGACCCCCACTCTCTTTATACTCCCTTGTACACTAAAGAACAAATAATTAAAGTAACCAAAAAGTAAAGGGCTCTCTCTCCCTCCTACCCACATTTTCCTCTCTAACGTTTTCTCTTCCCCCTCAGACTTCCTTCCTCTTCCTCCAGACCCCATCCATGACGATTTGAAGAAGAGCTCCAGCCTTCCTCTTCTTCCTCCATCTTCAAGTTGTAAACAAAGTCCAAATGCCAACAAAAATTACACCGTGGATTCCCCTCTTCTTGGAGCACATTTCCACCCTTTCAAAAATAAAAAGGCCAACTTTCATCACCATGGCTGTATCTTCATTTGGAGCTTGGAGAAGAGCATTTTGATCTCCATCCTCTCCTTGTTATTCTAAGGTAAAAAGAAGCTCAAAAATATCTCTTCTAGCTTTTCCTTTACAAAATAAAAATCCCACGTTGAACCCCTCCTTGTTCCATGTTCCATCCGGTTTGTAATCTTCAAAGGGGTGCAGGAATATTGTTGTTTGATAGCCAAACCCTTACCTAGGGACTTGGAAGGTAAATCCTCACTCTAGGGCTTAAAACCCTACTTTACCTTTTAAGGTTGATTAAGAGTTTAAATGTCTTCATAATGCTCGTTATTATTCTTGGGCATGGTCTGTAGCGTTAGTGCATTGAACCCCTTTGAACGGTTTGAAAAGAAAGAACAAGAAACAAAGGAAAGGATAAGAAGAAAGGAGAAAGAAAGAAAGGAAAAGAAATTAGTAGCACCAAAGTAATGAATCTACCTTTGACAGATTTTAATGATTGTGTATGAATAATTACATTGCTTAGGATGGTGTAATGCTACTACAATGTTGAGGAATGAATGGAGTATTTAAGGTTGTTACATTGATGTTTAAGGGCTTTTTAGAACCATGTATTTAAGACTTAGATTAAGCACATTGGGATTATTGTTGAGATTGTGCAGGAATTATGTGCTGTTAGTATCCCTTGTGGATATTGCTAGTTTAGTAAGCTTAATGGAATGAAAATGACGCTTTGGGAATGTTAGATTTGCAGGGAACCTCTGTCAAATTTCTATGGGAAACTAGAAGACTTGTGTACTTTATGAGAGGAAATAACCTAGGATGCACTAAGTAGTTTTGGAGTTTGATTGAGTAGTTAATCACCTTGGAAACTAGATTTAGGAGGAGTGTTGCATTGGGTAAGACTTGGGATGAATGTAATGGAAATAATGCAATGAAAAAACCATTGGGTTAGTGAGAGAGAGAAAGAGCAAAATCTATAACAGAGTAGTTTATGAGCATTAACAATGGGAAAATGGTGTAAGGAAACCAAGAAATGGGTGATGAGTTTAAGGGATGAATTAAGGAGGTTTGGGTGCCTAATTGGTGTAAAAACATGTTAGATTACATGTGGAAAGATTAGGAAAGGATTAAGTTTGAAATAGGGGTTGAAAGGAGGCTGAAAAACTGCAAAATAAGGTGTAACAAGGATGGTCCGGGTTTACAAACCGGTACAAAAACTCGGACCACCCCAAAAACAGGGCAGAATGTCACAACAGGGTGTGTGGCCGGGTTTGTATCCCGGTACACAAACCCAGACCATAGTAAAAATTAGGCAGAATACGTTTTCCAGCTTTGGTCCGGGTTTGTAACCCCGGACACAAACGGACCACCCCAAAATTTCACCAGAAAGTGTTTTAATGCATTCTAATGATGGGGATTTGAAAGCTAATGGTATTATAAGGTAATTAAGACTTGATTAATGATATTTAATGGTCATTAAGGGTATAAACAAGCTTGGGAGGTAATGAGAAGTAAGTAACTTAGGTGGATGGATTGATTTGTAAGGAATTAGTAAGTGTAAACCGAGAAACGTTAGAAACGTAATAAGTGAGGTTAATTATAAATAATTAACCACCCGATTCTATATATGTTATAGGATTCGAATAGTTGAACACCGAAGGAGAGTCGGTGAGTCCAAGGACAACGGTGAACGGTATGATTTTCTCATGTCCTGTATGCTACCTTGGTTACTCTGATTTGTGTGTTTGTGTGCTATGTGATCACCTATATAAGATAAAATGCACGAATCGGATTATTGCACTTCCTTGTACTTGTAGTGTATTGCTTATTTCTATTTGTATTCGAACTCTTAGTTTGTATAATTCATGAAATATATGAATGATGATGAAGTGCTGATTGTGGTTGTGCCTTTGTGCTAACCCTTGACTTAGTGATTGTGAAATGTTTCTCACTAACTCACTAACTAAGTAACCCCTCTAACATTGAGTAAATTGGTAAATTGGAAGTATGTAAGAAGCCCGATATAGTTTCGGCCACGCGTGAGGATGAGGAGACACAAGAGGTTGGATCCGATTTGGCCTTAATCTTTTCCATGGTCCAAACCCCTTTATTGGGTAGCAACCTGGATTAGTGAGCCACCCAAAGCCCAGTGGTGGGACGGTGTAGTCCCTGCCCGGAGGTCATACCGACTTAACTTGAGTATATAAGTAAGTAAGTAAGTAAGTAGTAGTAAGTAAGTAAGTAAGTAAGTAAGTATCGTATGAGTAAGAATGGTGTAAGTCATATGGTACCGAGTAAAAGAGTTAAGAACATCCGATTACTCGGATGGGTAACTGGCTAACAAAGAAGGAAGTAAGGATTTGTGAAGTGTATTGCTATACTGTTTGGTTTGTGTATTGCCTTCCGGTTGTACGTACTGTATCCTTGTAAGTATGTGCTTGTATGAATGTAATGTTGTATGTAATAGTATGTATGATGTATAAAATGAACCGCATGTATTCGACCAAGTAGTCGGCGTACCCCCCGTTAGCACGCGGGGTATGCGAATTTCATATGCAGCTTTTGCTGAGCCCCTTGGGGCACTGTTTTTTATTTCCAGGTGCCCGACAAAGCTAAGAGGTCGAAAGTGAGACCGGACTGTATGCCTAGTATTAGCTAGGGATTTATTAATGATGTATTGATTTGTATAAGGCTTGTAGCCATTGAATTGCTGGTGTATCAAGTGGTACACCCTTATGTACTTTGGAAGTGAAATACCCCTAACCTTTAAATAATTAAAATAAAGGTAAATATTATTTGGGGGATTATTAAACCCTAAGAAAGTATATAAATACATGGGCGTTAAAAACGCACCTAAACTCTTAAGGTCAAAAACGAGCGTTAAAGCCCGACCTTAAGCTAACCAAGTTATATAAGCTATAAAACTCATATGAAGTTAATCAAGGATCATTTTATGACCTTTAAAACACAAGTCCTCAGTTAGAACTGAGTAAAAAGACAATATGCCGGGAGTTCCCTTAAGGGCCCTTAAGGCCCGAAAGTCCCGGAAATACTTTATAAAATAAGTAAAGCATTACACTTCATTTTAAATGCACCATAACACTTTATTAAACATATAATATGAAGTCCTCAAGATAATTCTCAGTTAAACGCTAAGTGCTCAGAAGTTCCCGACGAGGGCCCATAAAACCCCGGGAATGCCCCGAAGAGTACCGAAGTGGCACGAACTCCTATATAATTTATTCTTGGAGTTCCTAACACCAATATTCATCTTATAAAGAGAATTCTCGAGCTACTTTTTAAAAAATAAACAAAGTGCTCGGGGGAATTTCTTAACGCTCCTTTTTGCCCGGGAGTGTCCAGTAACCCGGAAATTGTGTCTTGAGTTGATATAACCCCATATAACTCAATGTAACACCTTATATATTATTATTGACCATAAAAAATGTCTATAAACATTTAGAACTCGTTGGAACAATCTATTTTCCAAATTGTTCTTAGAGCACAAAAACGCACTTTCGGGTACCGAAAAAAATGCGTTTTACATATTTAACTTGTAGTATTGAGAACCACGAGTTGATATTGTTAAAAGGACCAAAGTTAACTATAATAATCAAGGGATAACAGGGGGACTCACCCTCCCTATACCTGCCGATTTTTGCTACAAAATGACATGATTTCATGTCTTAAAATCATTTTCTTACCTTATATCACCACTTTTGTCAAAGCTGGTTGTATTCAAAAGTCCTTGCCGGTTGGTCCTTGTCCCTTGACCTCCATTTCAACACATTATCCCACTGATTGGAGCTTTAGACTTGATTGCACACCTTTTTGACTAAAATGCATTATTTTCACCTAACCTTGACAAATGGTGAGACTTGTCTCTTCTTGCCTTACTAAGTGCCGATCTGTACTCCTTCCTCCTTCACTTACTCACGCCATTCTCCTCTCCTTCCAGACTTGGTAAGTTCCATTGGTAAGAACTCTTATTTCCTAAGTAAATCTAGTTATATTTTTATGCCATTTTCAAGCTTTTTTCGGAACCTAGCACCAAGGGAGTTCTTCTAATTCATTCCATTGATCTAGATCAACCCCAATCACCATTCAAGCTAGGAATTTCGTGGCTAATCAAAGGAAACACCTAAGAAAGGTTCTTGAAGGCTTAAGGTAAGAAAAATACCTTAAACTCCATTTTCTTCCAAGACAAGTCCATGGCCGATTTTACTCTTGCTTCTTCCTTCATTAACTTCAACTTCTTCATGGTTGACAAGGTTGTTCATCAAACCTCAATCTAGGCGTGAGCATATACCACTTTTCCTAAGGTAAATCTTTGATTTCAAGGTTTACAAGAGTTATTTCTAAGTTATAAGCTTAGATCTCTTCAAGAGCTAATTCATTTCTCTTCTCCTTGTCAAGGCCGAAAATATAAGTGTTCTTGAACCCACTTGAAACATCAAGGTAAATCCTAATCTTTATTACAAATTATATATAATACTAAGTAAATTTCTTAAGGTTTAGTTAGAAATTCAAGGTTTAACATAGGTATCCTGTGTTCTAATATTCAAGGCACCTACAAGGAGAGTATAGATCAAGGTTGTGTGACCAAGATCCAAGGAGAAACCAAGGGAAAAATCATTCACAAGAGGGTAAGTAATTTATCTAAGTATATATATGTAGATCTATGGTTTTAAACTATGTTTTATAACATAAACCATTAATCACCCTTTTATCAAAATAAAGCCGAAATTATAAGGTCTTAAATATAGTTGTGATTAATTAAATATGGAGTTAAGGTTTAAAGAATTGATTTAAGGAATTTTAAGGTAATTATTTGCTTATAAAAATTATTGCCAAAAATATAAACTCCAATTTGGTATATTATAGCTTAATACCATATATTAAGATGTTATAAAATATTTGGATAAGTTAATTAGGTATTTTAATACCTAAGATATTAAGTTTATAAGTTTAGGGTAAAACATGTAATTTACCAAAACTTGGTGGCTAGATTAAATTATAGCCGAGAATTATTAATTAAATTTGGTGAACTTTGATATAATATAGTGTATAAACTCATATTAAGAATTTTGAGTAAGTTTCTATAATTAAATCTATTAAGGTTAAGTTTGATTCAAGCTTCAAACTTTAGTATAAAATTTATGGACAACCCTAGTAATATTAAGGCCGAAAACTATAGGTTATAATACCAAGAAAATAATTTATAACATATAAGGTAAGATTATTACCTTAAGGTATAATGTTGGTGTCACAAAAATTAAATTATGATGCTTAAATAATTAGGCCGAATTATCTAAGAGTTAAATGCTCTATTCTGAGTTTTTAATCATTCTAAGTCATTGGCATAATTTTTAGAAGGTTATATGGCTTATATACATTTATATATATTTATATTAAGAATATAAATCAAGTTTTAAAAACTATATGATAAGTTATTGCTACAGCGAGGATATAAAATGTATTAATTGGTTATTTTTGAAGTGTATAAGTGTATTAGCTTATATTATAAAATTTTGGGAGTATAAAATAGCTACAAGTATTTAAATGGCTAGTTTATAAATTATGGGATAAAATATAAATTTTGAAAAGTTTTGGTGTATTAATTATAATTGCCGAGAGCTTACGGGTGGATTTGGTATATTATGATATAATATAAGGTAGGAATTGATATTATGAATTTCGGTAAATTTTAAATAAGTGTTTAAGTGTTAAAATAACATTTTATAAAGTTTGGGGCTATTTTGTAATTATTGAGAAGTTAGGAGTGTAGCTGATTACAAGTGAATTTATGAGTATATTAAAGTATTAATTATGAAATTAAGTCTTGGTCAAAGTGTTGACCAAAAATTTGGGTTTAAATGATTTACAACATAAAATATTAAGTTTATATAAGTTTTGGGGTGAATATGTAATTTATAAAAGATATATGTGAAATCGAATTAAAAAGGGGGCGAAATGGTAGTTTACGAAAATATAAGTGTCACTTGGTTATTTTAAGAAATTAAATATTAAAACTATAGTTTATAAGTTAACATGTAACTTATATAAAGTTTTGGGGTTAAAATGTGAATAAAGGAAAATATATATTGAAACCGAAAGTTTATGGGATTAAAGTAATTACCAAAAGTTTAAGTGGTTAATTAGTAATTTTCTAAAGTTAATGTGTCCAAAATATAAATACCGAAATTATAAGGTTAGATTTGTAATTTAATAAAGAAAGGAATTAAAACTAGGTATATAATGTATTATGGTATATTATGGAGTATAATGTAAAGTTTATAAAATAATTGTGGTTATGATAAAAAAAACAGAGGATTAATAGTAAAGCATAAAGTGAAACATATTATTAAGTATATATTAAAGAAATAGAAATATACTACAGGTAGATTTCATTATCGCATGTAGTATTACATAAAATATGAACTGTTAAACTACCTTGACCCCCTGTAAAAAACAGGGGAAAATAAAGAACATACGGAGTTAGTATACTACAAGTATTAGTTCGACAGTAACAGTAATGTAACTGTTTAGTGATATAGTTGTATTAATGTTACCCGGTATTGCATGTAAATATAACAGTGTACGGGAAGGAATAACTAGAGCGTGAATTGTCAAGCTAGCTGTTACTACGGTGAACGGTATGTTAATTGTGTGGTCTGAATGTCCTAAGGATTTTTCCTGAGGTCCAGACGTTGTGTGTTTAAATTGTTAAGAGCGATATCTGTGATTTTTGTATATGATATTGTATACTGTATTGCTCGACACCACTGCGTTTTATTTCTACGCGAACATCTTATGACTGGAAGTTCATACATCTAAACTGGAACAAGACTAACTGACCTTTAGGTATTATTGAACCTAACTAATGGTCAACTGTTATAGTCTTAACTCAAGGATTGGTTATTATATCATTGACAAAGGGGCTAACATATAAAGAGAGGAATCCAGACTGTTTCGACTTTCTGGTTGCGCATCGTGATCACTACGAGAGACTTCAATGGGGAGTCACTCAAGGGAATCCATTGTCCACATTCGACGATGGCGGAGGGCACTGCCGTTGGTGCACAGGTTCGACCGGATCGGTCAATATATTATCCAGGGCCATAAGGTCAGCTGGTAACGGTTCCTTTGGAACCCAGGGGACATACTGTCCATTGATAAGTTATTAAGGGTTGTCTTAACATGACGCCTAAGGAGGAATTTAATTGGAAAGGTTAAGTGATTGGTTTAAAGGATAAGGGCCGGGTGGCCAACTAACAAGTACAGTTAATTAATACGCGTACCTTGTTGATTACTGTTATGGATTATTGGTGTTTGAATATTGGTTGTTGTTTACTGTTGTGCACTGATGTTTGCAGGTGAACTGTTATGTGATTGTTTAAAGTTTACAGTTATTACTGTTATTATTATAAACCGGTATATCTTGTAAAGAATCTAATATCAAGACGGCTAAAAACGACTTAAGGAATCTAGATGACTTAGGACTACATTTAGCATACCAGCATTTCGATTGCTGAGCCCTTCAATGGGCCAAACATTTCAGGTTACTGAAGAAGACACAAGCCGGAGTGCGGGGAACAGGGTAGCTGCTGTTTTTAACAAACACTTTAAGTTTTATTATGTATTGTATTGAGGAGATTATTGTATTCAGTTAGTTGCTCATTTAGTTTGGTTTTGGTTTGTAATAATTAGAGTGCTCAGTATCTGCTCATTACAGCGTGAGGAGTTGGTTTGTTGGAAGAGTAAGGATGCCTTGTTACTCACAAGGGTGAGTAACGGCGTGCAACACCAAGTATAGATAGTTTTATTTTCCGCTGCGAATTATTATTTATTATGCTACGACTTGCGACGTTATTACAGGTTTAGGATTAGGGGTGTTACAGGAAGCATGTAGAATTGTGAGAACATGGGTAGATGGCTAGACTCATGATGGGTATGTATAGACATGTGGAAGATGTTGTACTTTGGTATTGTACTGTAGGAAACTCGGTGTATTGTATGGTAAGTATTGAGCAATGTAATGATGGAGGATTGTATGTACTCGGTTTGTAATTGAATTGTGGATTGTATTTTGTTTAGTACTCGTATATTCCGGTCCATCAGACCGATGCTGTAATGGAAGTAGGCCTTGTTAGTCACGTGGGTGGCTAACGGCATTGTATCACCCGCCGCCATGTAAGGAATTATCCGCTGCGTATGTATGTAGGTACGAGATGATTAGACGGTAATGACGGGATTAGCGGGTAGAGGTGTTACAATAACCTATGGTTATTTAATAAAAACCATATCATTGCCGGTTTGGCACATAGATCATAATCTCATTTTTTTCTCCGTATTATATACTTTTCATTTATTACAATTACACCACACATATTATATAATGTAACATATACTTTATATTATATCATTTTAACCATATAATTAATATAGCCTATGGTTATATGTTTGCAAAATTTCGAACAGAACACATGGTATGTTCTATTTCATTTTCCAGCACATTGTAACTTTTTATAATTACAATGTTGCCACATATATTATACAATGTTATATATACACTATATTATAGTATTTATTTCATAAATCATTATAACCTATGGTTATATATTCCCATAATAACCAAACAGACCTACGGTCTGTTTTGAATTTGTTTCCCAACAACATAAGTTTTCTATATTTATACTTTTACCACAAATATTATAACATGTTACACATAGCTTATATTATATCATATTAATACACATAATTTTGTATAACCTATAGTTTTAGGTTATTTAAATTTCGAACAGCCCTTAATCTGTTTTTAATTTATTTTTCACCCCCATATACCTTCATATTTACGGTTTTACCACAGGTTTATAACCTATGCTTTTAATTTCATTAAAACCTTATATTATACACTTATCTTAATGTATAGCCTTTTATTTAATTCCAAAAATCACCAAACTTTATACTAAGGTTATAAAGTGCTATATTTACCATATGTATACCAAATTTTTGGTAATCATGGTTTATACCCCATAATTTTATAAATTCTATATTTAGCTTATAATGTTATTATAAGTTCATAAATTAATTACTTATGCAATTAATTTTGGTCAAAGCACCTAACATGGTCTATATTGACCCATTGACTACTAGTTTGACCATAGTTTCAATAAATTATAGTTTTGACCTCAATTTTCTAAAAATTACAATTTGACCCTAAATTTCATAAAACTTCATAAAATTCATTTAATAACCTTTTAATATATGGTTTTCGGCTATAATTATTATTTAGCCTCCTAATTTATCTAAAGTATAAATCAACCCCAAATTGTTTTCGGTAATTATTTATTTAATCCTATAATTAATTTAAACTCAATAAATCATATAATTAAATGGCCTAAAGTACATGGCCTTATTACAAATCTTAACTTATAATATAAATCACATAATAATGTCATAAAAGACATAATGGCTCACGGTTTTGGTTTATATATTTGTACAATGTTTTTATAAATTGTATTCTAACTATTTAATTAATTCATGACATTATATGTCACATAAATATTAGGTAAACTTACTAAAAATGTTATACAACATTTATAATTCATCGTTTGGTCATAAAACTCTTATAAACCCACGGCTTCTATCATTCACAACCAAGTGATGTTATAAATCATATTTTTGCCACTTAAATCATTTTCATGACATTATAAGCCATCTTAATATATACTAAACTAGTCATAAAATGTAAATTACCATTTTAACACTTAATTAAGTCATTTAGACTTGAAATCCCCACGGCTTTATTACATATATATATATATATATATATATATATATATATATGATATGAAAACTTTATAATATACTAGTTTAGTACACTTACTTGATTTAGAAGCAAATCAAACAGCCAACCTCCACTTCAATGTTCACGACTACACATTATATATACTTAAGGTTAGTTTTTTTAAACCCTAGTTCATATACACACTTAATTAACATATCATTAAGGTAGTAATTACCTTAATTTGACAAGCTTTCTCACACACTTGTTCACTAGCATTTTTGGAGAGCATGTTCCCATGGTTTACATAACCATGCGCCTCCATTTTTGCAAGGAAAATAACATGTATTAGCCTAGTGAATCAAGGCTCATTAAAAGACCAACTTAAGCTTAGTTTAAACATGGCTTTTACCTTGATATAGTAGGGTTATATGGGACTATTTGCGCCTGAAAACTGGAGCAAGATAAGGTGTCAAAAACACCATTCCAAACAGAAAAATAAAACGGCAATGCAAGGTGAATGATATGTTAATTTTCACCTTATACAAATGACTTTTAAAGAGTATTTGGCATCAAATAAAACAGCACCCCATGGGTTGGTATCTCCACCGATTTAACATGAAAAAAAAACTGAAGAGATTAGCTTGGAGAAGTGAAGAACAAAACCGGTAATTAGGAGTAGAAAAGATGGCATGTATCATGCATAACTTTACCATAAAATGAGCTAGATTTGATCTCCCTCTTTTCTCCTTGTTCCATCCGTAACATACTCCTCTTCTAGCAACAAATACCTTATGAATGGATGGGTGAAAGCTCTTGAAAATCATCTCAAAAGAAAGGGAGAAGAGGATGAAGAGATTAAGCTAAAACATGGCATGAATGGTTACCTTAACTACCATGGGTTCATCCTTGAGCTTAGGCTGCTACCTACGGTGAAAGGGGAAGAAAAGATAGGGTTTGAAACCTTTTCTCACGGCTGGAAGGAGATAAGGCAGAATGAGATGGGTCATGGCTTTTACGGTGGGAAAAGTAGCTTAATTAAACAAATGATATTATGATGAGTCGTGAAGGTAGGCTAGATATTTTAAGTTAGCTGATAAAGAAGAAGTAAAGGAGGGCTGGGCAATTGAGGTTCTCGGCTGGGAAAGGAAAAGAATATAAAAAAAATATTGGATAATTATCTTATAAGATAAGAATATGTACTTTAATGAATAGTTATAATGACCCATTAATTTATTAGCTATCTTGATTGCTTAATGGAGAGGAAATTCTCCAATTCTGGAGGCATGGCATGGTCAAAGCCAAAGAGTAAGTTTTGACTATTAATTAAACTAAGTAATTAAATGTTATTTTTGGGTACTATTCACCCAAAATCACCCATTTTGATTTTTATTTTAAAACTTTGATTTAGACTTTATAATATGGTGTATAATGTCACATTAATGTTATTATGAATGTAATATGGTCCTTAAAGTGGCATAAAACCAATACTTTTGGAGTTATACACAAAAATGTGCTTTAAGGTGTTTTAAGACACATTTTGTGTTAAAGCTTGTTTTTAAGCTTGGTTTTCTTTGGTAATTGATTAATTACCTTCATTACATGGTTACTAAATTCATAAATCCAATTTGGAATCAAATGGAGGTCATAAGACCTTTAAGGATTCTTAGAGCACATTTTTGCCCCAAGTGACTATTAAGCATGTTAATGCTTGTTCTTTATGTTTGAGTGTTATCCAATAATTTTATTACTTTCCATAAAGTGTTAATATGCTTAGGAATAAATTTTGGATCCTAAGGAATTCATTTGGGCATATATTTGCCCTAAATGGTCAAAGGGTGTAATATTTACTTTATGTTGACCATTGTTGTTTTTAATCTGGTTTTAAGGCATGTTTAGGCCTTCATTTAATTGATTAAATGTTTAATTAGTTAGGGGTATTTCACAAGTCATGTTTGATCCCCCTAAATTGTGAAATTATCCAAAATCATGTTATCTATCAACTTAATATGAAACCCAAAGGATTATAGCTATTTGAAACAACATAAGTTGACTTACTTGGTTATGTCTTGTAATCGTAGTAGCAGTTGTTTTTTACTAGATCCCCCAACAAAGTCTGCACCGTAGAACGACCATTTCTCTTTTCGAGTTTTATCTTTTGAATCCTGTTGTATATATCTTTCCTGGTTGCCGTCGTGCCGCGGTTAATCGTGGTGAGCTCTGAATAAATTACTTAAGGTGACACACTGACTTAGGTTCTCTGATCGATCATGATCTCATCCTCTTCAGTTAGGCATTCTGTAACACCCCCGAATAAATATCCAATAGTACAAAACCAAGCTCCTAGTCATAATACATGATAACTACGCAGCGGATTCTCGATGCCATCCGGGTGCTACAGATGCCAACCACCCACGTGGTTGACAGACCACATCACACAATACTAAGTTACGGTCTGCATGACTGGAAACAGCTCTCGCCAAACTCATATACAATATAAGATACAATTTCAAATATCGAGTGTCTACAACAATTGCCAAATTATGAACTAAAAATTACATCTCAGGTACATTAAACATATAGCTACATCTTCAAACGTTATGCCCTGATGGACTACCCCCATGGTAGCCATCCCGCCTACGCTCCGTTATCGTCCGGCATAATACCTGTAAAAATTTGGTTTGGGAAGGACTCAGCAAACTACGCTGAGTATGAACGTGTGAAGCCCGTATGTTGCCGGGCCACACGACTACTTGGTCGAATATTATTAATTCAATTTACATGCTATAAGAAAGCAGTACAACACCCACAGTACATCCTAGTATCATACACACTTAAAGGTAGTAACGCATTAGCAACAACAACCAAGCACAACATGCTGACAACATAGCACATTCAACACGCATCCAAGCACAACGAACTGCTAGTATAACAGCAAGAATTCATGTAAGTAATAAAACGAGTGCATAGGTATGTTATACCCATGATCCTCACTATGGGATCATTCGAGCGTTGTGTGTTTTCATTTCTTTCCTCTTGTTCCCATAACATGTATTTTCTTTCTCTTTCCATGCACCCGGTCAGGGGATAAGGTTAGATCCCGTGACCGTATTATGTAGGTGTCAAAGCTTTCCTGGTTTCTTTAAGGTTTTTGTTAATTCTCTTGTCACCACAAGTTGAAGAACGTCTTCTCCGTAGCCAATCCTCCATTCCCGGCGTCGTGCGTCGAGGACGCGGGGTCATCTCTAAACTTCAGGATGTGTTCCACCAATAGGTGTTTTACTTTTCATTATCATTATAAGTTCGACCCCATAGTGGGTGTCATTAGAAGTCCTCGATAGTTTAAGAGGAGCTTTCTTCTTGTATAGTTGTTTCGTTTTGTTTGCGTAGTTCGTCGCGTTTCATTTCAAGTTCATAAACGAGAAGGGACTAAACTACTGTGTGCGCGCAAATAATATGCAACAATGATATAGCAATCATATAAGTAAGATACGCAAGCAATCCAATTTCATGCTTTAATCTTATGGTCATTTTCACACAAAGCACACATCAAACAAGCCGTGTAACACGGCAACATACAAACCACACATGTCCATACCTGGATCGGAAGCAAGTGTCGTCTCACGCACGGGTTCCTGGTTGGCGTTCGCTACGACCCTAACGTTGATTAAGAACAGCGTGTCAGTTCATGATTTCATGTGACGACATTTTTCCTAGTTTATCTCGTCTAGACCGGGTGTTATTCCCTAGATGAACCTTTGATTGTTCAACTTTTATTAACCCTTAGAAATTTTTCCCCAAGTCATAACCTTAGGCCTTATCTCACTCCTAGGACATTTACATAGTCAATTCACGCGTCAATTAAGTTCATCCCCTAGCTAACGTATTAAGGTATTCTAAGTACTAATGTGTAACGAGCTTATCTAAGGTGGACTTATATCCTCTTACAATGTATTTCTCCCTTATATCAATAGGTTAGCAATGCGTTTAACCCATTATCACCGAAATAAATCCTTTAAAATACTCCTAAGGTTCATCTATACAGAAGCTCCAAAGTTTAGAAAAGCTAAAACACACTTTCGGTGTTGAACCTTCACTAACCCCACATTTAGGGTATCAACTGAGGTTTAATCTTCCCAAAGTGTTTCACCAACTTAGTTAGATGCATTAGTACTGTTTTGAGTTCATTATTAAACCATTTCCACCCTTTTAACACCTCTAGAAACCAGTTATACAGAAGCTACACTTTACCGAAATCTGAAGCCACAATTTATACCTATCTTCTCGGTTATTGTTTATAGTTAGTTCAACTGATGTTTAATTCTTTCCCACAGCATCTACCCATCTGGTTATGGTGTAAACAATGTTTTAAGCTCAAAACTAATTCGATGAAGCACTCACCTACCTTCTGCACTTAACTATACAGAAAACTACAACTGTTGAAAATCTGAGATCCAAGACAGAATTGGTGTATCTCTTCATCTTCTTATGTTAGTCCATCAATCTGTTTTTAATTCCCCCCAACACCTCAATCCAACTAGATAAGTGTATTAGCTAGATTTTAAGTTTACAAACAAGTCAACACGGTACCCTTATATCACTTGTATATCGGTTATACAGCAGCAACAGATTATCCAAATCCGGAACAGCACTCTGGTGCAACTTCCATTTAACTTCTCTTAAAAGATTTATGACCCTCCCAGCGTGTATACCAACTTAGGTAAGTGTTTTAGCCAAGATTTAAGCCCATTATTAAACCTCTACAACCTGTTGACAACTCTGTAACTCAACTATACAGAGAACAGACAGCAACGAAAACTGAAATCCAATCTGATATCCTCACTTCTAATCCTTCTCTATACTTTTGAATTTTTGACTTCCAGTTTCCCCAAAGTGTTAACACGCTTAGTTAGATGAGTTAGAAAGGCTTTAGGCTCATAACCCCTCAATACAATCCCATACACATCCTCTGTCACTTGGTTGTACAGAAACTATTGCTTCAGAAAAACTGTAAAGCTGAAACAGAAACCCTCATATGGCTTTACTTATATCCTTCTTTTCTATGGCTTATCCCGACCTCCCTGTTTATCCCAAGATACTTACTTACTAATTATGTGTTCTTGCTGTGTTTTAAACCCAAAACCACCTAGGCAGCCCCATTAAACTCACTGGTGCAGTCCTTATACTGAAAAATAAATTTCAGAAAACTGAGACAAACAATCTGATGTGCTCTCTTCTGTTGCTTTTATTTGTTCATAAATCTGCCATTGAATTTATCCTCAACCTGATAGCCCACCTAGTTAAGTGTATCACCAGTTTTTCATTTCAACCTAGACCCAAATTAACAAGGTTAACAACCCTGGAAGTCTTTTACACAGAACACAAAAGAGGCTGGAACTAAACTTAGGCACTACTGTAACTCATTTCGGTTGTTTCATTTTCTGTTATCAAACTGTTTCTTAGTTATTTGCTTAGTCAAGGTTTTAAACTTATTACTGACCCAAAACCCTATTGCTAGAGTTACCGACAACTTACCCTCCCTGAAACAAGAAATCCCAGGAACTTAACAAACCTGAAAACTAAAAGCTGAAACAGGTATGTGTTTTTTTTTTCTTCTGTTGCTTACCCTGTCTTTCCCTTTATCCCAAAGTACTCTCTTGCTTAGTTAAGTATCCTAGCCAGGTTTTAAACCCAGAATTAAGCCCGCTCAATACTGATAACCTTTCTAAACCTTCCTTATACTGAAATGTAAAACCTGTAGCAACTGAAAACAGGATTATACGTGTCTCCCCTTGAGTACTTATTTTAGGTTACTTATCTGTCTTATAATCTCTCCCAAAATGCTTCCCCACTTAGCTAGGTATTCCAGGAAAACTTTAAACTCGAACACAACCCCCAAAAGAGCATTGATAACACATCTACGACATGATTATACAGTAGCTTAAGTCTTCAGAAAAACTGAAAAACTGAAATGCAAAAAAACCGATGTCTTCTATAGCTTCTTTCTGCTCTCCCATTTAATCCCCCTTGCTTGTCTAGCTACTAAAGTTAGTGTTTTAACATAGCTTTACCCTCAAAAACAGGCCCAAGATATTACCGTCTGCAACTCTAACTTCTTCACACCAGTGTGTTGTACTGAAAATAAAAACTGAAATGCTTCAGTTTATTCCACTACACTTGGTGCATCAGGTTAGTTTCCTTTTCTGTATTCTTAGCGCATCAGTCTAGTTTTTAAATCTCTTAGGGTGTTTATGAATTAGTTAGGCGTATTGACAAACTCCTAGACTCACAACAACTTTGTTGATGCCACTGAATTTCATGATGCAACAACTGTAACATTGCAAAAAAAAAAAACAGACAGTATATAAAAAAAAACTGATATACCCTATCATTTCTTTTTTTTTTCTTGCCCAAGAGTTTGACTCCAAGTTTTCTCCCACTTTATTCACTCACGTAGTTAAGGGTTTTTGTCAAGACTTTATACTCCAGCCAACCCAAAACAACTTGCTGATGTTACAGAGTTGTAATCACACTAGAACTAGAAGATTGACTAAACTGAATCGAGAAAACAGAAACAACTGAAACTAGGAACTGATGTATCCTCTTATTTGGCTCTGTCTGTTTCCTACCCTGACTTACCACCCCTTCCAAATCATTTTACCCACCTGGTTAGTGTTTTAGGTAAAGTCTTTAAGCTTTAGACAACACAGTACACGCTGATAGTCCTACTGGAATTCTCTTATACAGAAACAGAAATCTGCATAGTTGAAATTATGAAACTGACGCAGGTTCTTTCATGTTGTTTTCTTCTGTTATTTAAATTTGTCTTCTGTTTTCCTAGGGTGTGTATGAATTTGTTGGGGGTGTTAATAATGTAACAGGTTCACTAGTAACCCCAGAACAAACCCCAACCCACTGCTGTTACTGCTATTGAATCCCCATTATCCTGAAACCCAAAACTGAAACTAAAACTGGAACAGAAATCAAGTTTAGCATTCTACTACTCCTATAACCCTTTTCGAATGAGCTAATGGTTTTCTCTAGCATTTCCCCAAATTATCTGCATGTAGACTAATATGCTAGCCATGTCTCAAGTTGAATATCCAGCCAATACAAAGTTTATATGATTTCTGAAAGTTGATATACAGAAGACCAACAACTGCAGAAACTGAAATCTATTCCTGGTATATCCTTTCCTATTTCCTTGTTCGTGGCTTTTATCTTTTTAATGTTTTGGTTGTTTTAACTCTCAGATAACCAGTACACGCATGATACAAACTACTGGTGGAGGCATTACCTTGAGCTGCTGTTCCAGGGCTGTGAACGGGTCCCTGAAGGAATTCCTGAGCTTTGCTTGTCGCCATTTCTGGCTGAGACTACACATGGAAGGAAAGGAGAGGCAAGGAGTATAGGTTAAGGATTTTCGGGCAGAAGAAAAGAAAAGAAAAGAACTACAGAGAAAGAAGGTAGAGAGCAACCTGTTGAGCATCCCCTTATAATGGTTTGTAGGCAAGGAAGTGGCTGACGGCATGGCAAACCCTGGTGTACTCTTTGAGGAGGTATCTTTATAGGTTCATGCATGTTACCGCAACAGGGATTAGCAGCTTGGGTCCAGATTGTCAAACAGCAACCTCACAGAACAACCAAGGTTCTGTTAGTTCTGGATTCTTTTTCCTCGCAGAAATTACACCAGGTTGTTTGAAAGACTAAAAGGAACAAAGTGAGGAAGAAGGAGAACTTACTCACGCACGGTGCTAGCAACGAGTGAAGGGAAAACTGAGGAGCGATGTGTGCATGCCGGGATGGAGTAAGGGAACTGAATGCAGGGACCTAATTAACTACTAGTGGGTGGAAGTTCCAATGGAGAATTTGTGGGAGTTTGTAAAAGAATTACTCTGATGCGTTGAGGTTTGCAACAGACATAGCCCCTGATGCGCGTGTGGCTTGGGTTACTTTCTCTGAATTCAAAAATGTCTCACACTAGTATTTCAGGTCATCAGACAGAGTTAGGGGAAGAACGTTGGTTTTGGTTCCTGTTACTGTCTCGATTCAGGTGAGAATGCAACAGGGATCACTTGTTCTCTGGTTAGGAAGGAATGGTGGCGTTGGGTTTCAAGAATCTGGGATACAGGTCCTTGTCGGTTTTTTTATGCTTCTGAGAGCTGGTCTGTTGTTATTCGTTTTTTTTTGTTTCTGATTCCAGACGATACAGAGCACACGCTGAGGAAATGAAAGATGGGTAAATGAATAAGGGAGTGGTGGTCTTGACTGACGTGCAGATTCCATTACTGGTACAGTTTTTTTATCAACCGCTGCAATACCAAGGAAGAAGCTGATTCTACAGGGAAGGTGCGGTTGGTTCTCTGTTGTTTTCTTTTAGTTACCTTAATTACTTTGATACTGGTTTTAGGTTGTTGGTTTTAGTTACAGCTCAACCGATTAAAGCGTTTATAAGATATACGAGAGGTCTCGGGTTTGAGCCTCAACGGGAGCGTCCTTGCTCCCTTTTTTCTTTTCTTTTTTATTTGAATAAGTTATATATGTTTACTTATGTATATGTGACTATATATTATTTTGTTGTTATTACTATTATTATTTTCTTGTTACGAAGTTAGGTGACGACATTGTCACTTATTTACAACGTTACAATATCGTAACGTTACGTATGTGTGTTTTCGTATTCGTGCGTATATATATATATATACTAGGTTAATTGTTCGTACGTTATTTTATGTCCGAGTTATAACACACGTCATGATTTTATGCGTTTAATATTTAGGGGTATTTCACATTCCCACAAAATGACCCTCTGTCCACTCGACGAGATCATGATTATGTCATCCGTTAATCACATTCAACACACACCCGTAGCTTGTGTAGTACCCCTTAATTTTAAAGGACAACCACATTTCTTTGAACCCTATGATCTGCGTCGGATGATGACACCAGGTTGTGGTGTCCTTCGTGGTTTCCAGATGATCTGCCCGCCCAAGAACTTTGAATTATGGTGTAGACATGGTTGGGATGGCCAACACTATTTTCCCAAGCTTTCGCTTCTTTTTACTCTTAAATGTCTGATCTGTTTCAAATAGGAAACCTGTATCCACCACCAGATTTTGATTATACATTTGTTGAATGTAGTCATCCATCTCTGCATGGTGATCTTGAACTCCTTCATCAAAATTATTCCAACCTTCATCAGTAGTTGAGTCACTTTCCTGCAATAAGGGTTGAAAGAATGTTAGACGAATGTTTAAATATGCAATATAGTGAATATGATTTTGTAACACCCCCGAATAAACATCCAGCAATACAAACGTCGCGCCTAAATAACAACACGGTTAACTACGCAGCAGTATAAACTCCATCCAGGTGTCACAGACGCCAACCACCCACGTGGTTGACAACCATACTACCAACATCAAGTTACGGTCTGAATGACTAGAAACAACCCTCAAACAAAACTCATATACAACTCAAAATCAAAATAAAATTCCCAAATACCGAGTGTCTACAACAAAATTTCCAAATCATAAACTAAGAATTACATCTCGGGTTTAGTAACAACCCATATACTGCACATACTACCACAAACTTAAAAGTCAAGCCCTGATGGGCTACCCCCATGGTAGCCATCCCGCCTACGCTCCGTTATCGTCCGGCACAATACCTGAAAAAAATTTGGTTGTAAAGGACTCAGCAAACTACGCTGAGTATGAACGTGTGTAGCCCGTATGTTGCCGGGCTACACGACTACTTGGTCGAATAAGATTAAGTCCAGTTGCATGCTATAGTAAAACAGTAACACACAACAAGCAGCATCAACATAGCAACTCACAACATATCGAGCATAGAGATAACAACAAGCACCTCGAGCAAGTAAACACAAATAGAGCTTACAAGGGAATTCGAATAATGACGATCCTCACAGTGGGATCATTCAACGTTAAGTGTTTTCATTTCTTTTTCCTTTGTTTCCACCATGTGTACTTCTCTTTCTTTTACCTTGCACCAGGTCTGGGGATGTAGGTTAGTTCCCGTGACCATATAGTATAGGTGCCCATCTTTCTTTGCTTCCTTATAGATTAATTGTGAGTCTTTTGTCACCGCACGTTGGAGGACGTCTCCTCCATAGCTAGTCCCCCATTCCCGACGTCATGCGCCGAGAAAGCGGAGTTGCCTCTAGACTCCAGGATAAGCTCCACCAATTTGTCACTCCCCCATTCCCGACACCTAGGGTCGAGAAAGCGGAGTCACCTCTAGACTCCAGGATGTGCTCCACGTAGAAGGGTGAAGGATCTGATGCAGATACCAACTCCCGAGTATTCCATACCGCGCGGCCCGAGATGTTGTCTTCCCGGGTTATCCTCATGTTCCACCAATTGAGATTTACTCTTCATTATTATTCATGAATAGACACCATAGTGGGTGTCATGGTACGTCCTCCATGGTTAGAGAGGAGTTCCCCTTTATAGAATTTTCTTTGTTTTCATAGTTCACAGTGTTTCATCTCAAATTCCATAAACGAGAAGGGACTAAACTACTGTGTGCGCGCAAATAATATGCAACGATGATATAGAAATCATATACATGATAAGCAAGCAATCCAATTTCATGCTTTAATCTTATGGTCTTTTTCACACAGAGCACACAGCAAACAAGCCGTGTAACACGGCAACATACGAACCACACATGTCCATACCTGATTTAGAAGCAAGAGTTGTCTCACGCACACATGGAGTCCCGGCTGGCGTTCGTTACGGCCCATACAAGTATCTTGACTGACTCTTCTTGTTGATTTTTGACACACCACAAGACTCCCTGCTCCTTGATCGCCCGACACTAACTTTCTGGTTATATATATTCTTTTCATAAGGAGCAATACGCAGCTCGTGCTCAGGGATTCCTGGGACAATGCCTATATGCCCTGGCCTGTCATTTTGAAACAAAAATGGGTTGTTCTTCGTGGAGAGCTTTGGTACTCTTCATGGGTTTATCTTGTGCAGAGACTGAGAAGAGATGGAGTGGGTTTGACTAGGAAATCCTCAGTACGTGGCCTTACTCTCTTGGACTGATATTGTTCCAGGAGCTTGGTAACTATAGTCTACCATTGGCAGGCATACAAGGGAAGGAGCAAGAGTAGTTTTCAGTGGCTGATAACCTGCGACAGGAAAAGAATAAGGAGGAACTGGAACAGACCGTGAAGCAGGTGGGGAGATGTGGAGAGAGTTGAGTGTGGTTGCAAGTTACAAGGGAGTGGTATGGAAGTTTGGAAAAAGAACAGTCCTGCGCGTGAGTGTTTAGGATAGAATAATTGTTGATGTGCATGCTGTTGCTCAGGTTAGTTCTTACTGAATTCAAGATTCACTTTTACAGAGCTCAGTTACAACAGCAAGGAAAAGAGCATGGGTTATTAATTAGGTTATTACAGTGTTCACTGGTTACAAGAATCAAAACTAGAGTGCAGACTGTGTTGTCTCGGCAGGAATTCTCGGACAAGGCACCTAGAGTGGAGTCTGATTATGTTTGCTGCTTTAGTTTGTAGTTGAGATGCCTATGAGTGGAGGAGCACTATCGGCTCAACAATCAGAGAAGCATGGGACTGCTTACGGTAGGAATTCCAAGGCCATCAATCCCATTTTTTTTTGTGGTTGTTATCTTCTGTTTTTTTTTGTTCGATCAGAAGCTACATCGAGGAAGGAGACGATACTACAGAGGCTTGTTTGCTTCTCTTTTATTTGTAGCTACCTAGCAGTTGTGTTACTAGTTTTAAATCGTTGGGTAGCTATTATTGAATTCGAGCGTAGCTCAACCGGTTAAGGCGTTTGGGAGGGGTACGAGAGGTACCGGGTTCAAACTCCGGCGGGAGCATGTTGCTCTTTCTTCTCTTTTCTTTTTTTTTTTTGTATAAGTGCATATACATGCCTATTTTGTCATTGTTACATACATATACATATATGTAATTATTTTATCTTGTCACGTTGTTGATTATACCTATATATATATGTACGACTATTTTATTTCGTCGGTTTTAGTTATACATATATATATACATATGCCTATATATATATTTACGCGACTGTTGTATTACGTCACGTTATTACTTGTGCACGCAACGTGGTGATATTATAACGTTGGTTGTACGTATACGTATATATATATATATATGAATATAAAATGTGTGGCATTATACATGAGTTTATGTTAGCGTATTACGTACCGATACTTGCGACGTTATTATCATTATCATCTCCATTATTATTTTTTGGAGTTTAATCATCATGGTTCCTCGAAATCTTAATTTTAATTTAACTCACTAATTTAAAGGGATAATCACTCGGGGTATTTCAGTCTACCCCCTTAAAACAACTTCGTCCCGAAGTTGTCTAAATCGAATATGTATCCGACTACCCAACGAATCTCAAGGTTCTAATCCATCTCATACTATCAATCCTAAATTTCCAGCATTTTCCTAACATTCCATCCTACCACTAGTTCCAAGCCACCAAACCACACATACATGTATATATCACAAGTCCCAAGGGACATACATACACAATAGTTCACGTATACAACGCCAAATACGTCTCAAGTGTTTAAAGCACACCAATGCAACAATCAACATGCAACATTCATTCATCGCACAGTGTACAACCAATACAATACACACACATACCTATTAACCATCAACGTGTGGGTTGCAGGAATACATATAGTAAGAGGGTCAAATCCCGAATTCGTTCTCTCTAACCAAGGGATCATGTCCCGCAAGTTCCAAGTTCTATTTCACCATTTGTGCTTATAAGCACTACGCACATTTGTGGCTTCACCAAGTTCTCAATAATATTTCAATGTACCAGTAATACTCATATACTGTACTCATAAGTAATCCGATGAATAAGTCATTCATTCATATAATCACAATGCAACCACACACCGTTCACACACATCGCATCAAAACAACACCTCAAACGAGCAACAACAAGTGAAAACGCAACGCGCCTACCCCCCTTAAAAATGGATTAAGCCCACGTAATCCCTTTCTATCATCCTTGAACCTCGATTCGGGATGTTTACTTCTCATGGGGCATTCTAGTTTCTATGCTATTAGCTCACCTTATGATCCTATCAAATTCCTTGACCATGTTAAAGGGTAGGTTTTGTCTCAATGATTCTTATCGGTTTCCATACCGATCTATAATGGATTCGGGTTTAGCCTGTAACACCCCCACTCGCTAATCTCATAATAATCACTCTCGTATAATCACTCACGTAGCATAATTAGAGACGTCTCACAGCGGAAGTTAAACTACATTAATCCTCACTTGGGTGTCACATGCCATTACTCGCCCATGCGAGTAAAGAAGCATAACCGTAATCCAACAATTAACAACAATAACTAACCGCAGTGATGAACGAGATATTTATTACATTATTTTATCCTATACAAACCAAAGACCTATGACAAGTGAGCATTTAAAGAGTTCCCATAATTTCAACGTGCTAACCGATTTAATATTAAACATGCGATAAATAAAAGTCGAGGCGTCTACCCATATTCCCGACAATCGGTTGTCAACGTCCGATCCATAACCCTGAAATGTGTTGGCCCCAAAAAGGGGCTCAGCAAACTATATGCTGGTATGCTAAAGTGTAATCCTAGACCCTTTAGGTCACTTAGGTCAATTAACCGTCTGAACATGAGGTTGATTACATGCTGGTTCATTTTACAATTTATATAACAGCAGTAAATATCATGCATAAGCATACAGTAATCCATCAAAGTGACAGTCCATACATTACATACCATCCACGACATACCAAATACCATGTACTGTAAACAATCATACAAACGCGTAGATAGTTCCATCGAGATGTTAGTAGTTTTTCCTTTAAATTATGTTAATCACCATTTAGTCTTACTCTCAATACCATTGGGCGTCATGTTAGGACAACCCGAAATTAACCTTATTGGACAGTAGTCCTCCCGTACACACGAAGTGCTCATTGCCAAGGATCATTCAACCCCAGGGCTTCCACTTGCCTAATAAAGGCGTCCATGAATGGCCGAAGCCGTGTGCCAAAGTCGGCACCCTGGTCCAACAGTCTATCTAGGCCCGTCGGAATATAGAGGGAGTCGGTCCGATACGGACGTTATACTCCGGTGATCACCAATGCGCAACCAACTAGTCGAAACTAATTGGATTCCCATACCATTTACCATAACCAACACTCTCCAATGTATGATTAATCCTTAATCAACTACCCTAAGTAAATACTTAGGTCTTGAAGAAGTCCTTACCATTATTACCTTTGAAGTCTTATGTACTTCCCTAGAAATAGTCTAGGTGATAGTCATGTTCGAGTATCAAGCTCTAGAGACTGGGGATCCCGAGTCTCGTTCCTAAGTATGTTACTTAGGTCAGTTAGGGATAAAGTTCCCGAGTATTAGTATTCTAACTGCATAAACAATCATAATAATATTGGCCGAAGACGTCGCGCACAATAATAATCGCTTATCAACCTTATAAATAATACACACAATCATGCATAGCAAACATATCACTCTTGTCACATAGTCAATCAATACCCGAACCGAGGCTTCCCTCAGAGGTTCGGACCACACAATGAACATACCGTACACCGTCGAGCGCTCGCGTAGCAACCCCCGCGTAGCCTCTACCGTTCACAATGCTCGTATATTAACTCGTACCTCTGGTACATACATTGTTCTAATATCAGTATACAATTCAACTCACTTAACCATCCTAGACCAAGCTTTTACTTCCCTCCCGTAGCCAACCCTTAGTTGATCTCTTGTTCAACTGAATGGTCGTTAATCTTATGGTTATAGGTTTTAACTACTCGTTATAGTTTACGAGTATGTACTTATTGCTATAATGTTAACACTTATTACATGGAGGTTACGTTAACAATTTGTTTACGTATTGTCGGGTTGCATGCATGCGGGAAATAATGTTATGTGCACGCATGCATGACATTTAAACATTTCGTTATACGGGATACCTTACGTATTTATTGATACGGGCTTGCATGAATATTTATGTGCATACACTTATGTACGTATATGCATTATAGTTGTAGATATACGTCATTTGTTTTTCACACCTTGTTACAAGTATGTAAAATGTTATACCACTGTATACGTTTATAATACAGTCGTCGTTATATTCACGTTTCTACTTGCAATAGCATAATGCATCAAGTAACTTGCTATCCTTATCGTACCCTCATGCCACGTTATAAATTCTCTTAATACAAATTATAGAGCTCTCCCCGTAATAAAATTCCAACCATATCTTATACTCCCAAAATTCGCCAACTTACCCCGTCATTTAATGTAAATGTATATAATGTATATTTGCTCTTTAATAACCCCTTTATAACAAATCCTTTCATACTTTATATAATGTCCCATTATATCATCCAAAAACTATAACATATTCTGCCCAACTTTAAAGTTTCATAAACAACCCATATAAATTTTCGGTAATACTAATCTCTTCCCCACACATTTTGATTATTTATAAAATCAACCCATATATAATAACTACTACCTTTCTAGTCTTATTAATTTATAAACTAAGGTTTTCAAACATTATTATATACATGTAATATGTATATAATTTCTGAATAGCACTAATATATTTTCTTTTTCTAGAAATTCTTATGTCATCCCATATGTTTTGTTTATCTACAAAACCACCCCCTTATTCCATACTTGTTATATAGTTAACCTTATTAACTTATAATCTAAGATATTCCAACCTTATAATATACGTATATATGTGTATATTACGAACAACACCTTTCTCTTTTTAGTTTTACTTATCCACCCCTACATTTTTTTTATCGCACTTCAACCCCCTTTATTTCATAACTTTCGTTTAATCACTTAAAACCTTATATCATATACCTTAATTATTTAAATCTCATGTTGAACCAAAAACTTACCAGAATTACAAGCTAACCCCCAAGGTCTTTAAATTCCGTTTTTTTTATACCCAATGTTTCGGTAATTAAGTTTTATACCCATAAGTTTTATAATTGTTACACCTTAATACCTAAACCATATATTATAATCCAAAATTAATTTATATCATTAACTAAATCTCAAAACCTTTCCAAATTACATACCAACCCCTTAAATACCATAATTCCATTTTAGGCCCCAAAATTCTCGGTAATTGCATTTGTTACCCATAAACTTTTATAATTATTGTTTTTGACTTGATAGTTCTTTAAACATCTAGAATAACTATCCTTACCAGTTTAATTTGGTCAACCCTCATATGTGGTCAAGGTTGACCACCTACATTACTCTCTTGACCAGAACTAATATTGTTTACGAAATTTCCCCAAAAGTTCCTAGTTTTACCATTTGCCCCGAATTTCATAAAATCCATATTTATACTTGTAATTATCCTAAAAATTATTCATTTTGGTTGTTATCACCTTTTATACCCTATATTTCGTTTTATTTTAATTGACCCAATATATGATACATTTACTTATTTAAAATATTTTTACACGGTTTTAAAATTTATTCAAGCCATGTTCGGAATTTATACATATACCAATATTTCTCTAATACATTCCTAAGTAGTTATGTTTGCTAAGATCATAAATTTGTACCAGAATATTATACAACCTTTTTAAATCAACTTAAAATTTTATTAATAACTATTTAAGGGTGCGTTCTGTGGGAGCAGCCAAAAAGCTACTATTTGAAGCTTTATCATAAAGCTAACTATGGTAGTGTGGTTAACCAATATCAAATTGACACATAGTTAATAGTGGGACCTTTTTATTGAACTAGACAAATAATAAATTGACACATGTCATCAAATGGGACCCAAATAATAATAAAGCACCTTAATCTACCAAAAGCTTGCCATAGAACAGGCCCTAAAGCTCAAAATATACAAAATAACATAGCCTAATTCCATGGCCTTAAAAATAGCTTAATAACAATTTTTTTCTTTCCTTCGTTATTTACATAGAGTATAGATTTAAAAAGCCATTAGTACTTAGTTTCACAATTCAAATTTTCAGTCATTTATTCTCTACACATTTTTAGGACTTAACTAGCACACATATATACACTAATTCTCACGGTTATATACAGTTTTGTGTATTAACTTCTAAAACTCATTTGTTTTCTTTTTAACTCATAAACTTGAGTTAAACAAGTCATTAATTTCTAGTTTCATAATCAAATACATAATCCTGAATTTACTCCACATATTTAGGATTTAACAGCACATAAACACCCATATATTTATATAATACTCTCGGCACTATTTTTTTTTTT
This sequence comes from Limonium bicolor, assembly GCA_023374045.1. Taxonomy (NCBI): domain Eukaryota; kingdom Viridiplantae; phylum Streptophyta; class Magnoliopsida; order Caryophyllales; family Plumbaginaceae; genus Limonium; species Limonium bicolor. The sequence goes on along the minus strand of CM041778.1, from coordinate 69,311,185 downwards.
CAACCTCATAATCCAAAAAAAAAACATCAAAATATAGTTTAGGTGTTTTTTTTTTTTACCTTGTTTTGATCTTCAAGAATTTCTCCACCAGCTACAAACTTCTTTTCTTTCGGCCTAATTATGCATACATATATGCCACATAGATTAGTTTTTTATATAACACTTCCTCAAACCGTAGTATATGCTTACGGTAATTAAGAGCACAGTACCTTGATAACTTGTTTTTATCATCCTGTAACCCCTTCTAAGACTCACAGTTTCTCTTGGTGGTTAAGGGCTCTCTCGGTCCTCATAACCCAAGGAATTCTCCTAATCAGCTAATTTAGAGAGATTTGTACATGTATTTAAGCACTTAAAGAGGTACTTATTACCTTGGTATTTGCTGGATTTCAGAGGTGCATGCTCTCGGACAACTACAAACAGGGAGGTAAGTTCAGTATATATTTTTTCTGTATGAAATGTGCAGAAGGAAGGCAGCTTTAAGGTAGATCTTGACAAGGTTTTAAACACAAGGAGAGGGTGACTACCTTGCTGTTGTTGCAGAGGGTTAAGTGTGTTTTCTGTCAACTTGTTCTTCCACATGGTGTGCTTCTAGTGCAATTTTTTTTTTGGCTTGAGGGAGGAGCTGAGAACAAGCTCCAAGTGTGGGTAACCAGATGTAGAAAGGGTGTTAAAAGCCTTGTGTTTTCAGACTCAATCTGAAGGGAGAAATGAGTGGTCTTTACCTTGTCTTGGAGCAGTTTTTGCTAGCTGTTCTCTCCTCTGGTTTGCCGAGAATGGAGGGAGTTATAGAGAGGAGAGTGAGCTGTATTGTAGTAGTAGTCATGGGGCAAAAGTCTAGTAAGAAAAGTGGCTGGAACTGTGGAGAAAAAGGAAGGGAAATGGAGATGAACCTTACCGTTTCTGTTGGACTTTCCCTTGCTATTTCTTCCTTGTTGTTACCGGTAATGAAACAAAGACTTAGCTGGTGATTTCACTGCCTTGTGGGGAGGGAAATGAGCTGCAGTCTGTACATGGATGGAGGTGAAAGTTCTGATAGATGAGGGTGGACACCGAGAGAGGTAAGGAAGGAGAAAGGGAAGGTGAAGAGTGATCTGTTCTTACCGATTTGAGCTGTTGGTTTTCCTTGCTTGCTACCGGTAGTAAGGGCTGAAGAAAATGGTACTGTTGTGGTGCCGTGGGAGAAGAAGAAGGGCAGTGCTGTTCTGGCAAGGATGGGGTAGAAACTTGATGAGGAAATTGTTGCTGTTTGCTCTGTTGAACCGAGACTGCAGTGGTTGTTCTCTCTTTTTTTTTTGGTTGTTGCTACTGCTAGAACTGAAGCAAAAGGAGTTCTAGTTCTTCTCTGTTGCTGTTCCAGAACTGAAGCAAGGAGGGAAAAGAAAAGTCTGTATCGGTAGAGAAAGAAGAGGAAAAGAAAAAAAACTGGAAGGACAGCGCATATGTTATCGTGGTTGCAGGAAGAAAGAAAAGAAAGAAATGAAAGTGATGGCTGCTACAAGACCTCGGTCAGGTATGGGAGTATAGGAAAGAGCTTTTGTACTTTATTTGTACTTTTATTGCTAGTTTATATAAGACTAATGATGTCTTATATTTTTTTTCTTTTTCTTAGGGGTGCAGCCGGTTAGGATGAAAATTGGAGGGAGTTTTAATTTTTTTATTATTATTAGTTAATTTTGTACACCAAATGTACATATATATATTTACATGTAACTATATTAATATGTTACATTGTGACCCATAGTGTCTTTGGTTTTAAAATGTATATACATGAGTATATATTATATTTATGATTGTCTAGACTAAATAAAGTGTTTATATAATTTATTGAGTGATATTAGTGATATTTAACACATGTACTAATGTGTTAAATGTGATATTAAATTTAGGAGTTGATTTCTCCTTAATGATATTTCCTCTTTGATTAAAGATTTAATGTCCGCTTAGGACTATATATTTTATACAATAATATCTATAGCAATTATTGCTCATGATTTATTTTAATCCTTATTAATTAAGGTAGTAATTATTCGGGGTATTTCATACCCTCTCTAGGGTTAAGGTATTGGCCGATAGGTCACTTGTTATTCATCTGGGAAATGTGAGATACGGTCCACCAGCTTCCGCTGTGCGACTCTGATTTCCTTCAGGTTTAGTTTTCCCTCACTATCTCTTCCAAGGTGGTGCATGGCTTAATTGTATCGTTATCATTTAGGAATGAAGGCCTTTTGACCTCCGTGGGGCATTTGAATTTATGCACGATTTTGGTGGCTTGTAGTTTGTCTATCCATTTTCTTTGGTGGTTGGATATTCATTCTTTGAATGCGCTTTTAGGCGTCTGAGTTATTCTTCTTAGCTGCCCTTTAGGTTTATATTCACATATGCTTTGTAGTAATGGTTTAGTGCCTGGTGTTCTTCAATGTTACAAGCGTGTCGTTGTTGCGACAACATGCTTGGTTGATATTACCGATCATAATTATAAATACATAGCTAGTTTACTTTTCTAGCATTGTTACCTATTCTCTCCCTTGATGCGTACAGTCAAAATAGGCTTTTCTTCGTATTTAAGTAACCTTTATTTTCCAGTTCACTTATGGCCTTGACATTATTGGCTGACCTTCTTTAGTTTAAGTCTAAAGGGTGTCGAATCGTATATGTTAGAGGTACAATTTCAAGTCTTTATATCTCTGTATGTGTTTACTTTCTAGGTTTCGAACCATGTATCAATGTATTTTATGTGATTTTATTACCTAGTGACAACAATGCTTTCTTCGCACTTTACCAAATCAATTCATACAATTTGACACCTATTTGTAGTTATGTGTCCACTTGTAGGGGGGTTTCGAGAATCATCCAACACTGACGTGATCAGCGTAAGTGTTGGGCTACCTCTGCACCTCAATTTGTGCTCAGTGTCACTTGACCTGGCCAGGGTCAAGTTCAACCTTGCACGTCCGTTTTAAACAAATAATTAGTTTAGCCAATTTTAATTCTTAAACCACTGGTTTCTAGTCATCTGGCAGTCAATTCATGGACTAGTAACCAGATCCAAGCCTTGAGATTAAGTGTGTAAATCTTCTAACTTTGTATACACCTAGGTGTGTACCTAAATACATACTCATGTGTCATAAGGTTCAAGGTCGTATTTATATTATAATGATCCCTAGATTTATATACATCTCCATGTGAGTGTTCTCTCCAATCAATATTCTCCTGGATTATAAGTTCTTCTCACTTCAATCCTCGTACCATTTGTGTATGTATACGTGTTCATTCGCTACATGTGGTCTCATAAATTCCAATGCTAGTCAATTGGGTGTACAATGGTATACTTCCCCATTCTTAATATTACTATGGTTTCTTCACACTTACAAATTAATATGGAATTTTCAAAATGGTTCATTACTCGTCTTGGCCCATTAATTAATCTCTCCATTACGTCCTTTATTTTGCTCAAAATTTCCAAATTTCGATACCCAGTTATCCACAAATATTTGGTTTCCTCCTGATAATTCCCTCCCCATAAACATTTGTCTGATGTTTCTTGTTGGCCCGTTTAGGCTCACTTCTATCTGACTTACACGTTATTCCGTTTTCCATTTTCATCCTTTCTGGGTCTCATAATCCTTTTGTTATTTTCGGATTAGTATTCCTTGTGTGTTTCTCTTACTTGAAATGGTCTAGCTTTTTACCTTCTTGGTCTACTAAACGAGTGGTAGGTACTCCGGACTTATCACCAATGAGGTCTCAATATTTATTTTCGATTATTGAGTTGTATTGTTAACTCGAGTTAGGTATGGTTGCTTTACTAATCATGACCTTCTTTAATTGAACCCCATTTGCTCCTTGGGTTTTATTGGTGACTTGTCCTTTCTGGTATGTATGTATGTACATTGGTATATATATATGATTTGACAAATCTTGTTTAGGGTCCCTTAATATGTAGTGGGTTTGGAGGGATTATTTCGCAATAGTGGCATTATTCATTGCCATTTCCTATTTGTTTGATTTGTGTTTGGGTGGGTAACTAGTGCCCCATGATAATGTTATTCACAAGGTTCGAGAGTTCTTGTTTTGATCCCTATACCAATGTGTTTTTCTCAGGGAACTACAATTATTGTCTAAGAAAATTTATTATGTCAGGGAATGAAGGGAAACATGAGAGTAGAGAAAAGATAAGATGTACTTACCCTACGTGGGACGATTGCGGGGTTCCAAAGGGTAAAACAACTCGAACATGAAGAGAATGAAGGAGGCATTGGTATGTATGTTCCTCGTTCGCCGGTTGTAGAATCAAAAGAAAATGACCAATCGTGGTCCCCAGTTTCAACTCTTTGAGATTGAGAGACTTAGAAGAATAATTGAATAAAAGAAGAAGAAAGGACGTGGTATTGTGTTTCTCAGGTAATGCAGAGAATGAAGAGAAACGTGAGGAGTAACATGGAATTTATTTAATTCTGTAATAGTATACTTTAGTGTGTAAAACTGTGTCATGCTTCGTTAAGCATTATATGTTGTACCAATTTTATGGTGTAATTTCGTCTCGAGCTATATTCTCTTATTTCATTGTTTTACGAGAGGTTTCCTTAAATTACCCTCTCAAGTGTTCGAATTGTAGATTTTATCTCAATCTTATCCCTGGCTTAATTAATTGCTTATTTGAGCTTTAGTTATCTCATAAATTTTAGGGTATTTTGGTCCTCTTTGCTTGTGAGGTAGGGTCCTATCGACTGCTAAGCATGTCGACCCAGGTTGCCGCTAAAATTGGTTCATATACGGGTATTATCCTCTTGGCGACGTCTACTGTATAGTATAGTCTTTTCTTCACGGGTTGATTGTATGACATTAAGTAGATGCCAGATTGGGTTTTCCCGAGTCAGAGGAGGCTTTCTACCTCTCTGGTGTTCTTTCTCTGGATTTAAAGGAAGTTAGGGGTGTGGAGGTTGGGCGAAGTGTCTATTAGGTAATCAGTAGTTACTAGGGAAGAACCCTAACTAACGCACCTCACATACTAACCTTTAACCCCGTTGTCCCTGAATTCAGGTTTTTCCTATACTCGGTACTTCTCTGTTCCAGTCATCAGAGCGTAACTACGCTCTGATACCACTTTCTGTAACACCCCCGAATAAACATCCAGCAATACAAACGTCGCGCCTAAATAACAACACGGTTAACTACGCAGCAGTATAAACTCCATCCGGGTGTCACAGACGCCAACCACCCACGTGGTTGACAACCATACTACCAACATCAAGTTACGGTCTGAATGACTGGAAACAGCCCTCAAACAAAACTCATATACAACTCAAAATAAAATTCCCAAATACCGAGTGTCTACAACAAAATTTTCAAATCATAAACTAAGAATTACATCTCGGGTTTAGTAACAACCCATATACTACACATACTACCACAAACTTAAAAGTCATGCCCTGATGGGCTACCCCCATGGTAGCCATCCCGCCTACGCTCCGTTATCGTCCGGCACAATACCTGAAAAAAATTTGGTTGTAAAGGTCTCAGCAAACTACGCTGAGTATGAACGTGTGTAGCCCGTATGTTGCCGGGCTACACGACTACTTGGTCGAATAAGATTAAGTCCAATTTGCATGCTATAGTAAAACAGTAACACACAACATGCAGCATCAACATAGCAACTCACAACATGTCGAGCATAGAGATAACAACAAGCACCTCGAGCAAGTAAACACAAATAGAGCTTACAAGGGAATTTGAATAATGACGATCCTCACAGTGGGATCATTCAACGTTGAGTGTTTTCATTTCTTTTTCCTTTGTTTCCACCATGTGTACTTCTCTTTCTCTTTCCTTGCACCAGGTCTGGGGATGTAGGTTAGTTCCCGTGACCATATAGTATAGGTGCCCATCTTTCTTTGCTTCCTTATAGATTAATTGTGAGTTCTTTTGTCACCGCACGTTGGAGGACGTCTCCTCCATAGCTAGTCCCCCATTCCCGACGTCATGCGCCGAGAAAGCGGAGTCGCCTCTAGACTCCAGGATAAGCTCCACCAATTTGTCACTCCCCCATTCCCGACACCCAGGTTCGAGAAAGCGGAGTCACCTCTAGACTCCAGGATGTGCTCCACGTAGAAGGGTGAAGGATGTGATGCAGATACCAACTCCCGAGTATTTCATACCGCGCGGCCCGAGATGTTGTCTTCCCGGGTTATCCTCATGTTCCACCAATTGAGATTTGCTCTTCATTATTATTCATGAATAGACACCATAGTGGGTGTCATGGTACGTCCTTCATGGTTAGAGAGGAGTTCCCCTTTATAGAATTTTCTTTGTTTTCATTGTTCACAGTGTTTCATCTCAAATTCCATCAACGAGAAGGGACTAAACTACTGTGTGCGCGCAAATAATATGCAACGATGATATAGAAATCATATACATGATAAGCAAGCAATCCAATTTCATGCTTTAATCTTATGGTCTTTTTCACACAGAGCACACAGCAAACAAGCCGTGTAACATGGCAACATACGAACCACACATGTCCATACCTGATTTAGAAGCAAGAGTTGTCTCACACACACATGGAGTCCCGGCTGGCGTTCGTTACGGCCCATACAAGTATCTTGACTTACTCTTCTTGTTGATTTTTGACACACCACAAGACTCCCTGCTCCTTGATCGCCCGACACTAACTTTCTGGTTATATATATTCTTTTCATAAGGAGCAATACGCAGCTCGTGCTCAGGGATTTCTGGGACAATGCCTATATGCCCTGGCCTGTCATTTTGAAACAGAAATGGGCTGTTCTTCGTGGAGAGCTTTGGTACTCTTCATGGGTTTATCTTGTGCAGAGACTGAGAAGAGATGGAGTGGGTTTGACTAGGAAATCCTCAGTACGTGGCCTTACTCTCTTGGACTGATATTGTTCCAGGAGCTTGGTAACTATAGTCTACCATTGGCATGCATACAAGGGAAGGAGCAAGAGTAGTTTTCAGTGGCTGATAACCTGCGACAGGAAAAGAATAAGGAGGAACTGGCACGGACCGTGAAGCAGGTGGGGAGATGTGGAGAGAGTTGAGTGGTTGCAAGTTACAAGGGAGTGGTATGGAAGTTTGGAAAAAGAACAGTCCTGCACGTGAGTGTTTAGGATAGAATAATTGTTGATGTGCATGCTGTTGCTCATGTTAGTTCTTACTTAATTCAAGATTCACTTTTACAGAGCTCAGTTACAACAGCAAGGAAAAGAGCATGGGTTATTAATTAGGTTATTACAGTGTTCACTGGTTACAAGAATCAAAACTAGAGTGCAGACTGTGTTGTCTCGGCAGGAATTCTCGGACAAGGCACCTAGAGTGGAGTCTGATTATGTTTGCTGCTTTAGTTCATAGTTGAGATGCCTATGAGTGGAGGAGCACTATCGGCTCAACAATCAGAGAAGCATGGGACTGCTTACGGTAGGAATTCCAAGGTCATCAATCCCATTTTTTTTTGTGGTTGTTATCTTCTGTTTTTTTTTTTTGTTCGATCAGAAGCTACATCGAGGAAGGAGACGATACTACAGAGGCTTGTTTGCTTCTCTTTTATTTGTAGCTACCTAGCAGTTATATTACTAGTTTTAAATCGTTGGTAGCTATTACCGAATTCGAGCGTAGCTCAACCGGTTAAGGTGTTTGGGAGGGGTATGAGAGGTACTGGGTTTGAACCCTGGTGGGAGCATGTTTGCTCTTTTCTTCTCTTTTCTCATTTTTTTTTTGTATAAGTGCATATACATGCCTATTTGTCATTGTTACATACATATACATATATGTAATTATTTTATCTTGTCACGTTGTTGATTATACCTATATATATATATGTACGACTATTTTATTTCGTCGCGTTTTAGTTACATATATATATATATATATATATACACATATGCCTATATATATATATATATATATTACGTGACTGTTGTATTACGTCACATTATTACTTGTGCACGCAACGTGGTGATATTATAATGTTGGTTGTACGTATACGTATATATATATGACCATATAAATGTGTGGCATTATACATGAGTTTATGTTTGCGTATTACGTACCGATACTTGCGACGTTATTATCATTATCATCTCCATTATTATTTTTTGGAGTTTAATCATCATGGTTCCTCGAAATCTTAATTTTAATTTAACTTCACTAATTTAAAGGGATAATCACTCGGGGTATTTCAGATTTACAAAAACATAAAATAGAAAATACTTACTCCGCTTGATACTGGAACAAACTCATGATCGGAATCTGAAGATTGACTCATGTCTAGCTACTTGGACACTTTTGTGAAATATTTTTTGGGATAAGAGTCTGGGGATGGTGTAAGAGATTTGAGCATATGGAGAGTGAGTGTGTGAAGATGAAATGGAGGAGGCATCCCTTATATAGAGGCTGGTCATGAGCTAATCACAAGGTTACAAGTTCAAAAATGGTAACCTGGTACATGTACCTCATGTACTGGATGCAGTCGTATTGTACGGGAACAGTGACCTGGTACGTGCACCTCTTGCTGGCAAAAGTAATTACCAACGGTAACTTTTAATTCACTTTGTACTGGATGCAGTCCTATTATACGTGAACAGTGACCTAGCACGTATACCTCTTGCTGGCAAAAGTATTTACCAACGGTAACTTTTATTTCACTTTGTACTGGATGCAGTCCTATTGTACGTAAATAGTGACCTGGTACGTGTACCTCTTGCTGGCAAAAGTAATTACCAATGCTAACTTTTAATTCACTTTGTGCTGGAAGCAGTCCTATTGTACTTGAACAGTGACCTAGTATGTGTACCTCTTGCTGGCAAAAGTAATTATCAACGGTAACTTTTAATTCACTTTGTACTGGATGCAGTCCTATTGTACATGAACAGTGACCTGGTACGTGTATCTCTTGCTGGCAAAAGTAATTACCAACGGTAAATTTTAATTCACTTTGTGCTGGATGTAGTCCTATTGTATGTGAACAGTGTCTTTTAGTTATCATTTTTACTTTTTCTGTAATGTGTTATCACTTCAGCGGATTTATCAGTCATGTCTTACTCAAGGACAACAACAGAGGGGTATTCAATGTTTAAGTTGTGTACTAGTCGTTGGGCATGTTAGTGATCATTACCCTGATAGTATAAAAGGGAGGATGGGTGTTCCAACCAATTCATTCATCACCTCTTGCTCTTAATATCTATCCACTTACTCACAAAGTGAAATCTTCATACCTTATGCCACAACTTGATTTTAGTCAAAAACTATTGTCCAATCTTCACTAAGAATGGCACCCAAGAAGGAACTCTCACTCAAAGCACAAAAATCCATTGAAAGAAAGCAAGTGTGGATGACGCCAAGAACCTCCATATCTAAAGGTTCATCCTCCAAAAGTAAAATCTCAACGAGCAGAAAGATCCTGGAGATTATAATTCTAAGCAATGATTCCTCATCATCTGACTGGTCGGAAGGCACAGACGTTCTCACCGACTTTGATGTAGACTCTGACTTCTTTAGAGAAATAGGGTCCGACAATTTCACCTACAATGATGAAGCCTTATTCAATGGTTACTCAACGCCAAATCCTAGACAATATCCTAACACCATTCAAAACTAGGTTAATGCATTAACTTTTGATGCAGAATCCCCGACAAGGATGAAGATCCCAAAGATTATAATTCTAAATAGTGATTCCTCATCTTATGACCGGTTTGAGGGCACAGATGTTCTCACCGACTTTGATGTAGACTTTAATTTCTTCAGAGAAATAGGGTCCGACAATTCACTTACGACAATGAAGCCTTATTCAATGGTTACTCAACGCTAACTCCTAGACAATATCCCAACATCATTCAAAATTAGGTTAATGTGTTAACTTTTGATGCAGAATCCACGACAAGGAAGAAGATCCTAGAGATTATAATTCTAAGCAGTGACTTGTCATCTTCGAACCAGTCGGAGGGCATAGATGATAGTGGAGACATCAATGCGTTGATAGAACGCACACATTCAAATTGGCTTCAAGACTCAACGAACCATTATAGGATGTACATTGATTAATAAAGGCTAGGTGTTATTTGTCTCTTTTTACTGTATCTTTACATTTGAACGTCATTATATTATGTAGCTCTTGCACTGTTAGGTCGTGCCTTACGCAAGTGCCCAAAAAATAATTATTAGTATCTAACTTTTGAACCAGATACAGTCATAGCCTGCTCCATGTTACCGTTTTAACCTTACTTTTTGCACTAGCCGTTGGACATGTCAGTGACTGTTGGGCAAAACAGTGGTTAAACTATCTTGCTAACTATGGGCAGTGAACCCAATCATTGTAGTACAACAAGGTCGTATCCACAGGGACTTCGTAACTATCTATCTAGCTAATTATAAGCTTAGTAAATGTAAGAGGATATATACAAAAGTGCATAAATTAAATTGTTTTGGGAGTTTTGTTGGTTGGATAGATACTGGAAAACGAAGGAAAGCAGTAAACTAGACTAACTAATCTAGGATAGGTGTAGCTCCGGGATGGATATTTGCACCCGTCCTCCCTTTACTACCAATGGTCAATTCTCGAACTCATTGCTAAACAACGGGAACGCTAAACTAATTAATATCCTAATCAAGGTCTACTAATCCTAACCAACAGAATGGAACCTGGTGGATCTTCCAAGTACCTAGTCAATTGATGGCATTAAGCACAAATTCCCCTTAAGTTGCAGTGTAGTCTAATCTCGAAATCCTCGATATTAGAATGCACTGATTCAGTCCTCACGGTCTAGATTTCTATCTCAGAATCACATGTTGACAGAAATCCACAATATGCTCAACTAATCGGTAGGCCCAAACCAACCAGTTTAACACATAGTGCTAATTAATCAGCAACCTAGAATCTATCTCAGAATCTCATTTCAAAAAATTCAAGGCAAACCAACCAATTTCACACAAAGATAACAAATTGGGCAAAACCCTCAACAAATCCCCAAATCATGGGTGACAAGTTCAAGAGCCCAAACACACAATCGTTATCGGTATTCAGCACACGAACTGAAATAAAACCATAACGAGTTCAAGAATCTACAATGGAGTTTAGGGATTTTGGGGAAAAATCCCCAAATTCCCAAGCTACAAGGAGACTACTCAAGCATTGAAGCTACAAAGGAGAGAAAGGAGGAAGAAATAGCCATTAATGGAGGTGGTTGAGCTCTTGAATGAGGTGAAATCCTCTCCTCTTCCTTCTTCTCTTCTCCTCTCTTTTTCTCTTCTTCTGTCGCCTCTACCGTCGCCTGGAGTCCAGGTCTCGACCTCCCCCTCTTTCCTCCTCTTTTCCCCTTTTAAAAACTGATTTCTGGGCAAATTTTACGACCGACCGGACTTGCGACCGGACTTGCAAGGTCGGTCGGAGTCAGTAGCGATTTTCGGACGCGTTTTTAAGTTCGACCGGACTTGCGACCGGACTTGCAAGGTCGGTCGATTCCAGTAGCTTGTAAAAACGCAAATCTGGGCAAAATTTCGAACCGCACTTGCGACCTTGTGACCGGACTTGCAAGGTCGGTCGGAGTTAGTATAACTTCAAAACGCTGTATCTTCTTCGTTTTAACTCCGATTTTGGATCCGTTTGCGCCCACGCGTTCCTCTCTTCGTCTACTTTACTCCTAGCTATGTTAATCCTCCTGTTTAAACAATAAATGTGTGAAACACCAATGAAACACAAAACTAGAGGAAAACAAGCTAGAGTGGAGAAATGAGCATGAAAAGTGTTGATTAAACATATGAAATACACCCCTAAAACATGCTCATTTGGACACTCATCAGTGACCATTACTCTTGTATTATAAAAGGGGGTATGGGTCTCCCAACATACTCATTCCTTACCTTCTTCTCTCAAAATCTTCCCAATTACTTCTTGCGTGAATCCTTCATGTCTTATACCACACTTTGCTCTTAAAATTAAATAAAGTTTCCTTTTAGTTTGCACATTAATTATGTAGCTACTTTCGGTCGTCATGGTGCACAATTTGATAGAAGGATGGGGCACAACCTCATATAAATAAGTATGTCATATCTTAGTAATCTTCGTGATCTACAACGACGAATAGTTCGTGCTCTATAGTCCGTCCTCAGCAGAATAAACATAGCAACAATGGTGTATTTAGGGCTGGAGGGTGACTACGAGTGGACTTTATGCATGTACGAACTGATACAGCAGTTTGTCGGATGATGAAGAATTATATGGCGTATAATGATTTCATGGGACATATTCCATTACTTGTTATTTATGATCCTATTGAGCCCGATGATGATGATTTCCAATAGAAATAACCAACTTACGAGAAGCGACGTAACATAATAGGACAGGGAATAGAGAGACAAAGGTCATGAAACAATTAGGTTACTGGTTATTGGGTAATTGATGTTGTTATAAACAATTGATATCTTCTTTAGGCTTTTATAGTACTATTTTTTTCCTATCCAAACTTTCCGTTGGCATATGTTATTGCGATTTTTTTTCATTGAATAATGCAAATGGACATTTGAAACAACTTTTATTGAACATCTTGAATCACAACTAAGTTACATAACATATTACAAGATGACATTTGATGTAAAGACACATTTGAAGAAAAAAATATAATTGAAATTATCAAACATCATTACTACCAACCGACTCAACACAAGGTGTGATTATTGTTGATATGTTGTACGCTGATGAGGAGGAGCAGCATCTGCTACATTTTTTTGTTCCAAGTGTGGTCATTCTGGATGATTAATGAAACTTCTAGCATAAAACAGTTTAAGGTTTTTACATTTGGATATATTTTAGTTCTCGTGGTAGTATCTTCAAAAATAACTTGTATTGAATACAAGGTGTGATTAATGTTGGTACGTTGTATGCTAATGAGAAGGAGCAGTTTCTGCTACATTTTTTTTATTCCAAGTGTGGTCATTCTGGATGATTAATGAAACTTCTAGTATAAAATAATTTAAGGTTTTTACATTTGGATATATTTTAGTTCTCACGGTAGTATCTTTAGAAATAACTTGTATTGAACACACAGGTGTGATTAATGTTGGTATCTTGTACGTTGATGAGGAGGAGCAGTTTCTGCTACATTTTTTTGTTCCAAGTGTGGTCATTCTGAATGATTAATGAACCTTTTAGCATAAAACAATTTAAGGTTCTGACCCATTTTTTTCAAACCCTTAATAAGTAATAAAGCCTCTTATGACATTATTCCATTATGATCACTCTCAAGCGCTTGCTTACGATTACGAGGGACTCTCTTATACCCTAAATTTGTGTAAGTATACAAGAATCTTTGAAAATCAATCAAGTTTTACATAATCAACGGCGTAGCTTACTGATTTGAATTCGTGACACCTTACGAATGTTCGTGATTTGTGAAAACGGAGCCAATAATCAAGGAGAACTTACTAACTTATCAAAACTAAAGATGTGATACTGAAACACTTCTTACATGCGGATGGATCTAATGAAACGAAGGATCGGGCTGGAGATGGAGGAAGAGCATAGTCCAAAGTTGAATCCAAAGATCTCCCAAGTGCACACTCCAGTTGAAAGAAGGGTGGAGTTGTAGAGGGAGCTAGGGAGCGAGATACACGCTAGGATGCAGAGGCGCTAGATGCGGTAAAGAGTCGAAGAAGCTTAGTTTTCCTTTAATTTCTTTTTTATTAGGTTCGATTGATGTCAGCCGTAGGTGGGATCAGCATAGAAATTGAGTAAAAACGGAGTCAAACATAGTTGTTTACAAACGGATTCGCACATTGAAAATGGGTCTAAGTTAAAATAAAAAGATTTTGGGTCTAGTATAACTTAAACAATTATAGCTATATGTTGAGTTTCTCTACTCTATAATCAACCCTATTTATTTAGCCTTAAAAACATATTCTCTTATGAATGCTACCTTTGCAACCGTGGAAAATGAAAGTGTTAAATTTGGCCAATTTTTTGTAGTGTCAATTATCATTTTGAGTGAAGAATTACCTATAAATCTTCCTTCTCCGTTTTTACTCCTCGTCCGTGGGAGGCTCCTCCATTGTTCCGAGTGGTGAAGAAGACAAAATGATGAAGACTTTTTTTTTAACAAGTGATGTATTAGATTAGTAAAATATAGTTACAACCTTAAGGAGACTGGAAGGAAAAGCAAGGGAGCATAGGGTAAGGACTAACCTAGGCAACCTCTATGAGCAACCAAGTTCTCATGGGGAGTTACAAAGTAGCATAAAGCCAGCCATAGATTACCTTGCTCGAGATTAGCAAAGAACTAGAAGACTAACTCTAGAGGTGGAGATCAGACACAATTAAAACTGAACCAGCTAAGACATAATGGATAAAAACTAAACAAAGCTGAAACAAAAAACATAACAAAGCTAGACAGTGATCAACTAATCAGAGACAAAACACAAACCGAATCAACTGAACCCTGATATATGTAGACTAACAACCTATGACAAAAGGTGTGGGGCCAAATCCTTGCAGCCTGAAGAAGGTGTGGGGCCAAAACCAATTAAGTTGCATGGGTCAGCCTCCTCAAGTTCGTCATGAACTGATAGATCAACCACCAGATTCGGTCATCTTACCCTTTTTAGAGTTTGGCCCCCCTCCATCAGGAATTCATCTTGCAAAATAGCGCTTCCTTCCAACAGTGAATGTTGGAGGCTGCTTCGTCTTCAATCCCGCGAAGAAACCATCGGAGCTTAAAGGGCTCATGAGTTCCAAAGGGCTCTTACTTGGGTCTTGTTTGAGGAACTAGCAGCAGAGTTACTAGCAGGGCCCATATCCCCAATATGTCCTGCTTCAGTTGCCTCCTCCGTCCTGGGTTTAGCCTTGTTGTTTTCAAGTGGCAGTGCTCTTTTCATCAATCCACATGCATGCTTACATGCTACACTATTGTCCTCGTCAACTGATTATGAGCCAGATTTGAAGCCAAGAGCCCGAAGCCATGACCTATAAGGGAAGACACCCCCTCCACATTCCTTTGGTAAGAAGACTCCTTTGTCGAGTGAGTGAAAAAGCCACAACAGAAACAAATTGCAGGTATCCTTTCATATATAACCTGAAAGATAGAGATCTCCCCTTCAAGGGATATCGTGACACATCGCAAGACTGGTTCGAGAATGTTAAGAAGGATCTTGATCCTCATGAAGTCTCCTCCAATTCGCTCTTCTTCCTCACCGTACTCCATAATCGATTGTCAAGCCTCTTGGCAAATTCCTTGTGCTGGAATCGGAAGGGACGTCATGAACCTTGACACGGATTGGAACTGTGATAAAATCATGATCACATGATGTCTTCCATTTACCAATTCGCTGGAAGACAAGCAGAGTGCCATCGAAACACCATGGCCCCCAATATAGGATTGCATGCACAATATCCTGCCTCTCGAACTCAAAAAGTAGAAGGGCCTTCCGAGTAGTACAAATCTTGAAGTAAGGTGTGCTCTATTGTGTGACGAGACAACAGAAGTAAGGTGTGCTCAGTGGCAAGCCCCTTATCCTTTATAAGTGAGAGCTTGGGGCATCGGGAGGAGAGATCTTCCATAGAAAAGTGAAAGTTCACTTGTTCCTTGCTTAATGGACAAAAATAGGAATACATGTGCGGGGCCGACGGTGAGAGACCAAAATAGATTGAAAAAAGAAGACAAACCAGAAGGAGAATATTAAAAGACATAATGAGCTAGTTGAGGTTAAGTGCAGATATATGGAAAAGCGGATGAGCAACTGAAGTTGGAAAAAACGAGACAACAGGCGAATGGACAAAAATTGGACGTGTGGTAGAGAAGCTAGCTTTGCCTGAGCCTTTTCGTGTTTACTTACTACGTCAAGTGAGATGCCTAAGTTGAGCTCAGGTTAAGTTGCTTTGGATTTGAATCTAACTTTAATATCCCACGTTGACATAGGGAGGGAGGAGAAGTTAAACAAATATTTTGTTAATTGGGCTATGGTTATTCTAGCAATTATCATTATCACAACATGATTTTTAAACAACTTTTACTATTGCCGCCATCCCATCAATCATCACCTCATATCAAACTTGAGTAATTTATGAATCTAAATTTTAACTCGAACAATCCAAATCAAAAGGATATAATACCTGGAGTAAAAACAATTGGGCCCAAAACAATTCTCTTTTTGAAATACTAACGATACGAAACTAAATCCGATTCGTCCAAGGAATATAAAATACCTCGACGTAATCTGAATCCAAATTAATTTGGACCGAAAGTAATTGCCTCACCAGAACCCAACCTAAACCAGTGTGATAAGTAACTGATGCATGCTTGTTGCTTCTCCAACTGATAAATAGACATATATACCTCTCTACAGCTATTTCATTAAAGGAGAGTTAGTTTCGTAGCTATAGGGTTACTAAAAACTTCGAGAAGCATACTCACACTACATTAATGGAACTCACTATAGACTTAGTCGGCTACTCATCAGTTCAACCATGATAGGAGAAGAGAGAGTAACAGAAAACTGTCAGAATCAATATGAGATTAAATGGGTTCCCTATAGCTACTTAAACATATATACGTTGTCTTTTACAGGAGTGACCTACAATACATACTTCTATTATTGATCTTCTTCCTTCGCTAATCTTCTCGTAAGTGTTCAGTGACCATTCCTTTCTTTGATTCCCACATACGTTCGAAGTAAGAAATTAATATTACGTCTGCCAGTTCTTAAGGTTTCACCAATGTTGACCTTCTAAATAAAACACATTGAATCATCTGTAGGTGCCAAGACGGAGATGATGAGTGGGAAGCATGCTGCAGGAGATCAAGCTAGTTCCATGAAGATGCCTTCTGCGGAGAATGATGAGCCACTTCATCATCAAAAAGATGTCGGCGGTCTACCAAGTGTAAATATCAATATTGAAAGCAGCAGCTCATCAGCTTGCATGGGCACTGAAATTATCAACGCTGATGGCCATATTAACAGATCAAGAGCTTACTACGAGTGCACCTTCTGCAAGAGAGGATTCACAAATGCTCAGGCATTAGGAGGCCACATGAACCTCCACAGGAAAACTAAGTCGAAAATCAGCACAGCTGCCAATAAAGAAACCCATCCTCATCTTTCCACAATTCCTCATGTCAACGTGAGCAAATATAATGTCCCCATACTGGGGTCATCTATCACGTGCAGCGATTGGCTTCCTCATCCACCTCAAGCTTTCGTCCCTAAATCGTCAATTTGTAAATTACTAGGATCTGTAGATGATGACCATGTTTCTCGTGTTAACTTGAGCTTGCAATTAAGTCCACCTTGGGCTGATGAAGGTGAGAGCAATGAAGAGAAGAATAATGAGAAGGTGAGATTGGAAGATGATCAAGATGGGGAAGGTAGCGATCATGGAGATTTTTTGGATTTGGAGCTCAGGCTTGGGCGCTAGCTAGCTCATATAACCATTGATCGATTAATGTAATGGCAATGAATTGCGGTACTGATATCTCTTACAAATTTTAACTTCTGAAGTATTATTAGTTAGAATCAAATACTAACTCTTTGCAAGAAGATAAATACTCCCCCGTCCTGAATTGACCGTCCTGTTTGCTTTATGGCACGTTTTTCCACTTCAATATAAGCATATAAGATAAAATAATTTTACAAAATTAAAATTTTGTAACATAAAGTTTATCATGTAATGAATCATATGCAAACTTAAATTTTCAAAATAAATTTATCTTATATGTTAAAAATTGAAGTCAAACGACATGTCCAAATAGTAAACAGGACGGTCAATTCAGGACGGAGGGAGTAAGAAATATGCAATTTCATCCAATCCCAAATGGAGTATTATATGTATATATGAAACCATTTTATTTTTTCGTAAAAGATAAGTAGATTAGATTATATAAAAGCATACAAGATTATAGTACATGATTAACTAAGAAAGTGTAAACAAAATACTTAATTAAGAATACTAATAACCTCTCCTTCCCCGTTCGCTGCCCTTCTAAAAAACTCAAGAGTGTGATGATGACGGGATCATCACACACACTAACCCAGAATGAAATTCATTTGAATTCCTACTAAGTTATAGCCTTCATCGGGGTCGATAGTATGAAGTGTCAAGAGGTTACTATTTATTGTCCATGGACCTCTGATCTTGATCGCTTCCAAAGCCTATAGAGTTTTAAATTAAAAAACAAACAGGTTTGCTCCAACCTTCGTAAATCTGAACCCCCCATACTCTGTCCAGTATCCTTGTAGTATTTGAGCTGGAGAGGTTGCATAGATTGGAATTGCTTAATAAAGTTGGGCTATTAGGCAACAAATTGTAACCAGACTCATACCATTGACCAAAATTGTATCCATGTCGTAAGCGACTAAAGGGTGAGTAGGATTCAGGTAGAAAGTAGTGAGAAGAAAAACAGAACGTTGTGGTTTATGAAAGGGAAGTGTGGATCTAAAGTGACGAACTTCCGCCTTTCTTACCGGCTTAAAATAGGGAGGGGAATACACAGGGTTGGTGAAGGAAAGATAGACAGACAACTGACTGCAGCTCCTGCCATTGCATGTCATAGGGAAGTGGAGAAATGTCAAGATGAGCCGTCGAGTGTCTTTGCTACAGATCTTGTTCAACTGCACAAGGTAAGTGCAATGGTTCTTGTTATAATCATCATTACCGATTGTTTGAAGAGGCATTGGGTTGCGGTGGAAATTGAAAAGTAAGAAAGGCGGAAGTTCCTCACTTTAGATCCACGCTTCCCTCTCATAAACCACAACGTGTCGTCTTTTCACATACAGGTTGGGAACAACTCACAAGAAGAGGAAGGAACCAGAAGAAAGCTCCTCTATGGGCAATTGAGGTGTCCAGAAGACAAAAATACTAATACTAGTTAACAAAATACTTTTAAAGTTCAAAATATACCCCCAAGTGTTAAAAAAATCACAAAACAAAATCAAAATACTACGACAATATGAAAAATATATAAAAAATTTAAAAGATTATAAAATTGAAAAATATAATAACAAATATATTAAAGTATCATAAAATATTGAAAACAATGAATATTTCTTAGATTTTTCTATAAATTATTAAACAAGTATAGTGTTTTAAACTCATAATTCATACGAACTTTATATCCAATTAAATACCATAACTTATACCAATTAATATGGTCTATTTCCCTCCTATTCAAGCTTTTTCCATCAGTATTAATTTTGAGATTGGAGAAGTGGGATTTACATCTCTAGAGCTTATGGTTCCATTCGATATCCGATTAAATAAAACGGAGGAATTCCTGTGTTATGATTAAGAGTGTAGGGCGAGACTGAGCTGAAGTGAGAGAAAAAAACTCTCAAACGTGGAGCTGGTAGATAAAGTTGAATTAAAATTTTTAGGGAAATTTCATGAAATACCACTATATTTTGGCTAATTCATGAAATGCCACTAAAAAAACAGTCACAAGATGTCAATATATTTTCGTAAAACTTCATGAAATGCCACTATAGCCATTGACCAGATGGAAAAAAGAAAAAAATACCCCTACTAGTTAACAAAATACTTTTAAAGTTCATAATATGCCCCTAAGTGTTAAAAAAATTACAAAAATTCACAAAAATATCAAAATACAATAAAAATATTAAAAAATATAAAAATTATAAAAATACACTTTTTACAATGTACTTTTAAAGTTCACAATATCCCCCTAAGTGTGAAAAAATTCACAAAAAATTAAAAATACAATAAAAAATAAAATATTATAAAAATTGAAAAATTGAAAATATTATAAAATATAAAAAAAATGAATGTTTAATTTTTTAAAATTTATTCAGTAGCATAAAAAGAATATTGTGTTTTAAACAAATAATTTATACCAATTTTTCTACCAATATATACCAATTAAGTACCAAAATTTATACCAAATAAGTACCATAATTTTTACCATACATTTACTAATTATTATTTTCTATCAATTTAAATTATTTATTCAAAATAAATTATTATACTTAGAAATTTTAATTTTTAAAATTTATCAGAAAAAAATTATTTACTTTGAAGAAATAATTTAAATTGATAGAAAAAAATAATTAAAAATTTGTGGTAAAAATTATGGTACTTAATTGGTATAAATTGGTAGAAAATTGATATAAATTATTTGTTTAGAACACAATATTCTTTTTATGGTACTGAATAAATTTTTAAAAATAAAATATTTATTTGTTTTAATATTTTATGATATTTTCTTTTTTTCAATATTTTTAATTTTTTAATTTTGATAAATTTTTAATTTTGATAATTTTTTTTAATTTTGTTAATTTTTTTATAATTTTTATAAAATTTTGATATTTTTGTGAATTTTTGTAATTTTTTTAACACATAGGGGTATATTGTGAACTTTAAAAGTACTTTGTTAACTAGTAGTGGTATTTTTGTCTTTTTCCATCTGGTCAATGACTATAGTGGCATTTATGGAGTTTTACGAAAATATAGTGGCATTTTGTGACTTTTATTTTTTTAGTGGCATTTCATGAATTAGCTAAAAATATAGTGGAATTTCATGAAATTTCCTAAATTTTTATAGGCCCGGTATGGGCATCTATGGTGGTTGTTTTTTTAGGGAATTGACAATAAGGAAAGTAGATTTCACTCACTAACAAATATTATTGTGATACCCTAATCCTATATCGGGATATAGGTAATGATGTGAGTGGTTTATAAACATACATATGAGTTGACTGTAACAATAAGATCCTAAACTTTTAAGCAAAAAAAAACAAAGAGTTTAAAGTGGCTAGTTTTAAAGCTCAAATGACTTGAAAGAGCTAGGTTATTGAATAGTTGTTCATATGAAGTATTACAAATAGTATCAAAGTTGACTCGAGACCTTGTCGAGATGAGCTACTTAACATCTATCGAGGAGGTCTATAAACTTAGATGTTATGCTTGTGACGAGGACGTCACATTCTTTGAATGGGGGAGTATGTGATACCTTTCATCCCACATCTGGGTATGAGTAGGGTTTATAAGGATACATATGAGTTGACTACAACAACAAAGCCTTCCACTGTAACACCCCTACCGTTAATCCAATCATTATCTCCTAACCCGTCTCAATTACCAATAATAATGCAGCGGAAATTTTTACTCCATTAGTGGGTGATACAATGTCGTTAGTCACCCACGTAACTAACAAGGCCAAATCCAATCCAAACAAACAATACAATTACAATATCCAAATACCATATCTGTCTGATGTCTTGAATATACCGAGTACTACAAACCAAACTATACATTCCATTCCTTGATCAATCACAATTCAAATACAACTTTAATTCAATACTATACCGAGTCTACAAACCTCAAACTTGCCGATACAAGTCGGCCTTACAGTACAACCTTCACAATACAAATAAATATTCCCTAATCAACTACCCATGCTCATACAACCATCCCCGTCCTACACTCAAACGGTAATCAGCTTCAGTACCTGTAAAATAAAAACGGTGCCCCTAGGGGCTCAACAAATTACTACATATGAAATTCACATACCCCGCGTGCTAACGGGGGTACGCCGACTATTTGGTCGAGAACATGCGATTCATTTTAATTCAATCAGCATGCAAGTCATCAATACATTATATGTGTAAATTAACACAAGCAATCAATATCCAAATAAAACCTGCTACACTTATAAATTTTCAACACCAAATCAACCCCTAATCCACATCTAATCATTCCATAATCTTTCCATAAGTTTTCCACATGTTGAAACACCTTAAAACACTATTAATCATGTTCTAAATCTTCTCAAATCATTGGTCCAATCCTTACCTCCATACTTGCTTAATTTCTACATTTCCATTCTTACATTTTTGCACTTTTCACACTTGTGTATTCCTACTTCCTCTTGGTGGTTTACACTGTGTTCTCTCTCATTTTGACCATTCCAAACCCTTCCTAAACAATTGCATCAACTATGCCCAAGTTCATTCATTTCCTTCAAGGTTTTACAATCTAGTTTCTCTCCAAGCTCCAAGGCAGTTATACACCAATTTGTTACAGATTTTCACCCTTCCTTTTCCTAACTCTTATATCCACTCAAGAGTGGTTAACTAACCCAAATAAATCCCTTACAATACCTAGTTCATTCCCTAGGTTGTTCTCACTCATAACAAAGCCTAAAACACTTTATTTCTACCAACATTTTGCCATAACTTCCCCACAATACTAACATATCCAAACTCTTTAATTCTCATCCAAATCAATCCTAATCTAGCCACACCCACAAAGGGTCCTACCAGCACATATAGTCCCATCCAACTCACCAAAACAACAATATAGCTCCAAAATCTCAATAAACCACAATATGAACACAAACTCAAATCGTTTGGCTTCAAAGCCCTCAATTCAAACAACAAATCCCAAAGTTCTCATCTAACCAATCCATGAACATTTCCATCAATTTTGATTCATTATTTTGGTTTTCCCCATTCCCAAAAATTCTAAAACATCAAGATAGTAGTTAAGGTAGGTTTCTTACCTTAAATTCTCATGAGTTCCCATTTCAAGTCTCCTCTCCTCTTTCTCAATTTCGGTAAAATAGGCAAGGTAGTTGACAATGCTCCAACCCAACATCAAATAAGGAAATGAGGTTAAGTAGAAGCACTTAACTCATTAATTAACACAAGATTACCAAGAAATGCTTAAAACACTAAGTTTGACATTACCTTGGAAACCCTAGAAATGGTTTCTTGCCATGAATCAAAGGAGGGGCTCTAATCCACCATGGGAGGCTTGGATAATAGCTCAAAACAAGAAAAGGAACATGGCATAAGAGGGGCAAAATCGGCCACACTAAAAGATGGAGAAAAAATGAGTTTCCTTTATAACTTTTTACCTTAGGAGAAAGGGGAGGCTCCAAGCTTCAAGATGATGCCATTTTCTCTTCAAATGGGCTAAACCCATGGAGATGAAGTTAATCATGGATTTTGAAAAGAGAGAAAGATAGAGCTTGGATTTTGAAAAGAGAGAAAGATAGAGCTTGATGAGAGGAAGAAGAATATGTAATTATTTTCTCATTTGGAGCTTTATTGTAGCTTGTATATGAGGAGGAAGGGTGGAAGCCATTGGAGGCTGTTGAAGAAGCTCAAAATCGCCAGTAAAGAAGGGAGGAGGGGAGCTTACGGTAGGGAAGGAAGAAAAGGAAGGAGAGAGAATAGAGAGAATGAGAGGTGAGAGAGTATTTTCTACTTTTTGTACCTTTTTTCCACTTTTGCTTTTTGACTTATTTTAATAGCTATCTAGTCATGTGAGAGGGGGCTGATTACCCGTATTAAACCGGCCCCATTAATAAAGTAGGATGGGGGCGTTTTTCATCTTTTACAGATAACGCTCGTTAATTTACCCGGTTTTAGCACTATTCACTATCCGGGCCCGTTTTCTGGATTTTTCTCGTTTCTTTAATTTTAATGGTTATTAAGCATCCATTAATGCTTAATTTTAGTTATTTAATGAACTATAATTTTTACGGGTTCATTTGACTACTCAAAGTCACGTTTTCGGGTTTTCTCGAAAAATGTACGCTAAAGCTTTATTAGCGTTTTTAATTCATCTTATAGATCCATTTTCTTCGGGAATTGTTCTTGTACATTAAAAAGACATTATTAAGCCTTGCAAATCCATCTAAGACCCTAGTCGAGGTCGTATTCCTCCTACGGTCACGTAACGCTCATTTTAGCGTTTTTCACTTTTTAGGCATTTTTCTCTTTTCTTTTGGAGTTATTTCCTTTACCAAAATTCATTAGGCACTAATAGGCCCTCAAATATCTTATTAGAGTAATTTAATCACCCTATTTAAGTTCGGGGTATTTCAATCTACCCCCCTTAAGGAACTTTGCCCTCAAAGTTGGTGAGTCTAAGATCGTTAGTCATCTAAGTACTCAATGCTAAGGTTATAATCTCTCTATAACCTGTCTTACTCCAAAAGCCTAACTCGATGTATACCACACATCCAAACAACATGTCATAGCATGCATAGTAATAAAAAATATCCGTTTCCAAACTCTCCATGTGGTCCATCCTCAAATAAAGAAGACACAACAATCCTCTCCCATATCGAGTGATCCCTCAGGTACCGGTCGCGTTTGAACACTTATGCTTTCTGGTTCACGGCCGTCATGACTTCGGGCACTTATGCTCTCTGGCCCTACGGTCCTTTGGCTCTGATCAAATTCATTTGCACATCTAGAGATCTTCAGGCTACAAATTGGGTACTCTTCCCTAAACGGACTACTCATATCCGGTTGCCCGTGGAAAAATATAAAACACACACTACAAACGTCCTACCAGTCACTTAGTACTGTTTCTCATCCGTTGTAGTGGTTTCAAAACTAATCATCACTCCCACCAGCTCACAACTAGCCTTACTCCCCGGGTTTGACCCGATACCGGTGCCTAACCATGAGAAGGTCCAACTAGCACCCGTGGAAGCGGTTTCAAAACCGATCCTCATTCTCAAGTTTGAAGAAAATCATTTGTGCCAAAATCAGTTTGGAAATTCATTTTGAAAACTCAATACAACTTCAAATTCCAATTTGTAATAATTACACCTATTACTAGTGTTATTACTGTGACCACTTATAGGGAGCTTTAAGAGTCATTCAACCCCAATGTGATCAGCATCGGTGTTGAACTATCCATCCACCCCAATTTGTGTTCGGTTTCCCTTGATCACTAGCAAATCAAGTTCCACCTCCCACCTCAATTCACACAAACAAAAGTCAAACATTATTTCATTTTCTATCTTTTTAATCTTTCTAGTCATAATCACCAAGGCAATACACTTCCAATTTGTAGAATTCTTTTACTCACTTACTAATCATCTTATCAATTACTACTCAATTTATCTTCAGCTACTATGCCTAAGAAATTCAAAGGTTAGTTCTCCAATTAATTTTCTATCATCCAATCGTTCGCAAGTAAGATCAATTTCTATCCTCCATTCGTTTACAAGAAAATCAATCAAGTCACCTAAGGGACTCAATTCCCACTAGGTTCAACATCGGTTTCATACCGATTTATACTCATCAAATTTTCCCAAACATACTCATTTCTCAACACCGGTTTCATACCGGTCCATACCTCATACTTTTACCAATCGGGGTTCTCATTCCCCTGGAGTTTCTCTACTCCTTTCCACTTCTAATCTCACAAATAACCACGATTACACAATGAGTGAATACAAATGTTTATGTAACATAACTATCAATCATCAGAACAAATTCTTATGCGCTATGCGCATTGTAGTTTACGCCCTTATCACGTAAAACATACACTTCGCGGTTTTTGCTCTACCCCCCTTAAAAGGAGATTACGCCCGCGTAATCTACCATGTGTCAACGTTGGACATTGGTCTAAGGCGTTCAACCTTCATGGAGTGTTTCAGCTTCCATGCGGTCTATTATACAATGTTCCTTGATCAAAGGGTCTTAACCGTATTACCAGTTAGTCCTTGCATCAAGAATTCACATTGGAGTTTATTTAACTCTTAACCGGGTTCGGTTCTAGCCTAAGAGGCTTCAAGGCATTAATAATTAGCCATTCATTCTCTAGGTATATTTCACCTTAGAATTCCGGGCCCACTAGCTTCTGCTGCGTGACCCTGACAACTTGGCTTTATTCGCCCTTCTCATTATTCTTAATGTGTTACATATCACCTTATTATCCCTTTTACGTTGGGAATACGGTTTGTCAATCAAGCGTGGTATTCTTTTACCGTACGCGAACTCAATGAGTTTCAGATTTTCTATCCAGTTCTTTGGAAATCTATTGTACATACTATTGTGTACTCCCGTGATTATTCACTGGGTTCCTCCGACTTATTGTCGGTTGAGGTTGAGCCACTACTTAGTTGTAGTGCTTTCTCTGTTGTCAGTGGCTTCTGAATTGTGCCCACTTAACTGATTTTGTACAAGTGTTCTTTACTTGTATAACCTTGCATTTCTATGCATCGGTCTTCTAAATGTTCATGGGTTTCCGACCGCTTTTATTCCGGTGGAAATCACCTCGTGCTTCTTTAGCCTTAGGTTGCACGGTTTATTTCAAAGCTCCCGCTTAACTCGCTTGTGTCATGTTCGTTGGTGAAAGGGAGAATTTACCACGATTGACATTTTCCCATATTCCTAACTATCCCACTAGATCATTAACTGCACAAGTGCAATACCAAAACACTCAGTCCTACAGAGTGCAGATGCGTAAACCCTTGGCAGTAAATCTCTTATGCGATCGCAATAGGAATGAACATTGCTTCCTTTATGAAGTGCTTCATCACTTGGCGTAGACTCCTGGCTTATTGTCGGGTCTGTCTGTCATCCCGTATTTAACAACTCCATAGCATTGTGTGATTACTGAGGTACATTGGTCGCTTACTGCGCATCATGTTCGTATTTGCTTACGACCTTGGTTTCCATGGCATCCGCTATCTCATTAGCTTCTGCTCATGTGTTTCTACCATGCAGACAATGGTTCGCCATTTATTTGGCTGATTATAGAATATGACATTCTTTTATATCTCTGAGCTCCTTGAGCGTTATTGATTTTACGCTTCAGGTTATACCCATACAATGTTTCTTCTAAACCGGTTACTCTTCGGTTTTCAACAATTGTCATCAAAGCTTATTTCACATTGCTTGGCAATAATTGCATGCTCAAGCTTCACTACATTAGTAGTTCTGAAAGAGGTGTATTTTCAGACATTCACTGATGACATCCCCTTCCTTGGAATCTATGTTCACCGCTCTCGCAGTCTCACAATAACAAGGGGTATCTCTGCTCATTAGTTATTAAACAATCTTACTGGTGTCGTTCTTGGCAACTCTCCATGTGGTTCACAATGGGTTTTGCAACCATTGGATTATGTACTGTAGTAGGTTTATGGCATACTAGCCACATTGCCTAGAGCTATGCTCATCTTAGGCTGTTCACAAGCATTGTTTCTCCGTATACCATCAAATGGCTTGGAGGTATTACTGGGCCTCATGATGGGATCATTGCATCACGCTTCAGTCCGTTGGATGCCCTTTAAGTATCTTGGTATTGATCAGTACCATTTATTAATTTAGGGTATCCCCTATAAGTGGGATCCCTTCGGTGTTCTTACCGAGTGTTCGTTCCAATTCTTGTGTTTTTATCACTATATTTAGTTCGACACCCTTCTAGGATTGCTCCTGGGTGTTATCAAGTTATGCCATTACCTTTGGCTAACTTATGAGTATGTTCCACTGATTACCCGCCTTGCGTTTCTGGATTTTGAATTGTTCCGTTTAGGGCTGTAATGTCTCCCATTCCTAGGGTAGACCATGGATACTTTCCTTATGTTCTTGACCGGTTTGATATCCTCTTCGGTGATGAATGGTATTCTCCGGTACCTTATATGATCACTCTGGGTATTTTACCTTGTCCATTGAACATTGGTGTGTTCATGTTAGGTGTTTGCCTTACCGAGTTTAGACGGAGTATTCATTCCGGCTATTTCATGCATTTGCTTCAATATCCTTGAGACATATCCAATGTCTTTACTCAATTACTAGTGCTTCTCGCACTTCCTAACTCCTAATCATCCTCCTGGAGTGAGTTCTTGACTCCTTTAGCTTGTAAGATTATTTGGTTCTTCGATCGTTCGAGGTGTCCAACAGTTCTGGTTGTACTTATCTTATGGTTCGTAGTACGGAGTTGACTACTTCCTGTGTTTTGTACACCACTTGTATACATACATGGGGTACCTTATTGGCACGTCACCACTTACCTGACTAACTCACAAAATGGTCTGTCAGGCCCGCAAGCTCCTTCGGAGTGTGGTCGTCCCACATCCCGTATTTGGGTACACCCGTAGTGCTCGTCACACGCCTAGGTGAAGTATTATATTGTCAACTCCTCTTGTATCATTCTGTAATAACTTACCGTGATTCTCTGGTTTAGTTTTTAAAATCTGAGGTTTAAAAAGAAAAGATCGTGTTTGAAAGAAAAGGTTTGTGTTTGAAAGAAAAATCTTGGGTTTGAAAGAACATTTCCCCGATGTTGTCATGTATGAGGTCTTGACCAAGTCTAGCTTCTCGCTGACTGGGATGTTCGTTAATATGATGGTCGGGCTGTTAGGCCTTTCCAAAGCTTCGTTGTTTCAAATTCTCAGGATTGGAGATCCTGTAATT
Organism: Limonium bicolor; assembly: GCA_023374045.1. Classification (NCBI taxonomy): domain Eukaryota; kingdom Viridiplantae; phylum Streptophyta; class Magnoliopsida; order Caryophyllales; family Plumbaginaceae; genus Limonium; species Limonium bicolor. The sequence goes on along the minus strand of CM041778.1, from coordinate 69,283,009 downwards.
GCTCCATTTGCCATAGCGGTAATTTAGTAAGTACTCATTGGTCATTGAAAGTTCCTAATTAATCCTGCCATTACTGCACTTGCCTTGGCAAGTACGCGGGTAGGTTGTTTTTCAGGTTAACGTATACCGGTTACGGTATCGTTTCCATCCGAATTTGGTGGTTTTATTGGATCTTCCTTTGATCTCTTGATCTTAGTGATTGATGAGTGTCCAAATGAGCATGTTTTAGGGGTGTATTTCATATGTTTAATCAACACTTTTCATGCTCATTTCTCTACTCTAGCTTGTTTTCCTCTAGTTTTGTGTTTCATTGGTGTTTTACACATTTATTGTTTAAACAGGAGGAGTAACATAGCTAGGAGTAAAGTAGACAAAGAGAGGAACGTGTGGGCACAAACGGATCCAAAATCGGAGTTAAAACGAAGAAGATACAGCGTTTTGAAGTTAGCATGTCCACATGACCGACCTTAGGACCGACCTTGCAAGGTCGGTCGGGTCGAAATTTTGCCCAGATTTGCGTTTTTGCAAACTACTGGAATCGACCGACCTTAGGACTGACCTTGTAAGGTCGGTCGAACTTAAAAACGCGCCTGAAATCGCTACTGACTCCGACTGACCCTAGGACCGACCTTGCAAGGTCGGTCGGGTCGAAATTTTGCCCAGATTTGTGTTTTTAAAAGAAGAAAAAGAGAGGAAAGAGAGGGAGTTCGGGAGGAGGACTCCAGGCAACGCAGAAGAAGAGAAAAGGAGAGAACAAGAAGGAGAAGAAGAGGAAGAAGAAGAGGAAGGAGAAGAAGAGAAGCTCACCTCCCTCCAAGCTCCATTAATGGCTATCTCTTCTCCCTTTTCTCTTATTTGTGCTTTAATGGAGACTTGACTCACTTGTAGCTAGGGATTTGGATAAAACCCCAAATCCCCCAAAACTCCATTGTTGAATCTTGAACTTGTGTTTGTGCTTTATTTTAGTCTTTGAGCTTAATGAAGATGATTATTGAGTGTTTATGAATTTTAAACTCGTTGCTCATGATTTGGGGATTTGTTAAGGGTTTTGCTCAATTTGTCTTCTATGTGTTAAATTGGTTGGTTTGGCCTACCGATTAGTTTAGCATTATTGTGGGATTCTATCAAAATGATATTCTGAGATAGAAACCTAAACCGTTGGGACTAAATCAATGTTAGCCGAATTTCACTAATTTTGAGATGATGTTCTTATTGCAACTTAGGGTAGATTTGTGCTTAATGCTTCTGATTGAATTGGGGATTTGAACGAACATTCAGTCCCCGTTAAATTGGGTAGGATTAATAGTCCTGGATTTGGCTATTAATTAAATTCCCGTTGTTTAGCTATGAGTTCGAGGTTCGGCAATTGGTAGAAAGGGGATGACGGGTGCGAATATCCTATCCCGAGCTACACCTATCCTAGATTAGATAGTTTAGTGTTTATTGCTTTCCTTAATTTCTCCAGTTACAACCCAAAAACCCAAAACCCCTAATTTACATTTATGCACTTTTGTATATATCCTTTTGCATATTTACTAAGCTTATAATTAGCTAGATAGTTACGAAGTCCCTGTGGATACGACCTTGTTGTACTACAATGATTGGGTTCACTGCCCATAGTTAGCAAGATAGTTTCAACATTATTTTGCCCAACATTGATCAATCTCCTGAGTAGCTTCTCAGTGTTTTTGACATGGTTGTCATTATCCGGGTGCCTTCCCGGTCTCTAGGGTACTCCGTGTACCTTACTTCGTTGCTTGTTCCCACGCTTTTACTGTGGTTACCGAGGTTTGACTAATCCTTAGGAGCTACATTGTAGTCCTGACGGTGTATGTTTCGTGAATACTTTCATAGTTGTCTGAACTATGTTATTCTATTGTTACTGCCTTTTGGCGTTGTAGGTTTGGAGTTATCCAGCCTTGACTAATTCCTTAGTCGGTTGGTATACCGTTGATGGTATTATCCAGCGTTTGTAGTCCACAGACTCTCTTGTCTCGAGTTTTGTTATTCCGCCTTCCTCGCTTCATTGCGCAGTTGTGCTTTTCTTCTTGTTGGCTACCCATGGTCCTCGCGACTGCGGAGCACGTCGCCCCATGGTGCCACAAATTTCATTATCCTATATTTAGGATCTTTAGTCTTCTGCCGTTAAGTGCGGTTGTTGTTGTTCCAACGGGAACCGTCTTCGGGATTTCCAGTTCTTGGAATCTACCGTATAACAGGCTCTTCCTCTTATAGAGTTTACTTTACAACTACCAGATCGGGTTTTCCCGAGTAAGAGAGGTCTTTCCATCTCTCTGGCGTTCTTATCCCAACTTTACAACGGGGAATGTGGAGGGCGGGATTGGTTATGTAGGTATCCAGTTCACACTGGAAGTTCCTAACTAGCGTATCTCACACGCTAACACTCAACCCTTAGCCCTAAGTCTCTAATTCCTAAATCGGTATTTTCCTAAACTCGGTATTTTCCTAAACTCGGTATTTCAACCATCAGAGCGATACTTCACTCTGATACCACTTTTTGTAACACCCCTACTGCTAATCCAATCATTATCTCCTAACCCGTCTCAATTACCAATAATAATGCAACGAAAATTCTTACTCCAGCAGTGGGTGATACAATGCCGTTAGTCACCCACGTGACTAACAAGGCCAAATCCAATCCAAACAAACAATAAAATTACAATATCCAAATACCATATCGGTCTGATGTCTTGAATATACCGAGTACTACAAACCAAACTATACATTCCATTCCTTGATCAATCACAATTCAAATACAACTTTAATTCAATACTATACCAAGTCTCTACTAACCTCAAACTTGCCGATACAAGTCGGTCTTACAGTACAACCTTCACAATACAAATTAATATTCTCTAATCAACTACCCATGCTCATACAACCATCCCCGACCTACACTCGAACGGTAATTAGCTTCAGTACCTGTAAAATAAAAATGGTGCCCCTAGGGGCTCAACAAATTGCTGCATATGAAATTCACATACCCCGCATGCTAACGGGGGTACACCGACTATTTGGTCGAGAACATGCGATTTATTTTAATTCAATCAGCATGCAAGGCATCAATACATTATATGAGTATATTAACACAAGCAATCAACATCCAAATAAGGAATACAATCCCTAACTAACACAACAAGGTTGTTAGTTCAAATTAGTTTATTCTTAGGCCTTGAGGGTTTCTACCTCACTATGCCTTACTCAATTCCTCATTGTCTTACCCGCTCTCTTAGGTTACTCTTACTCAAATTATCTTACTCTCCACCTCAATCAAGTTCTACCATACTCAAACTCGATCCTCTACTCAAACTCAATTTCTCAAGTCTCTCAAGCTTCAACTCAATTCTCAATACTCAATTCCACAAATCTCAATCAAATTCTCAATTCAACTTCTCACTCAAATTCTCAAATCAAATACTCAAAGGTATCTTTAAAGTCATTACCCATGACCTCCGGGCAGAGTCATACACAAGACTCACCACCGGGCTTTCAAATACAAACGGAACTATACGCTTAGCTCCTCAAATACTCAAATGTCTGTTTCTCTACTGGACTACTCAAATTCCCAACACTCCTCTCTCGGAGTTATAATACAATCTCATGGATTAGCCTAGAAGTATCTCTCTCGATATCCTCTAATAGCTTAGGGAATTCTCAATGTCTAGTATTCTCAGATTTAAGGTTTTACCCAACTTATCGAATACTCTCATGTTCGGGACATTGCTCATTTTAGTCGGATCCTCTCATTGTGGGTCGACTATTGTTCTAAAGGGGTTGGGTGGTCCCTTACCATACTTTACTTTTCTCAAGATTCGTGTCTTGAACAATCAATAATCCTCTAAATAGAGGTTCTTTATTTCCTTCCACTATTAATGGTTTTGGTGGATTAAATCAATTCGGTTCTCTAACCGTTATCGGGAGTTTACTCATCCCGTACACTCTCTCACATTCTAGTGAGTTCATAAGTTTACGTTATCGTTTCTTGGTTTGATAGTTTTAGTGTGTTTCCACGTTTTCATTAATTCGCAGAACGACTCTATCTACGAGTCACTAATCAACAAGACTCAACTATGAGTCAAACTATAGCACACATTCAGCATTCAAGCACCTCATCCACATTCACACATTTCATGAATTATACAAACTTCAAATTCAATAAACAGTTCAACAAGGAACAATACAATTCAAGCACAAGTTAGTGCAAACAATCCGATTCGTGCATTTATCTTGTTTATGTGATCACACAAACACACAAGCACACAAATTAGAGTAACACCGTTAGCATACGACGCATGAGAAAATCATACCTTACACCATGGTTTAACTTTACCGGGTCGCCTTATGTTCCTCGGTTTACACTTGGTCCACTGATAACGTTTCAAACATTTCCATTAATTTAAGGTACTATGGTATATAAAACTAGTACTCCCGTAATTAACCCCGTTATCCCATTATTCTTTAGTTTTGTCCATGTGTTCTTAAACTCACAACTTCCTCGTCCACTTCTCAATCTTATTTAAGCTTCTTAGGACATTTATATGTCACCAAACAACTCCTAAACAACTTCTAAAACCAATACCAATCAATCCCTCACCATTTAGCCCCATTAAAACACTTTCGGGAGAATTCTAGGGGTGGTCCGGGACTTAGTCCTTACCCTAATCCTAGACCAATCATGAACTAAACTCTTGGCTAAAAAAATAGGTGGTCAGGGACCTTGTACCTAGGCCAAGTCTCGGACCATGCATGGAGTTCAATTCTCGGCAATAATTTGAGGGTGGTCCGGGACTTTGTCCAAGGACCAAGTCCTGGACCCTGCTAAAACCTGCTACACTTATAAATTTTCAACTCCAAATCAACCCCTAATCCACATCTAATCATTCCATAATCTTTCCATAAGTTTTCCACATGTTGAAACACCTTAAAACACTATTAATCATGTTCTAAATCTTCTCAAATCATTGGTCCAATCCTTACCTCCATACTTGCTTTACTTCTACATTTCCATTCTTACATTTTTGCACTTTGCACACTTGTGCATTCCTACTTCCTCTTGGTGGTTTACACTTTGTTCTCTCTCATTTTGACCATTCCAAACCCTTCTTAAACAATTGCATCAACTATACCCAAGTTCATTCATTTCCTTCAAGGTTTTACAATCTAGTTTCTCTCCAAGCTCCAAGGCACTTATACACCAATTTGTTACAGATTTTCACCCTTCCTTTTCCTAACTCTTATATCCACTCAAGAGTGGTTAACTAACCCAAATAAATCCCTTACAATACCTAGTTCATTCCCTAGGTTGTTCTCACTCATAACAACACCTAAAACACTTTATTTCTACCAAAATTTTGCCATAACTTCCCCACAATACTAACATATCCAAACTCTTCAATTCTCATCAAAATCAATCCTAATCTAGCCACACCCATAAAGGGTCCTACCAGCACACATAGTCCCATCCAACTCACCAAAACAACAATATAGCTCCAAAATCTCAATAAACCACAATATGAACACAAACTCAAATCACTTGGCTTCAAAGCCCTCAATTCAAACAACAAATCCCAAAGTTCTCATCTAACCAATCCAAGCACATTTCCATCAATTTTGATTCATTATTTTGGTTTTCCCCATTCCCAAAAATTCTAAAACATCAATAGTAGTTAAGGTAGGTTTCTTACCTTAAATTCTCATGAGTTCCCATTTCAAGTCTCGTATCCTCTTTCTCCATTTCGGTCAAATAGGCAAGGTAGTTGACAATGCTCCAACCCAACATTAAATAAGGAAATGAGGTTAAGTAAAAGCACTTAACTCATTAATTAACTCAAGATTACCAATAAATGCTTAAAACACTAAGTTTGACATTACCTTGGAAACCCTAGAAATGGTTTCTTGCCATGAATCAAAGGAGGGGCTCTAATCCACCATGGGAGGCTTGGAGAATAGCTCAAAACAAGAAAAGGAATAAGGCATAAGAGGGGGCAAAATCGGCCACACTAAAAGATGGAGAAAAAATGAGTTTCCTTTAGAACTTTTTACCTTAGGGGAAAGGGGAGGCTCCAAGCTTCAAGATGATGCCATTTTCTCTTCAAATGGGCTAAACCCATGGAGATGAAGTTCATCCTTTTGGGATTTTGAAAAGAGAGAAATGTAGAGCTTGGTGAAAGGAAGAAGAATATGTAATTATTTTCTCATTTGGAGCTTTAATGTAGCTTGTATATGAGGAGGAAGGGAGGAAGCCATTGGAGGCTGTTGAAGAAGCTCAAAATCTCCAGTAAAGAAGGGAGGAGGGGAGCTCATGGTGGGGAAGGAAGAAAGGGAAGTAGAGAGAATAGAGAGAATGAGAGGTGGGAAAGTATTTTCTACTTTTTGTACCTTATTTCCACTTTTGCTTTTTGATTTATTTTAATAGCTAGCTAGTCATGTGAGAGGGGGCTGATTACTCGTATTAAACCGGCCCCATTAATAAAGTAGGCTGGGGGCGCTTTTCATCTTTTACAGAAAACGCTTGTTAATTTACCCGGTTTTAGCACTATTCACTAACCGGGTCCGTTTTCCGGATTTTTCTCGTTTCTTTAATTTTAATTGTTATTAAGCTTTCATTAGTGCTTAATTTTAGTTATTTTAATGAACTATAATTTTTATGGGTTCATTTGACTACTCAAAGTCACGTTTTCAGGTTTTCTCGAAAAATATGCGCTAAACTTTAGTAGCGTTTTTAATTCATCTTATAGATTCGTTTTCTTTGAGAATTGTCCCCGTACATTAATTAGGCATTATTAAGCCTTGGAAATCCATCTAAGACCCTAGTCAAGGTCGTATTCCTCCTATGGTCATGTAACGCTCATTTTAGCGTTTTTCACTTTTTAGGCGTTTTTCTCTTTTCTTTTGGATTTATTTCCTTTACCAAAATTCATTAGACACTAATAGGCTTTCAAATATCATATTAGAGTAATTTAATCACCCTAATTAAGTTCAGGGTATTTCATCCACCAAAATGAGGACAAAAGGTTTAAATGGGCTAGTTTTCAAGCCTGAATGACTTGAAGTTAGGTTGTACCACAACTGACCATATGAGATGGTACAATTATTTTATTACATTTCCCCATAGTTTCTCCCTTGTTTACTTAGGTTCTATAAAAAGAGAGTTCATTAGCTAAGAAATCCCTTTCACATCTTATACCTTGTCTTTTTCTTTTCTCTTTTATACCACCACTATGGTGGAATCCACACAAGTGTGGACAATATTGGCATATTTCTAGATGTCTTGTCATATTAGAATGATACTTTTTTTACTTAAAAAACTATATCCAAATATCATTCACTACAAAAACAATACGTTTGTAGATAAACGTTGGCGTTTGCCAGCGTTTACTATCAATTTCAGTGACGACCCTACCATTTCTCTCTACTTTATTCTAACAATTACATTTAACAGCTGACAACAAACGACATCAATTTCATTATCAGTCCCACCATTTATCATCTACTTTATTTTGACAGCTACATCTAATAGCTAACCACAAACCGATCCGACATTGTCAATTAAAACACCTGTGAACTATCACATTAATGTGACTCTTGTGTCACGATGAAAATGAGTCAAATTCACGACCACTATGCATACCTTGTCCACTTGGGGTAAAAGCTGTTGACGTTTTGCTCCTGTTTGATTCAACAATGCCGCTGAGGAATTACCCTTATCAGTTACTGCCAGTACTACATGTTCTAATTTTTGATATTCTCAGTTCTCCCGTCATTTTTCAGACGTTTGTTCACCACTTCCATTTGTTTTTCTCGCGCGTCTCGTGTCTTTCCAGTCGCGAATGGTGTAACTTTATCCCAGCCAAATATCCGATCACCCATTATTTTTCAGTTTTATTTCACTTGTCTGTTTCTGCTTTTCTGATCCTTCTCCGGTCGGAGTCTCCGTCTTCCATCTCTACCTCTTCCTCCTTCCCTATCGCCTATCGGTACTCTTGTTTCAGTTCATCACGTGCTACCGGGAGTAGGATATTGCCGCAGTGACGCAGTATCGAGTCAAGTGAGATCCAGAGTGATAAACAATGACATCCCCCGGCGTGGTCGGCTTCCTCGGCTGGGGTGATCTGAGCTTGGAGTTGGCTGCTTCTCTTATTCGCTCCGGCTACTCAGTCCAAGCTTTCCCGTCGCAGGTACTGAAAATTTCTATCTCGCATTAATTGTTCCGGGTATTGACCTTGCGACCCTGTTGTCGAATTCGTCGGTCGGAAATCGGAAGAGAGCAGGAGCTTTTTGCATGACACTGATCAGCATGCTAGTCAAGTGAAATTGCTTGACAAAGTCAAGTTTTCGTTTCTGCTGGGTGGTCTATTTGGTTGTGGACGCCTACCGAAATCGGCGATTCAGTTCCATAAAGAGAATTGAACTCGATTCGTGGTAATCATAAGTGTAGACTTATACAAAGCAAAATTTGACCTCGTCATCGATTGTCTCTGCGACATTGGCATAGTCCACGTGTTCCTACTCTGATCTTATACAAAATTCAGCGTTCTGTAAGACTGAAACAGGAGTTCAATTTAGCAAAAATCTTTCGCGTTTGGCAGGAACTTAAAATTTTACGAGTGGACAATGAAAAATGTTGACCTGTCTTTAGTCATCACTTCAATAATAGCGTTGGATTACAGTCTGATGTGGACAGCTTCTTCCCGTATAATATTTAGTTGAATGTACTGACCGCAGTACATTACCACAATGTTTATTTACATTGTCAACGCAATCCTGACCATGCCAAGCATGTTTATTTGTCAATTAAAGCTATAAATTATATCTACGGCTTGCCGTTTCTTGACTGGTCGCTCCAATCTCCCTTCTTCTCCTGCTTATTTATTTGTATGTTAATTCTTCTAATTTGGTCTTCAAGGGTTTGCTGCTAAATCATTTTATCCATGGTTTTAGTTGTCTTTTTACATTTCAGATGGGCTTCTCTACTCCTTAGCTACTTCCACTCTTTGAAGAGAATATTGATTTCTCAAACGTGTTTAATATACAAATCTATCAGCATTTTCCTTTTCAGGTGGAAAACCCTTCAATCATTGAACTCTCAAGGTTGGGGGCCATGATATGTGCTAGTGTGACAGAAGTGACACGAGGTATTACCATATCAACATCCTGATATTACGCTACTCTCTACTAGTCCTTTCTTTCCCTACCGGTCCTTGATTTATTCGATCAAACTAGTGTCTAAAGTGTACTACGGTCTTAGCCTAAGTTTGAAGATGAAGCTAGGAGGTGATACCTCCTTCCAATGTATCCCTGAATTTTCTGTTTCATTTCACTGTCCTTTGAAGAATTTTCTTTATGGTGCCTGCTTCTTTCTTTGTTAGGTTGTGACCCTCTTAGCAAGATGCTATAACCTCACCTAAGGTTTTGGGAAATTATAAATTATCTCCTAGTGGTTTGCCTAATTATTATGCACTCGCCTGGTGTTACTAAAACCATCATTTCCATACGATGCCCACCTAATACCTAAGTCATTTTCAACAGCCGTTTAACACACACCTTGAAAAAGGATCCCATTGAAAGGTTTCAAAATATCAAGGTAGCGAAAAGTAATTGTGTAAACCACAGAGGAGGTGTTTGTATTTCATATTTCATGAAACTTCATGTAATGTTTTTGCAGCTTTCCTCCTTTTAATTGATTATAGTTCAAGTGTAAGGATACCCAAGTTACTGAATCTTAACGCCTTTCGTTACATTCCTCGTGCAGGTGTTGCTGCTTTAGTCATGACAATATCAGATCATGAACAAGCATATATTAGTGCATTTGGTTCAGTGGGCGTCTTTAAGGGTATATAGCTCAATTAAATTTCCTAAAGGGCTGATATGTTTTTAAAAACTTCTACAGCTAAATACATTATATTATTCAGGGTTCAGCAAAGACGTGCCCATAATCATCCATACATCCTTATCCTCAATACATATTCAGAAGCTTGAAAAACATCTAGCTGGTAGCATGTCTATCTAATGCTTATATTTTCCATGAGTATATAGATTCCAATTCGCTTTCCACTGATTGCTGTATTATTAATTTTGTTTTGGGCATCTGCCGTCTACTTGCAGAAGATTGTGGGATAAATTTCATTGTAGATGCTTATGTCAGTAAGGCAGTGTCTGTAGCTCTTAATGAGAAGATTATGGTAATAAATGCTATCCTCTTGCTCGTTGAACAAATTTTTTGATTCAAAATTGTAGTATGCTCTTCATTTGATTTGAGGGACTGAATGAACTTTCCCTTTTTTTTGTACCACTCAATGAAAAAGATAACTTCATCAGGAAGCTCGGATGCGCTTGCAAAGGCACGGCCTGTGCTTTCTGGTATATCTTTTTTATCCATTCTCTCTGCTATTGCTTTCCTAATTATATTATGAACATTGATCCTTGCCCATTATTGAATCTGGGACATGACTGCTAATGTTTCTCGCAGCTATGTCTGAAAAGCTGTACATATTAGAGGGTGAGATTGGTTCTGCAAGGTACGGCTTTCCTTTTCTCCCATACATTGTGTAATAGTCCCTTAACGTATTCCCATGGAGAGTTTTGGAATATGGTGTTGACGGAGCGTTGTAAAGGATAAGCTTAGGAAATGGTGACACGATTTTTTTCGTCTGCAATCTGTCAGTCTTGGATCTGGGTGATGGCTTGAATGTGTTATGAGTAATGTTAGGTCTTTGTCTTCTCTAATACCTGATTATCAATTTTGCTCAATGGCCCATAGTTAAAACAGATGCTAAAGCATGTTACATAAATAGCAGTTTTTGGGTTCCTTTAACACCTTCTCTATACTCTTTTCTGCAGTAAAGTTAAAATGGTTAATGATGTGCTCGAAGCTATTCATCTTGTCTCTTCAGTCGAAGCTGTTTCTCTTGGTGTACAGGCTGGAATACATCCGCAAATTATTTTTGATATTATCTCTAATGCTGCTGGAAATTCATGGTGAGAGTACATGTTCTGTATTATGTGTTATTCTGATTATAAGTTGAAGATAAATTTACGCTCATCTCACATGAAGAGGAAAAGCAAGCACACAATAATGTCTCAAGTATTCTCATAAGTTATTCCAAATATTGTTTTTGTAAGAGGTGTCCGGTGTAATGTAAAGGCTTGAGTGCCTAACACGTGTGGGGTGCAGATTATTGATTATTTGTTAATTAGATATTCGTAATAGGTACTCCTTGAGCACAACTTAAGGGAGTCGTCCGATCATGTAGACTTTCTGTATATTCCTCTTTTTTAGACACCCTAAATGAGTATTCAGAGAATAGCTGATTTCAGCTGGGACTTGTCAATCAAAGGGGCATACAGTATCTACATAACTTTTAAGATGGGAACCTTGTTTTTCATGGTTGAAGCAAGGCGTAGTGGTTATACTGGTTTCCAAAGAAGGAATAGAACAATCACAAATGTAATTTTATTTTATGAGTGGGTACTTTTCTTCTCTGAACTGTCTGAATTTGTAGGATTTTCAAGAACCATGTTCAGCAATGGTTGAGAGGTTACCATATGAAGCATCATACACTGAATATAATTCTTGAGAATCTGGTGAGGCTTTGATACACTGCAATTCCATGATGATGTATAACCATAAGCATTTATTTAATTCTTTATCTGATGCTTGTTGTTAAGGTGTCTACAGGGAAGAAACTAACATAAACTGTCCGGGAAGAAAAATTACTTTTACTTTGCATATTGAGACTTTCGATACTGGAGACATGGAAGTGTTAACCCTGGTGGCATGTTCTTTGTTGTTCCACATAGCTGAAAGATAACCTATGAAGAAAAATCACGTTTACAAATGTGACTCTTTAGGGTCCACTTCTCTCATTGATCACTTGAGGATATAAAGGAACAATAGGATTTCTAGAAATAGTTTTTGTACAGCACAAGCGTCTGCAAATCTTGTAGTTTCAGCAGCTGATAGACTGTATAGTCCTTTTGGTGATCATTGTGATCCTTTAATATACTTCTAATAATACCGAAAACATACGAAGACAAGAAGAAGATCATGACAACTGATAAACCTACTAATAGCTGCTTGATTGAGTCTGGTCTGGATATAGATACATGTCTCCTTGGAAGTCTGTCTAGTGGGCTTAAATGTACACTTTTTCAGGATGTATCAGTTTATGAACGAAAGTTTGTACCTGATACATAGCAATGCTGGCTACTTCATCTAAAGTGCCATCTGATGAATCCAGTGTTTCTTGCCACATGTCCTTTAGCTACCATATTGCTGTTTAACATGCTGCACTCTTCTGTATTAAGGGATCTGTGCTCACCACGGCCAAATCTCTTACGTTTCCTCTACATCTCCTAGCAGTTGCTCATCAACAACTTGTTACTGGTGCTCATCTACTCATAGTATCTGTTGTTCTCAATCTTGTGTATCATTCAAATATATCTGATCTGTGGTTGGGTTTCTTTGCTGGCTTGCTTTTCAGTTTCATCCTGCGGTTTGGACGATTCAGACACTGCACCTCTGTTCAAGGTAACTATTCTTTCCATGAAAATCATAGTGTTGGGGCTCTTGCCACTTTCTCATTTGCCCTGTGGGTATGGTATTACTTTATTGCTCCTCTCACTAGAAGGCATATCATTTGCTATTTGTACCGTAAAATGATAGGTGTGGGAACAGATTGTTGGAGTCGGGATTCAGGAGGCTGCCAATAAAGATGCCTATGATCCCGAGGAGATTGCTTGTCAAGTCATAGCCAAATCGAAGGCCGTAAAACGGATTGGATTCATTGGACTTGGAGCAATGGGTTTTGGCATGGCTACACACCTGCTAAGATCAAAATTTGATGTTATTGGTTTTGATGTGAGATTCTTCACCCAAATCTGTCTGTTTGCCTTCTTTTTAAGCCATAATAGATCAATTAGTGTTGAAGTTTACAGCAGTAATCGTTGATGTGATGATTGTATTTGAGAAGTGATACAACCCTATTTATAGAGAGAATGTCTAAGAGAGGAGAGAGTTCTAGAACTATGTAAGAGAGAGGAGAATTCTAGAGATTCTGCCTAGGAACTACAATCAGCAGAAGAGTTACATTTAATTACAGCTGAACAGTCACTAATAATTAACTACAACTGAACTGCCACTAGATACTTAATTATTACAGCACTAGTCATGTAATAATTACAACAATAGTGGCTGTTGTGTTCAAGAGGAGATTTGTTTTGAAGGACACGAGAGGGAAGCTTATTGATTAGGTGACAAGCTGTTAAGGTGGCTTCTCCCCAATAGCGTTGAGGTGTGTTTGATTGGAAAAGAAGAGCACGAGCCATTTCAAGAAGATGTCGGTTCTTTCTTTCAGCAATTTTATTTTGTTGTGGAGTATAGACACAAGAAGACTCGTGAATAATTCCTCTGGATTGAAAAAATGCTGTAACTTTTTGGTTGAAATAGTCAGTAGCATTATCAGTGCGAAACCTTTGAATTGAGGTGGAGAATTGAGGTGGAGAATTGAGTTTGAATCATGTTACAGAAAATGGGTATGATAGAACTTACTTCACTCTTATTTTTTAGTAGAAACAACCTTGTAAATAGAGTGCAATCATCAATAAAGGTAAGAAACCATCGAGCACCAGAGATATTAGCTATGGGAGAAGGACCCCAAACATCGCTGTGAATAAGAGAAAACGGAAGACTGCTTTTTGTCGTATTGAGAGGTAAAGAAGCACTAGTGTGTTTGGAATGTTCACACACTTCACATTTGAGGGCAGAGACATCAATACCAACACGCAGATTAGGAAACAAAGTTTTTAAAGCATAGAAAGAGGGATGACCTAAACGTATGATAAAGCCAATTGTGGCATTTTTATCAGCAGCGGATACAAGGGCTTACATGGATTAGGTGAGACACGATGTAAATCCAAGTAGTACAATCCATCCCGTTGCCTAGCAGTTCCAATCGTCTTCCCCGAGTGTAGATCCTGCAAAACACACCAAGATGGAGAAAAAACAGCAAAGCAGTTGAGATCATTGGTGAGTTTATATACTGAAGCAAGACTCATGGCAAGACCGAGGACATGTAGGGTATTACTAAGGTGCAATCCATTTGAGATTTTGGCAGTTCCTTGGCCAGCAACAGATGTGGATGTACCATTTGCTGTAGTAATTTGTAGTTTTTCAGGGCAAGATGAATAATCATCAAGGCAAGAGGAAGTAGAGGTCATGTGGGAGGTAGCTCCTGAATCAAGAATCCAGTCTCGTAAGACATGTTCCGAAGCATTAAGACAAAAAGATTGGAAGTATTACCTTGTAGGGCGAGAGAGCATTGATCAGTGCTGGAGGGAGATTGAAGGGATTTCAGCATAGCCCGAAGTTGCTTCAGTTCTTCTTGAGAGATGTGTGAATCCGAAGGACCAACAACTGTAGATGTGGTTGTGTAGGTTTTTCCAACCCCTTGTCCTCGTTTCTTGCGTTCTTCTGCAGATGGGGATAAAGTTTCCAGCACTGATCATTGTTGTGATTTGACCTTTTACAATGACTGCACCACCTTCCTTTTTACCAACATTATGTTCCCCTTGTGCAGTAAGGCAGTGCTTCAGTGTCTTGTTTTCCAGCATTATTGCGCGGCGACTTTCCTCTGATTTGACAGTAGCAATGACCTCTTCTATATTAGGCAGATCCTTATTTCCAAGAATTTGAACTCGAACCTGGTCATATTCTGGGTTTAGACCAGCCAAAAAACAGTACACACGCTGCTGGTTTGTTGCCTTTTGATATAGAAGTGCATCTCTTATGGTCTCCCACTTGATGCTTTGGTATTGATCCAATTCCGACCACCACCGTTGAAGATTGGTAGCATATTCCGAGACTGATAGTCCTTGCTTGGTGGTCATTGACCTAAGCCATAGGTCATAAATAAAGGCAGCATCCTTTGCTGTTGAGTAGGATCTCTGGATATATTCCCAGATTTTCTTTGCTGTTTTCAGAAACATACATGTGATGCTGATGCTTGGATCCATTGAATCCCATAACCATGACCGTATGTTGACATCTACTTTCTTCCATTCACCTTCGTTAGTGTCAGCTGGTTTTGATTGAGTGAGATGATTGTCTAGTTCCTTCCCTTCTAGACGAGTAAGGACAAGCTGAGACCAAATCAAGTAGTTCTTGCCATTCAGTTTATAGGCTTAATCAATAGGAGCAAGATCAGTCTTGTTTGGTTTCAAAGCTGCTGTAATAGCAGCAGCAGTAGATGCTACAGCATTCGAATCAGATTTGTTCTCCTCAGCCATAGTGACGAAGAAGAAAAAAAAGTGGGTGGATGAGGAAGGTAGAGACACCTTTTTAGGCAGGAGATTTAGGGTGGAGACACCCCTAGGAATAGAGTTTAGGCGGAGACACCCTTAGGAATAGAGATTTGGATGAAGACACCCTTTATCTATGTTTAGAGTTTTAAGAAAGTGGTGGCTATGGTTGAAACCTACTCTGATACCATGAAGTTTACAGCAGTAATCGTTGATGTGATGATTGTATTTGAGAAGTGATACAGCCCTATTTATAGAGAGAATGTCTAAGAGAGGAGAGAGTTCTAGAACTATGTAAGAGAGAGGAGAATTCTAGAGATTCTGCCTAGGAACTACAATCAGCTGAAGAGTTACATTTAATTACAGCTGAACAGTCACTAATAATTAACTACAACTGAATTGCCACTAGACACTTAATTATTACAGCACTAGTCATGTAATAATTACAACAATAGTGGCTGTTGGATAGACCAAACAACAAGTGTAAGTGAACATCGTCATGGAATTGCTGTGTATCATATCATATGAAATCTGTTTCTGGTTCAGTTAAATGCATCTTTGATCAGTCCATTATATGTAACTCTTGGATGATGCTAGAAAATCTGTAAGTGAACAACTTGCATGCACTAGCGAATTATTACTGCTGGCTTGTTAAGGCCCTTCTGATGGCCCACATCTTCAAAATCACAATTTGAGTCCCCATATGTAATGAGGTCTACTGATAAGATCTTTCTGTTTCTCTCTGATAGGTTTTTGAGCCCACACTTCATAGATTTGCTGGGAAAGGTGGCACAGTAGCGAAGTCTCCTGCAGAAGCAGCACAAGGTCATTACTTTAGTTACTTTGGAATTTTGAATTAGGGGTATTTGTTGATTATATTGCAAGATGGTGGGGGAGTATCATTGCTGTAAAAGCTGGAGTGCTTCACAAATTTGCAGCTATGTGCAATGGTTCAACTGGGCTAACTAATTGAATGGGACAAACATAACCTTTTCCCAGATTTAGTTTTTTATTTCAAGCATTCTATTTCCTGAAATTCCGCATCCTTAAACAAAATTAGTACATTTTCGACAAATGTTAAGCATTAATTACGTGTTAAGACCTAGGTTATAAAAATGGTACGGGAGTTCAATACGACTACTCAGAGTACACGACACGAGAGTATCTATACGGATGAGATAGAGTACCAGTATGGATAGGATATTTAATAATAATAATAATAATAATAATAATAATAATAATAATAATAATAATAATAATAATACATTTAAAATAAATATCTTTACGTATGAAATATGTTCGACTTTCATAATATTTTTATCATGTTATTAATCCTTTTACATTGTATAACATATATTATAAAGCTAATCATACTCTTATATTATGAGAATTTTATTGGAGTTTTGGTGAGTGATAAAGGATAGATTACGTGTTTTTTATTAAAAAGAGTCATAATATTACTAAGTAAAAAAAAAGAACAAAAAAATAGTGGGATAGTAGAGGTTGGGTATACATGTATTTTGACATCATATTGAACTTATAGGAAAGGGTGGTGGTGCATATGTCATCCATTTTTTCTAAAAGTAAATCTTACAGAAAGACAACGATGTTTTGATTTGAGGGTTTGATAAAAAAAATTGTCTTCTTCTTGCGCACGTCTAAAAGTCATCTTCAACAGTTCACACCATATTCGTATGATTATATCTCAATCTGCCCCAGGGGGGCAGAATGTTCATTAAGACGGATTCCATACAACTGCACCGGTACATTTGGTAGCAGAAACGGGAGGTACACCATATAAACGGCCATACCGTACCGTTCTTTACAACATTGGTTAAGACTTCAGATGGACTAACATGTGACACAAGCTCTCATACTGACTCCAAAATGAAGAGTTGAAGTTAGAACCTTGCATATCCAAATACATAATTGTGCGTCCCACAAAATCTTGATAAAAGAACTCTGACGGGGATAGTTTGTCCTTATGTCATTATTCTTTAAATCCAAGTATACCTAAAGCAGTATCAAATTCTCCATGGTGATCAATTCCAGGGAGGAATAAGTGGAAGCAAATACAACCCAACAGATCAGACATTTTGTAATCTATACTGTAATACGATTAATCATGTGGAGTTTCTAGCGACATAGCTTGGACTTTGTTGTTAAAGATTCTGACATTCGTAACAACTGACTTTTAATTAGTGGTTAGTTCAGGATTACAGTTTTTGGCAAGATTAAGTTATAATTTTATTTTTATATTAAGCTTCAATAATTATTTATGGCTTACTATGGACTATCATGGGATGTCTGGCTTAACTGTTCTGTGCTATATACTCTTGTTTGTAGGATCTGATCTGCTTGTGATAATGGTTACTAATGAAGCTCAAGCTGAAAGTGTTCTGTATGGGAATTGTGGCGCTGTCTCTGGTATGAAATGCAATCGGAAGAGCTGTGGCGGTCTGTTAGTAGTACATTAAAGATACTTTGATATTAAAAACCGTCCATAAATTAACTGGAAATCTGAAAGAAGTATGATGCAAGTTGGTTGCTAGCAATATAATTTTGCATGAAATTGAACAAAGAGAGTAAGTTAATAGGCTTGGTTATGATCATTGATTGACTGTGGTGATGGCTCATGATAGACTGTGGCGATGGCTCATGTTAGACTGTTGTATACAACTTGCTTGGTCATTTATAGAAGTAGGCTTGGTTATGATCATTGCCTTTACTCATTCTTATGTTTTATCCTTCAGCTCTCCCAGATGGAGCATCTATTATTCTTTCTTCAACTGTATCACCAGCGTTTGTCAGCCAGTTGGACCAGCATTTGCGAGGTATATACTGGTACATTGCGCATTTGTGTAATTATAAAATTGAGGTGTATACTAGAACACCTCCCTTAGATAATTGTAGTCTGAGCTGGTGTGGGACATGCTAAGGATATTATCAATTACCATTCTCTAAGCAGATAGGTATCAGATAGTACTAAGATTATGAATTTTCTTAAAGATGTATGAACCCTTGGTGAGATAATTTTGCACATTGGAGAGCTATCTGATCTTCTTTTTTTTTAACATTTGAACTAAAACCAACACATCACAGCTTGGATTCAAAATGCAATTTAAAACTTGATACATCATCAGGGACTTGACCAATGAATACGGAACGGTGCCTTTTTTTTTTGAACAACTGGTTCATGTTCTGTCTGTTCTTCACCTGCATTATTAGTTGTGCTTAATTTGTAGATGAAGGCAAGAACTTGAAGTTAGTAGATGCTCCAGTTTCGGGTGGTGTTATGAGGGCATCCTTGGGAACACTGACGGTGTGTTGCATGGATTACTTCATCTTGATTGCTTATTTTATCACATGTGCACTTTGTGTGAATCAGCAATCAATTTGTCTTGATGTGTTGGTGAAAAAATAAAATCCGGATATTTGTTTTCACCAGATCATGGCGTCAGGGGCAGATGAAGCTCTAGAGAGTTGTGGATCAGTTCTCTCAGGTATCCCTCATTAGTGGTACAAAAACTGCTTTAGTTCATTGGATGTTAGCTAATACTTCCTTGTTGTGTGCGCAGCCTTGAGTGAGAAACTTTATATTATAAAAGGGGGATGTGGAGCTGGAAGGTAAAGTCATAATCTTCATTATTATCATGAAACATTTTTTTGTTTGGTGGATCCTTTTAGGTAACAGTAAATGGACGATAGCTGGAAGGAGCGTGAGTTTCAGAATTGTTTTCTGCTAATATATCATTATTGAATTATTATTTGTTTATGAGTGGAAAGATTTTGTTTTTTGGTTATGAGAAACTATTGTTCTGAAAAAGCTTGTGTAATATCCATGGCAAAACTGGTCTGAATGATGCTTGATGTTGTCCAGAAAAAAAGGTCCTTTTTTTGTTTATTATATCTTTCTTTCTGTAGTTGTGTGAAAATGGTCAATCAACTTCTTGCTGGGGTTCACATAGCATCAACAGCCGAGGCTTTAGCTTTTGGGGCTCGCCTTGGTCTTCAAACTAGGATTCTTTTCGATTTTATCACTAACAGTGGTGGAACTTCTTGGTAAGTTCCTCATATCGCATTCTTCAACTATTATTATCAATATTGTTTTCTTTTGCATCACTGGCATATCTTTGACGCAGCTTAGGCTTTGTCGCTTTATATGGCCTGAACAGCTTAAATGTCCGAAATTCATTGTTTAGTATCGTAATTTTATATGTTAATAAAATATCTGAAAGAGTAAGATATTTGATAGTAAAAAAATTTTATTTATAATCATCTGAATCCAGCGAGTGTGTCACCTCTCTGGTGAAAAATATGGAGTAATCTACACTCAGTACCCACCAGACTATCGGATAATACAAACAACCACCATGAGGTATTCCTATTTTATTGCGATACCCTTAGGTTTTAGGGTACGTTATCAATAGCCCTCAAAAATTGTAACTTGGTTAATTTTTATTTAATTTACTATATACCTCAAATTATGTGAAAATTCTTTGACCTTCTCCTAATTCTTGGAAATATTCTATAATATACCCTGGATTAATAAACAAATTTATGAAAATCCAAACAACCACCATGAGGTATTCCTATTTTATTGCGATACCCTTAGGTTTTAGGGTACGATATCAATAGCCCTCAAAAATTGTAACTTGGTTCATTTTTCTGTTAGTTAATTTACTATATACCTCTAAATTATGTGAAAATTCTTTGACCTTCCCCTAATTTTTGGAAATATTCTATAATATACCCTGGATTAATAAACAAATTTGTGAAAATAATTACATAAATTGTAGAAACATTTTAAAAACCACATAAAAAGTCATAAAATATATTAATTTATATAGAGAATGATTAGAATAATAGAACAAGTAATAGAAAGTATGTAAGAAACTTTAAGAGAATAATTGACAACATTATTAAAAAAACTTTAACAAATTTATATAAAGTTTATGAATTCACAGTTAAATCATGAAAAAAGTTGAAAGAATATATTTTCCTTGATTTTTATGTTGTCATTATACTTGATAATATTAGAGGTAAGAGGTTTAAGTTTTGTACATGATAGTATTAGAGGTAACAGGTTTAAGTTTGGTGCAACTGAACCACCAAGCAACACCAAGTGGGTGACAATTAGAATTTCACAAAACTTATGATAAATTGACTTTGACTCATAGAAAAGACTTGTGGGTTATCGAACTCTTTGTAGTGTTCCCTCGAGCCTGGAGGTGCAATAAAATAATGAATAAATTAGTGTGATTGTTGGTAATATTGCGATGGTGAAGGTAAATTACTCTATTCAAGTTTTGGTTTATGTACGTTGGATTCAAGAGCTACCAACATCATCTCTGATCATCATTTTTATACACTGCATGAATTTTTCTTATGTTTCTTCGCTTACTATAATTATTTCAGGATGTTGGAAAATCGTGGTCCGCATATGCTGGACTGTGACTATACACCATGTTCTGCGCTGAACATCTTTGTGAAGGATCTGGTAGAATTTTCATTTACCTCTAACAATATTGAATAATATGTGACTATTAATCAACAAACTGAACTTCACCCATATATTATGCGTTGGTATTGTAGGGCATTGTTTCCCATGAATGCTCATCCAGAAAAATCCCGCTGCATATAGCTTTAACTGCACATCAGCTATTCTTAGCAGGTACTCAATCTTGTAATTTCTTTTTTTGCTGAATTCTTACGCGGTTGGAAACGTTATGCATGCTGCCGGAATTTGTAAAACCTTTCTATCTTTGTCCTTGTTTAGTAATTAACATACATGAGATATTTGCATCCACTCGAAGTGACTTCAAACTTCATTTTTAGAATTTTTTTCTATCTTTGTAACTTATTTACTATTTTATACTAGATTTTGGGTTAGAATGGACTAGATTTAGGTTGAAATGGACTAGATTTAGGTTGAAATGAACTGAAATGTAAAATGTAACATCCCTACCCTATCCTAGTAAGGGGCATCACAACACCGTGTATAAAGTCACGTCTGGCTTTCTGCATCACACTTACAAACATAATCAAGAGTCCAAAAACACTGTAGCAAAAGATTCACAATTTGCCACACAAGTCCTATCAATCTATTCACTACCCCTTTGTTCTAAGATTGCTCGTCCATGCTAAGTCTTGATCCTTCTACTGACCTTCTACCATGGGCCTGCTCTCTGGTGCTGGGAATCATCTCTGTGGGGTAAAAGTTCATAAAAGAAGAAATCACCGTAGCTTCGCACATTAGTCAAAGGACCAAGTGAGGTCTTCAGATCAGAAAATATAGATAACAACTAAACTTCTTTATTGAAACACCACTGTTTGTTTTTTTATCAGTAGGCTACATTAGTAGCAGTAATGACTGCTAGCAAATGTGTGGTCTCCTAGAATAGCAAGAGAACCTAAACAGAAAGTAAATAGGAACAAAATACAGACTCCAAAGAAACCAAAGAGCAATACAGAACAAAACTGAGAAGTGTCAATTAAATGAGATCCTTTAGGTTGGTGACGGGGAGCAGTCTGCAGGTAGGAAGAGGAGACTTAACAGCAGCTCCTCCCCATTCAAGAATCCGTAACTTGGAAGAGTTAAGGACATCGAGCCAATCCATAGGAGTCTGTTCAAAAATGAGCTTGTTGCGGGCATGCCAAATACTATACAAGCAGAACATAAAAGTTGATTTCCAGACTGTCCTTAGTCTGCGAAGTGGCAGAAGGTCACACTATTTGGCCAGACTATCCTCCACTGCACAATCCACAATAGCAGTAATGACTGCTAGCAAATGTGTGGTCTGCTAGAATAGCAAGAGAACCTAAACAGAAAGTAAATAGGAACGAAATACAGGCTCCAAAGAAACCAAAGAGCAATACAGAACAAAACTGAGAAGTGTCAATTAAATGAGATCCTTTAGGTTGGTGACGGAGAGCAGTCTGCAGGTAGGAAGAGGAGACTTAACAGCAGCTCCTCCCCATTCAAGAATCCGTACCTTGGAAGAGTTAAGGACATCGAGCCAATCAATAGGAGTCTGTTCAAAAATGAGCTTGTTGCGGGCATGCCAAATACTATACAAGCAGAACATAAAAGTTGATTTCTAGACTGTCCTTAGTCTGCGAAGTGGCAGAAGGTCACACTATTTGGCCAGACTATCCTCCACTGCACAATCCACAAAACCCTCTACTCCCCACCATGTCCGGATGTTGGCCCAATAACTCAGTGTAACTTGTTATCTTAGGAATAGGTGCTCAATAGTTTCCACCGCCCGATTACAGAAAGGGCATAGAACATTTCCCAGTGCAGTGAGATTTAAACCAAACAGACGGTCTCTTGTGGCCAGGCGCTTGTGTAGATAGAACCATACAAAGATTTCAACTCGGGGAGGGGGGGGGGGGGGGGGGGGGGGGGGGGGGGGGGGGAGCGGCAGTTGGACCAAAAAGTTATGCCAAGAGATAGCTGGATCAGCAGACAACCTGTTAGCTTCAAGGTAGAACTCTTTGATAGTAAAGACACCATCCTTATCACATTGCCATATTAATTTATCAGCATCACCCTCACTGACTGTGGTGGTATTTAATAGCTGTATCAATCGTTCAACCTGCTCAACCTCATAAACGAAAAGGTCTCTTCTCCATCTAAAATTCCACACCCAATCTGTTCCAGTCCACAATCCCAGCTCTCTAATTTTTGCTGTTTTGGCTTCACTGATCAGGAAGAGGCGAGGGAATTCCTGTTTCAGCACAAGATTTCCAACCCAAGGATCCATCCAGAACTGTATTTTCGAGCCATTTCCGACCAACCACTTCATATTGGGTGTGGAATATCACACCAGTATTCAAGTTGACAAATAACTCCTTCCAAAACCACAACTCTGGATGAATCCATCTCAATGGATATAATTGTAAGAGATATACAATATTACTTAAATTCTTAATAAATGAATATCCTGGAGAAATGATTATAACTTCATAGTAAAAATTCATCACAGGCTTACAGAAATCATATAGGTGCATAAGTAATATCAACAGATAATTTGGTTGGGCAATTCTAACTGTTCTGCAATGTATAGGATGGACGGTCCTATACCATACTAAGATAGCTGATCAGGCTATAACATACCATACATGATTTTACTGTTCCCATATATCATGACATGCGCGCTCGGATCTAACATACTAACAACTCCGCTCACTAGTAGTAATAATATAATTGCCCAAAAAAACGTAACGCTACAAAACTTGTTACATAAATCATTGCAACCATAACATACTTCACGTTCTAAACACCTTATAATCACAATTTATATATGTATATATATATATATATATATAGGTACGTTTACGAATATTGTTGAAATACTAGCTCACGGTTAACATAGATAGTATTCAATCTAATAAAATGCTTACTAAAGTCACAATTCAATTTTGTCAACGATCTCATTTTGAACACATTCGATTATCACTTATATATATACGCATACATGTAAGCGCAAGTACAATCACAAAAATCCTCAGTACAAGAGTTCATGTTATAATAAAAATACTATAATAAGACGTACACACACATATATATCTGAGAAGTGATTGAAGGTTTGCTCACTTCATTAAACAAACTATTTTACAAGCTTGCGGATACTCCTCGTTAATACCGCAAAACAGCTTCCCAACTTATAGAAGTAAATACCAAGATAAAAATATTTGAACTTTAATATAACTGGTAACTAATTTATTATAAAAAGGAAGCTCGAAAATATAAGGAACTTACCTTATATATACCACTGCCATTTGAACAGACTAGCAATAACCCTTCCAAAGGACTGAGAGCTGCCAATAAAATATAAATACTTCATTTCCTGATGTATTGAGAAGATTAGTAAGGAGAGAGGGTTGTCGGAAGTAGAAGAATAATTCACTCGATTTCTATTTATAAAGGGAGGAATGATCTCCTCTGCAAATGTTGCACGTAATATAAGGCCGTGGACAGTCGTTTACTTTAAAACCGGGCAACGGGCACACATGAGGTGGCGGACGCACGCGGGGCTTCTTGGGTGATGATCATGCAGGACGCTGGGCTGGTGATGGTTGCCAGTTGAACTGGCCGGTTTGGACCTGGTTTCCCTGGTTTTGGCTTATTTTGAAAATTTTGACCGCTTTTAACTGGTTTGGACGGTTTCAACTGTGGACGCGTAAAATGAGAATCTGAATTCCGAGCTAAATGAATTTTATGTGTTGACATTATCACAATAATAGACCATCCAACACCACAATTACAAATACTGAACAAAATAGACCATCACATTTCTTTGAAGAAGTGTGCTTTTTACTTGAAGATTCTCTTTGACTATTTCGTGTTCTCGTAATGCATACCTTTCATAAATGAGAAATAAGCTCTACAGTATCCCTAACAGTACACAAGATTGTTTTCACCAATTTGAATTATTGTATTCGTTGCCTCTTATATATATCCAACAAATAACTAATTTGAGTTGATGATGTGGCCTGGGTTGATTTCTACTTCATCATTAACATCTTCCCGCTCATTTTCACTCATCAGAGCACAAAAAAGGGATATTTTACAAAATACCATTGATTTTTTGCTTAATTCACAATATACCACTGTGTTTTTCTAATTACATAGGATAACACTGGTTTTAAGTAATTTTACTAGATTACACTCTATCTTATTCCATTAACTACTCCGTTAAGATCCTTGGAAAAAGTCTAAAATACCTCTGTTATTACATGACTATGTCTCATAATCAACATTACATGTACTTTGCTTACATATCACCGTCAGATGGTTAACTAATAACAGAGGCATTTTAGACTTTTTTTCATGGATATTAACGGAGAAGTTAACGGAATATGAGATGGTGTTATCTGGTGAAATTAGTTTCAACTCAGTGGTATTCTGTATCATTTTGAAAACACAATGATATATCGTGAATTAAGTAAAAACTCTGTGGTATTAGGGGACATTTCCCGAACAAAAGATACTGGAAACGGTTGGGACAATTGCTTAGTTAATACAGTTAGCGACCAGGACTAGGCTATAGTTGTCCAGTCCGTTTAGTGGGTGACCGTCACCCACTTCATCGACCTGGCGATCGTCGCCTAGTCCTGGAGTTGGCTGTGATCACCATCTGTATGTGCTGCAATTTGCTCTAAACTGTCATTTATGCTGCAGAATTTTCTTTAAACTGTAAAAAAAATACTTTTTAATGAAATTGTTGAAATCAAATTTCACTCATATAGTGATTTTCGGGTATTGTCCGTCATTTGTTGTTAAAGAAGTTTGAGTATTTTCGAATGCTCAGTGGGGTCTGTGTGATTTGTAAGTAGGTTTTGAGCTTCACATTATTATAAGGCTATTTTGCCAGAACTTATCAAAAAAGAAAAGATCCACCTGCAATCAACAACATGCTTGCGAGGTGATTTAGCAACAATATCCCATGTTTGTTTTTCTCTAGTGTCTGTTTTCTTCCTGCATAGCATTCCACCATTCTTTCTTTGCCAATGCTTCAAAAAGAGTGTAGGGAATTGGGGAACCATTCAGGCTTTGGACAAATAAGGCATCAGATGGAGAGAAATGGTCAAAGGGCACAAATTTAGCCGAGAGATAAAGGGGTGCCTTTGTGCATTAACAAAGACTTTTCGAAGAGCAATGGTGGGAGAGGCTGCCTTACTAGGAGGATCGTTACTTGGGTTGAACAATTGTTCTTGTGTCAGCCACAGTTGTGCTGCCTTGAATATACCTGCATCACTGGAGGGGTCAGGGGCTAGTCATCTGAGGAAGTGAGGTTGATAATGAAGGTGGAGGGATGGCTGATCTTGTGGTGGTGGGGAAGGGTTGTGGTGAAAGGGCGATACGGTTGGAGGTAATGGCTGATTTGATTCTGTTGGAGAAGAAGGTAAGGTTGGATAAGTTGTAGGGATGGGGTAAAAAGGTGCTTCTTCATGAAAGGTGACATCAACAATGATATAACTCTTTACTTGTGGTAGGATTGTAAAATTCGTATACTTTATGATAGGTTTAGCCTATCTTTCTCCCAATAATCCTCCTAAGAGGCCAATAGTCTAGATAACAATGTACAGATGCCCCTTCCTAATCCCCTTCCATCTATTTATACTAGTCAAGTGAAGAGCACAATTACCCTTAAGCCCCCCTATTAAACCAAAAATCCTAGTCCTAACATCACTCCCCACCTAAAACAACCTTGTCCTCAAGGTTGGAAAAAAAAAAGAATCTGCTTGAACAGATACGCTTTCATCCTTTACTGCAATCGCTTTCTGTTCCATCTCTCTGATAAGGGCAGCAGCTGATTCTTGTCCACCAGAAGCTTCCCTTGCTCCTTTTCAGAAGCTTCAATCCCTTTGCTTAACTCTACTATCATCCTTTGACCAAATCCTATCTGAACCTTGTGGCGATTTGTCACAGTGGCGTCTTCATCAATAACAGATTGTATTTTGTCCACTTTTGCTTTATGGCTCTTAAGCCTCCCACCACCTGCAAACTCTTTCCGGCTCTTGGCTACTTCCATCACCAAATGCGCAACAGCCTTTTCTGAGGGATGATACATTGTAGCCGCATCAGAAATTTGTAATTTTGTCCAATTTCTCCTGCTGTCTTAGCTTCGGACACAGAGGCCGTCCGAACAGATGTCTCCATTTTCCCACCACGTGGCTTACTTCCACCAGACATGGTACCAGCTTTATCAAACAACGCTCTATCCAAAGTAACAATACGTCTTTTCTCACCATAAGCGACACGATCAGACATGGTAGAGTTCCAGAACCTGTGTTGCCTCCGATTCCCCACAACCTTTTGTTCCCCTTGTCCTTTCTTCCACCGGTCAAAGAGTCTTCCCATGTACTTCCTCCTGGCGCGCAAGGTGAACGATCGATGGAAGGCAACGAATTACCCTCCAACTCGCATGAGGATTCCCGGTAATCGATTGGTGATTGGAGATCGTAAGGTTGCAGATTTAGAACCAAGACTATTGAAATTTCCCCTAATATGACCGCATCAAATCCCAGTCTCTTTGTACGTCTTCCTCTCTCTTTTCTTTTGTCTTACCCTTTTCTTTCTCTCCATCTATTTCTTCCTAATGATCATCTGTTGCCCCTTTCGTTTATTGGACTCCATTAATCCTGATGTGTGAAAAAGTTGGAGATCAGGCATTCTTTGTTCTTGTTGCACTTTCTTTCGCCGCCACTGGATTTTGGATTCTGGAATCAAAGAAGAGCTAGGCGCAGATGTAGCTCGGCTACTCGCGTTCACAAGAGGTGCGCCCAATCTGATAATCGGCACTGATCGCGCTCCCGACAGCTGTTGCACCCGATTATAGTCAAGGCTTGGATTCTGCACTTCTCCGGAAGACAAACAGTTTTTCTCCACAATCATACATGCCGATTCCATCAAGTCTCGCAAATCGCGCGGTGCAAACTGAGCGAGATCAGCTTTGATCGCTTCTGTCAGTCCAGTCCGGAATAAGTTCTTAAAAACCTCGTTGGGAATGGTCTTCAGATGTGCTGACAAGGACTCAAACTGAGAGCGATAATCTAACACCAAAGCTTCTTGCCTTAACGCACAGAGCCTTCCCAACCAATTTCCACGCGGTTCTTCTCCAACAAAGGCAGGAGCCACTATCTTGTGGATTTTAATGTCCATCTCGCCACTGTCTTCTCCTTCTACATCACCCGTGCGCTGTGAATTTGGTAAAGATGAAACCACCATAGCAATATTCCTTACGGTTGTGGCAAGATTGTCGAGTTTCCCGGTGAGATCGGATAACTGGAGTCGGATCGCCGCTTGCTCTCTCACGATTTTCTCCATCAGCAAACTTGAACAGCTTCTCATAGAAACCGTTCAATGTTCAATGCCCAAGAAAGACAACTCTGATATCTTTGATACGTTTAGTCTATCTTTCTCCCAATAATCCTCCTTCCTAACACTCTTAAGTCCCCCTACTAAACCAATAATCCTAGTCCTAACACCTTATGAGTTGGAGAATATCCTAGAAAGATACACTTAGTTGACCTAGGATCCAATTTTTCTTCTTGGGGTGTGTGAACATAAATAAAAGTTGTACACCTGAAAACCTGTAGATTAAAACCTAAGGAAATTTTGTGGAGATGGAAGAATTGAAAGAGGCAATCAAGAGGAGATTTATTGTGAAGAATTTGAGTGGGCAATTTATTGATAAGATAACATGCTCAAAGTAGCTTCCCTGAGTAGTATTAGGAGTATTGGCCTAGAAAATTGGAAATAAACCATGTTAAAAATGTGGGAAAAATGAGCTCACTTCACTTTTGTATGTCACCAAGAAAATCCACATAAAACGAGTGTAATCATCAATAAAAGGTAATAAACCATCGAGCCCCATAAAGGTTAGCAACAGGGGAAGGGCCTCAAGCATCATTCTCAATGAAAGCGAATGGAGAACTATTGCTTGTATCACTTTGAGAAAAAGATACACGAGAGTGTTTTGATAGCTCACACACATCACATTTAAAAGCTGATATGTTGATACCACTTAAGATACGAGGAAAAATGGTTTATAGAACATGGAAGGAGAGATGACCAAGGCACCTGTGATAGAGCCAAATGGTAGGGTGTTATTGTTGGTGGATGCAAGAGCTTTGGGTGAGGATTTGAGGATAACAGTATATCAAGGGAGTACCATCCATCCCCCTGTTTAATCATTCCAATCGTTCTCATGCGTAGATCCTTTTAGATACACCATGAGGGAAAAAAGACAGCGAAGGAATCATGGTCGGTAGAGAGTTTGGAGATAGAGGCCAGATTCATGGCAAAAGCTGAAAAATGTAAAGTTTGCTTCAGGCGTAATTGATCATAAAGAATGACTTTTTTTTTTTTTTGATAATTAGAAGTATATTAATCTAATGGAGAAACTCCAAACTTTACAAACTATAGGTTGCTAAGAGCAACCTTTCTAATGACAAGGTTTGCACAAGACTGTGCAGTACAAGAGGTATTCCTAAATATTATGTTATTCCTTTCTCTCTAAACAAATTAGATAAGAGAAGTGAAGACAAAAGAGAAAGTTCTGTGAGCGTTACATTTTTTCCTCCATCTATTGCTAACCCATCTAATTAGGCTAGGCCAGTCTCTAGGTGTTCTAATACCTCTGAAATGATTCCAGACAACATTCCAGATATCATAAGTAAAGTTGCATCTAAATAGCAAGTGCTTCAGAGTTTCCCTTTCTCTACGGCATAAGACACACACTTCGTCTGTGGTTATTCCCCATTTCCTCATTCGATCTCGAGTGGCCAACCTCCCATTAACAGCTAGCCAGGAGATAAAAGAGTATCTGGGAAAGTTCCCTTTACTCCAAATCACTTTGCTCCATTGAACTTTTGGGGTAGTCACATGCAACTTTCCATAGCACTTCTTTATAGAGAAACTGTTACCTAGGATGGGCCAGACAACTCCATTGCCTTCTGAGAGATGCCGAATGACATGCTGTCAAAGATTCAAAAGATTCCTCCAACACCAAGAACTGTCACTAGGGATGCTTACATCCCAAATAGATTGTCCTTTTAGGTAATAGCCATTAACCCATTTCACCCACAAGGTGTCTTGCTTATTCTCAATTTGCCAGATCTGTTTGAACATGGTGGCTTTGTTCCAGGTGTCAAGGCATTTAATACCAAGACCACCTCTCCCCACTGGTTGGCACACTGTCTTCCAAGCCACACTTGCCTTCTTGGAATCAGTATTCCCCGTCCATAGGAAAGCTCTACAAATAGCAATGATATTCTTGATAACCTTCCTTGGAAGCGTAAAGATACTCATCCAATAGATCTGCATGGATAATAACACTAATTTGATGAGTTGGAGTCTTCCTGCATAGTTGAGGAATCTAGAGGGCCAGCTCTTGATCTTACCAACCACATTATCTATCAAATCTTGGCAATCTATAGCAGAGAGCTTGGTAGGGCTAAGGGGGACCCCAAGGTATTTGATGGGTAGCTGGCCTTCCTCCAGACTGAAGTTAGAGTAAAGGTAAGCTTTGAACTCCTCATCAACTCCAGCCATGAATACCTTGGTCTTGCTAAGATTTGCTTCCAACCCCGAGGTTTGGGAGAAGGTGGTAAAAAACCTCATCATTTTGTTAACTGGACCAGCTTTAGCTTTACAGAAAAGCATAAGATCATCTGCAAAGCAAAGGTGGGTAAGTTTCATCTTTCTGCACAACGGATGGTAATTGAAGTCTTTTTCAGTCTCTAGGCTGATAAGAAGTCTGCTGAGGTACTCCATACAAAGTACAAAAATATAGGGAGAGATAGGATCCCCTTGCCGAAGCCCTCTTTTCCCCTGGAAGAACCCCTTAAGGCTGCCATTGACAACTACTGAGAAACTAGGAGTGGTGATACATTCCATGAGCCATCCAACAAAGATAGGAGGGAAATTGAGAGCTAAGAGGAGGTCTTGGATGAAATCCCAGCTCACACTATCAAAAGCCTTTTGGAGGTCGATTTTAAGCATACACCTGGGTGATACTTTATTTCTTTTGTAACCCTTGATAAGCTCGTGGCATAGTAGAACATTGTGGGAGATGGATCTTCCTTTGACAAAAGCAGCTTGGTTTGGGCTTATGATGGTTTCCAAAACCTGCTGAAGCCTATTGGCCAAAATCTTGCTGATAGTCTTATAGACCACATTACAACACGAGATAGGTCTATAGTCATTAGGTCTGCTGGGATTGTCCTTCTTGGGAACAAGAGTGATAGCTGTGCAGTTAATGCTTTTCCTCAGGTAGCCTGTGTTAAAGAACTCTTTGACCGCCTGAGAAATAAGTGGACCAGAAATATCCCAAGTGTCTTTAAAAAAAGCGCTGCTGTATCCATCAGGACCAGGAGCCTTGAAATCAGGAATAGAGAAGAGAGTCTTCTTTATTTCCTCATTCCCTACCTCACTACAAAGGCCAGGTATATCTTCATCAGAAATAAGTTGTGATGTCCAACAACACTGGTAGAGGTGCCATTAGAAGTAGTAATGCTGTCATTTGTGGAGCATTGTTGGTACTTTGTAAGTAAAGAGGAAGAAATGTCATATGAGACGTGACACCTGAGTCAAGAATCCACTTTGGAAGTGTACTCTGTTCCGAAGCATTGAGACAAAGATGTTAGGAGTTTTACCCTGAAGTGCAAGAGAACTATGACCCGAATCAGCAGATGTCTGAAGAGATTTGAACATCATTCGGAGGTGTTGCAGCTCATCTTGAGATATTGGTGAAGGTTCTGCGAAGAGCTCATAGTAGGCCTGGATATAGGATTGGCTAAGTTTTCCTACCCAGCACCTTGCCCAAGTTTGCCTTTGCCCTTTTGGTTTTTCTGATGATGAGGGTATAGCTGCCAGCATAGATCAACAGTGTGATTGGAATATTTGTAGTGACTGCTCCTCCTTCCACTCTTTATGCTCCTCAGTATCTTTAGGAGTATTTTTAGCATAGAGTTATCAATAGTCTTGCTATCCAATCATGATAGAGCATCTACTTTCTTCATATTTGATGGTATATAGCAGAAGGTCGGACAGGGAGTGGTGCAATCAGAATCTGTGCGTACACCTGATCACATTCAGGCTTCAAACCTGATAAGAGGCAGTAAATCCTCTGTTGATTGATGTAGTTCTTGTGAAGAGTTGCTTCAGCAGTACATGTCCATGTAAAGGTTTAATCCTGATCCAGTTCTGACCACTGTTTGAAGATCTGTAGCATATTCTGCGACAGAACGAGTCCCATGCTTGAGTGTCATAGTTTGGAGCCATCATTTATAAACAAAGGCACGTCTTGAGCAGCAGAATAGGGTGCTGTATGAATTGGATATCTCCATGGCAATGTCCATATAGTTGCAGGTGACGCTAATACTCGGATCCATAGAGTCCCGTAACCCAGTTCTAATATTCGCATCAGTTTTTCGCCAACCAGCAGTATCAACATCCCTTCTTTTGGTGAAGGGTTAGTAAGATGGTTTTGTACATCTTTTTCTTGGAAAAGAGTGGACACCAATTTAGACCAGCCAAGATAATTTGTACCACTAGAGTGGTAGGCCGAATGAATAGGAGGGAGGTTAAATTTTCGGTGTTTGAGAACAGCAGTTCCAGAGGCAGCTGCAGCATTAAGAATAGTGGAGTGGTCAGGATGGCTTAAAACAGTTTTCCACATGATAGATCCTGCGGTAGAGAGACTCAACCGTTGGGAAGAAGAGTAGAGACACCCGAAAAAAAAGAAGATTAGGATTGAAATACCATTGAAGAGTGGCAGAGGTGGCGCCGAGAGAAGCATGGCCGAGAGAGGAGTGCCAATCAGCGGTAGATGTGCGAGTAGCACAAGAAAGTGAGGTCTAGGGCACGTCTGATTGAAGGGCGGTGGTGGGGTGCAAAGCGCCAGGAGAGAAAGAGCATAAAGGCGGCGTCTAGAGAGATAGAGCAAGGCAGCTGTGGCTGGAGAAATAGGTTAGGGCGGCGGAGGCTTCAGCACAGGGAGAGAGAGAGAACAAGGTGGCACTAGGGTTAGGATGGCGATAGAGAGAAAGGGAGGGAGGAATAGGGTTTAGAGACATTGGCTCTTAATACCATGTAGTTTAGGGAGAGAGAGTTCTTATTGATCTTATTAGAAAGAATGGATGCAATCCCTTTTGTAGAGATATGATCCATACAAGTTAGCTCACAGAATAAGCAACCTAAGAATTAAACCCTATAAAGAAAAAATACAGATAATATGGTAAGAACTAACTAGGCCTATCAACAAACCCTTCGTAATGCACAAGAGTGGTCAGTGTTGTTTTATATGCGTGGAAACCTATTAAAGAAAGTACACCCCCCCCCCCCCCCCCCCCCCCCCCCCCCCCCCAAGTAGCCTGCTAAGGCAGCTAGCCCACAAATAATAGTCAGCTATACTAAGGTTAGACAATTACTAAAACTAACCAGACTAATAACAACAGTGTTATAACACAGTACCACCTCATTAGTTCTATGTTTGACTTCTGAACATATCAACATGTCACTGTAAGCTTGCCCTTGTTTAATACTCCCTCTTGTTCTTAGTATATGATTTTTTGGGTCTTCTCACTCTTTTCAAAATATAAGATGTTCTAGCTTTTTTTGTCATCTACTTTCCAAGTCTACCCTTCAACTTTGATCTCACAACTCTATTTTTCAAATTACTTCAATTCTCAATACAAAAAGTAAGGGTAAAATGGTCTACTTTTTTCTGCTTAATTCTTGTGCCCACGGCTAGAAAATCTTATATTTAGAACAGGAGGGAGTAATTATTTTGAAATTTTGAGTTGCTTGCATGCAAATAATATCAAGTATTAACTGGTAAACAGGTTCTGCTGCTGGATGGGGTCGTTTGGATGATGCTGCTGTTGTAAAGGTATCAATCCATAGCACTTTAATAGCTTTGGAAGCAACATGCCCCTTACAACTTCAACGGCAAGGCTGATCGAATAATATATTAGTGTTTCCAGTTCATGTTAATCTGCTAATATAAGAACACATTTCCCTGACTTGCAGAAAGCTACTACATAATTTTGAAGCATGCCAGTTTCTTTATGTGTTTCTGTGACACTTAGAAGAGGACAATGTATGTTGACTTCTGATCGAAAAAACTTACAACTGTTGCATGCTTAAATGTGCACAGGTTTATGAATCTCTCACAGGTGTTACAGTTGAAGCAAAGACACCCACTCTTAACAAGGAAAATGTGATGAAAACTCTTCCTCCCGAGTGGCCTGTGGATCCGATTGATGATATATGCAGGCTGACCCAGAGCAGTTCAAAACCTTTGGTTGTTCTTGATGATGATCCAACAGGAACTCAGACAGTTCATGATATTGAAGTTTTAACTGAGTGGTATTAGTATTTGAGACAAATGTCGAAATATTGTCATCGTTCTTGAGATAAATTTTTCTGATCCGTCCCTTTTGTGTTTAATCATCCTTCAGGAGCATTCGCTCACTCATTGACCAATTCAGGAAAAGACCCAGATGCTTTTTCATTTTAACCAACTCCCGTGCACTTGATCCTGAAAAGGTGACTCTTCTTTGTTAGAAGTTATACCTTAATGTTTTTCAATAGTTGCTGCTTCAGATACGAGTATACTATGATATGACAAGGTTTAGTGATGGTTGCTAGATCTAAATGAGTTCACTGCAGGCCAGCTCACTGATACAGGATATTTGCACTAACCTTAAGGCAGCTGCTACAGCAGCTGGCATCACTGACTATACAGTTGTCCTCAGAGGTGATTCCACACTGAGAGGCCATTTTCCTGAGGCAAGGATATATACTCTATGAGCTATGCATATAAGTTTGTTGAGTGGTAATGTAATCCTTATGTGGTTGTGCCTCATGATCTACATGATATCTGCAGGAGGCTGATGCTGCAGTCTCAGTTCTGGGTGAGATGGATGCATGGATCATTTGTCCTTTCTTTCTCCAAGGTGGTCGGTACACAATAGGAGATATTCATTATGTAGCTGAGTCAGATAGGTTATAGTTATGGCCATTTTAATTCAAATTTTATAGTTTTCATATTGTCTTCCAAAAACAACTTTTAAAAAATCATTACTTTCTTTATATAACTACATAAGTCTATACTGCTCTCCAGGCTTGTTCCTGCCGGAGAAACAGAGTTTGCAAAAGATGCTGTTTTTGGCTATAAATCTTCCAATCTTCGAGAGGTATTAGCTTGTACTCCTTTCTGAAATAATATTGACTATTTTCTAGAACTTAATGAGCATTGGTTTTTTCTTTGGTTACTTTCTCATATGTTAGTGGGTGGAAGAGAAGACAAAAGGACGAATACCGGCTAGCAGTGTCGTTTCAATTACCATTGAGCTATTGCGAGCTGGGGGTCCTGATGCTATCTGTGAGCGCCTTTGCTGTTTAGAGAAGGTATCTGCTTTATTATCTGATCTGTTTCTTCTTTTCTTAGACTTTGCTGTTCTTGCATCAGTGCTTCTTTGTTATATCATTGTGAATTGTGTAGAAGTCCCAAATTTGCAAGGTCAAGTGATTGAAGAATTTGAGAATATATAGAGCTTGCCACAAATTTCTGTGGCCTGACAATGAGCTGCACTTTTTCACTACTATAGATGACACCTGTGTATTTCAATTTCTTTTAGAGCCAAAGCAACGGGTCATTTGTAATTGTCTTTCCAGTCATCCATGTAGTAGCCTAGATACTCATGATATCGCATCTGTTGCCTGTAATCTTATCTTAAAGCTATCACTTTGAAAGATTTGATCAATTTTTTTTTTTTGATAGTTAAAGATTTGATCAATTTAATGGGTCTAGTTGTATCCTTTTGTTGTTATAGCCACTATTACTGCCTTGAGCTCATTTAGGTACCTTGTGATAGTTTTCATACTATTCATCTGACTAATACAACCCCTAAGATTGCTTGGTAGCTCTTTAAATGTGTTCTTTTAAACATACTGCTTAAACAGGGATCAACGTGTGTAGTTAATGCTGCAAGTGAAAGAGATATGGCTGTATTTGCTGCGGGAATGATACAGGTCTTTTAAAGAATTCTCTTCTCTCTCTAAAGTTTTCTTATCATTATCTGGTTTGTTTGGGTGTTTATTGTGAAAGTGTCTAGAATGACATGGAGTTCATATTAATTCCAGGCAGAACTGAAAGGGAAACGTTTTCTCTGCCGCACAGCTGCTAGCTTTGTTTCTTCCAGGATCGGTATAGTGGCTAAAGCTCCAGTTTCTCCTGAAGACCTGGGAATACACAAAGAAAGAAATGGTGGTCTCATTGTTGTGGGTTCTTATGTTCCCAAGACAACAAAGCAGGTAGAAGCCTTTGCTCCATGCTATGCGTTCTTTATTTCAGTCTCTGATTTCTGTGGATGATAATATGAGATATTCATCTGTCATCGGAATATGATTCTCAGGTTGAAGAACTGAAGTTACAGCTGGGTGAACGTTTGAAGTGTATAGAGGTAAAATATGTTAAGTGCTTAGCATCTGGTCCTCTTTTTACTATAATATTGTATGTGAAGTATTTCTGCTAGGGTATGGTCAATCAAGTTCCTGATGTTAGACGCATATACCGGGAGCTTACAACTTTGATCGTATCAGTTCAGTCCATATGCATATGCATGTTAGTTTGACCTTGTCAGTAGTCCACGTAGTATGAGATAATGAAATACTTTTATTAGATCTCAATCACAGCAGTATAATTCCTGTTCTTGCTTTAAGCAGGTTCCAGTTGAGAAAGTGGCAATGAGATCCATAGAAGAAAGGGAGAAAGAGATTCAACAAGCAGCAGATCTGGCTGATAAGTATTTGAGAGCGCAGATGGACACTCTTATAATGACCAGTCGACAGCTCATCACTGGAACAAGTTGGTATTCGTAGTCTGTCTTACACTTATTTGTTTGTCTTGTCTTTCAAAGACCCTAGCTTGGGTGGTATAGTTTGTGAGGCTAAGCTTTTAGACTCTTAAGTTTTGCCTTTCGTTTCATCTTTGTCCGAAAAGTTATTATGGTGACCATCTACTAATTAATCGGGAAGTTCATGTCATTCCACCTATGGCTCAAAAATGACTGCCTTTAACCCTGCCTAATTGGGATACATCCAGAGAAAAGAATTATTAAACAAGTTCATACCATTCCACCTAAGCCAATTCCTATGGAGTATTGCTTCGTCCTCTTGTCATATTTGGTTCTGTAATGTTTTGTTTTCTACATTTGTGAGTGTAGTAGGGCTACATATCTTGTGTGTGTCCATTGACAACCATGTGAGATTTATCTATTGCTCGACTGCATACACTGGATACTGCTGATATTCGTAATTTTACAGGCTTTGTCATTCTAAATATTGGTAAAAACTTTTTCATCAAATCAAAGAAACTTCCTAATTGTGATTTTATCGTTCAGCCCCTTCAGAAAGTTTAGAAATCAACTTCAAAGTCAGTTCTGCGTTGGTGGAGATTATCCGGCGGATATCAACGAGACCTCGTTACATTCTTGCTAAGGTACTTTTGTAGGTGTGAATAGAGACGGTACATTAGTACAAGTATGATTTGTAGTGTATAGCAATGGTATGTTGCAGAAATTACTTGCTTCTTTATGCGGGCTCCCACTTAACTACACTAAAGTGAAGCTTACAAAACTATGCACCATGTCTCATTGGTCCACTGCATAATGTTATACTTCAGCTAAGAAGAAAACTAAAAACATGATAATACATCCATAGGCCAAACCAAACTGTACCAGCATCTCCTATTGCATAGTCCGAAAATATATACAAGAAAAAAAGGTTTCCTAGCCATCCCACAAACCTAACCAAAACCCACCAAACAACCTGGTATTATCCTACTGATATATTAGGTTAAAAAACATATTCATAGCAATATTCCTGTTTCTAGACTCCAGATTCTAATAGCATGTGACATTGATCTACTGACTATTTTATTTCAGGGTGGAATCACGTCATCAGACCTTGCGACTAAAGCTCTGGAGACAAAACAAGCCAAGATTGTTGGACAAGCACTTCCTGGCGTACCCCTGTGGCAGCTTGGCAGTGAAAGCAGGCATGCAGGCGTTCCATATATTGTTTTTCCAGGTGGATTTTTGTATATTATATATTTTGTGCTTCACAACAGAAGTTATGATGCGTTTCACATCCCTTTGATATAATAAATAACAGATTATATTGCTTACTGTGGGTTACTATGGGCCCTCTACAGGTAATGTCGGTGATTATAAAGCAGTGGCCGAACTTGTAAAGTCTTGGGCTCGTTCAACAAGACTTTCATCAACAAAGGATCTTTTACTAGTAAAGATTTACAGTCGGCTTTCTTGATAGTATCCTCTATTCATGTTCCTTGAATGAGCAATTCTCTTTGTTTCTTATAAGTTTTTTTAAATGAAGGATGCTGAAAAGGGAGGATATGCAATTGGAGCCTTTAATGTGTACAACTTGGAAGGTGTTGAAGCAGTTGTTGCTGCAGCAGAAGAGCAACAAAGTCCTGCTATCTTACAGGTGAGAAGTAATGAGTGATTTGATTTGTTGAGTTCTTATTTATGGCTGCCGAGTCCAATGAATCTTGTGGTCATTGCATAGCAGATATAAGTTAAATGGAAGTGCTGGTTTGTATATCTGTATCGCTAGCTCTTTTTCACTTCTCCGAACAATGTATGGGCTCCTTCACTTCATTGTATTTTTATTCTTAAGATTAATTCATATTGGCAGATTCATCCTGGTGCAATGAAACTAGGTGGTGTCCCATTAGTCGCATGCTGCATTTCTGCAGCCCAGCAAGCCAGTGTAAGATGTGACTTTTTTTATCCTAATGTTAGTTAAGCTGAGAGCTAAGTATCATTTCTACAATGATGTTTCCTTCTCTAGATTCTGTGTCTTTTGTCACAACTTAGATAACTGGGCCGAAGGTGACGTCAAGTGCAAGTTGGTAGCTCATTACATTGAGTCTAACATTCACATACTTTGCTGATAATTAATTAGTTTCTTCTCAGATACCTTCCATCTCTGTTCCTCTTATTTTTCAGTTATTTGATTTCCTAAAGTACTTTTTTTCTTCTCATGCTTCATCAATTTTGGTGGTTTGAAAGTATAACTCACTATGTCTTTCTGGTTTGATTGGATACTTAAATGTGGTTGTTGAATTGATCACTCAAGCAGGGCACTTTTGTCCTGTACACAAACTTTGAGTTTAAATTCAATTTTATATAAGATTAAGTGAACCTAATCTGGCTCAAAGATTTACTAACTCTTGGTTGTATATCATTAAAGCACAGTTCTTATGTAAGCTCTTTGCAACGACAGTATGACTGATGGTTTGCTTTATATTGAAAGGTCCCGATTTCAGTCCACTATGACCATGGAAGTACTAAGGAAGAACTCATTCAAGTCCTGGAGCTGGTAAGCTCAAACGATCAGAATTACAGTCCATTTGTAAATCAGATCCCATCTATTCACTTCTCAAAACAAGTCTAAGTGAACCTTGATCTGTTTTTTTTTTCTTTTTTATATATCACCTCAGGGATTTGACTCTGTGATGGTTGATGGATCACATCTTCCCTTGAATGACAATATTTCATACACAAAATTCATTTCCAATCTGGCCCATTCAAAGAAGATGTTGGTGGAAGCTGAGTTGGGTAGACTTGCAGGCACTGAGGATGACTTGACAGTGGAAGAATATGAGGCAAGGTTGACTGATATTGCCCAGGTTAGTTTTATTGTTGATTACTACTCCCTCCGTCATGAATTGACCGTCCTGTTTACTATTTGGACATATCGTTTGACTTTGATATTTAAGATATAAGATAAAATAATTTTAAAATTTTAAGTTTTGCATGATTCCTTACATGATAAACTATATATTACCAAATTTAGTTTTATAAAAGTATTTATTTTTATATGCTTAATATTGAAGTGGAAAAACATGTCATAAAGCAAATAGGACGGTCAATTCAGGACAGAGGGAGTAATTTATTTGCGTGGAATGATTGTCACTGTCCCCATGCGTGTTTATTTCAGGCAAGATATTTCATTGATGAAACGGGCGTAGATGCTTTAGCAGTCTGTATTGGGAATGTCCATGGGAAGTATCCTGCTAGGGGTCCAAATCTAAGACTTGATCTGCTCCAGGTAGAGATATTTCTTTTACTCCCAATAATGTTGGCCGTGTTTTGTTAGTTCCTGTGTGCTCATATGTATGTGGATAAATGGAGAATGTAGTTGACCATGCTTGTTTCTTGCTATATCCTCTTTCCTCTCCTTTTAACAATCCTTTCTCACTCATCTTGCAGGATTTGCAAGCACTGGCTTCGGAGAAGGGTGTTTTCCTTGTCCTTCATGGAGCTTCAGGATTGCCCAAGGAACTTGTCAAGGTACCTTTACTAACTACTTCCCACTTACTGACTATTTGGAGTATCTTTATTCATTCTTATCAATGTGCCATACTCTAAACTTCTCATTTCCCAAAGATTAAGCCACGACAATTACAGTAACGGCTCGCACCAGCTGCCTTTCTTGCCATGTTAAACCTCGCCAATAGAAAGATCATAATCATGTTACAACAAGGATGTATAGTGTGTATACGCTTGTATCTTTGATATCAATTCCGGTCAACTGTCAACTGAAGTAGGTGGTTAGGTTTTCAAATAGTCCTCGTGGAATGTTGATATATGCGATAAAAATATGCTTAATTTCCTTGGGTACTTCACCCAGTCGGCGTTTCTGCATTGTCGATATATAATTCAGCCATTGGTGTCCAGTTGAAACTATACTTATAATCAAAATATGCGTTTCTTTGACATGGAAAAAGAGCTGCATAGATCTAGGTGTGAGAAAGTTCAACGTAAACACGGAGGTGAGAAAAGCCTACGTGGACTCACTGGCTAGTAATCATGGGAAAGATTTGGTGCATGTCATGGCTTCAGCCAAAGACGCGATGAAAGCTGTGGTCGCCGAGAAGATGCTTCTGTTTGCGTCGGCTGGAAAGGCATGATTATCAAGATCATCGGAATGAAAAGCTAGTTATGTCTACGTAAGTCTCTTTTACGCCGAGAAGGATCACCTTTACATTACAGGTGCTCTACGTGTGTAGTATTGTATGTGCTCATTAGGTCATGACTGTAAATGTGTATTGCTGTCTGAGTTCTTCAAGGTTATGACTGTAAATGTGCGTGCACTATTGTCTGTTTTCTACAAGCACAAAGTGTGAGTACAATAATGTCATGACTGTAAATGTTTCTTGTAATGTCTCGTAGATTGCTCCGAGCGGATTCCAGTCAAATGTTTCACTGTGGAAATACAATGACGGGGATATATAATCAGTTCCCGAGTAAAGATCCTTATTATCTCGTTTTACTATTGAACGTCGTTTCTAAGACATGGTTTAATTCTGAGACATCATGCTTCCACGCTTACAAGTTATAATTTATGAGGCTTTCTTTTCTGTTATGTTCAAACTCTGGCGGTAATATGTGTCAGCGAGGGATACGAAATGAAACAAGCACCAAGAGGATGCTGATATACAAACTCAAGATGTTCATCGTTCACTCAAGGATAGAGACTATTTTGCTAGTAAGGAGACACGAAATGAAATTACGAAACTAGTACTTACGGTCCTTCATCTTTCACTAATTGCACCTTAGTTCATAACTCCTAACTTACTAGTAATACAGTGAAATCAAAACGAGGAAACTAGAGAGACAACTGTGTTAGAACTTAAACTGCAAGGTATACAGTAATCAGGGAATAGAAGAAAAATGGCAAAAATTATAAAAATGTCAAGTACGTAGACAAAATTGAAAAAGTAAAAGTTAAATAAAAGTAGGTCTTAGTCAAACTAAGATATTGAATGTAGCAAGGGAAGCATATCAATTAACCTAGTTAATGGA
Organism: Limonium bicolor; assembly: GCA_023374045.1. Classification (NCBI taxonomy): domain Eukaryota; kingdom Viridiplantae; phylum Streptophyta; class Magnoliopsida; order Caryophyllales; family Plumbaginaceae; genus Limonium; species Limonium bicolor. The sequence goes on along the minus strand of CM041778.1, from coordinate 69,241,273 downwards.
ATACCATATACAAGTAGAGCCAGATTGGCTCAGTGGCAAAGAAGTCCATGCCCCTGAAGAGATGAACCTCACACTGGCGAAATTTTTTAGACCAAAATGGTATCCAAAGTTATATTTGGGCATTTGTTGCTGAGATAAGCCTCTCAGACAATGCTTTAAGGTGGATGTGCACTATATCTAATGTATCAACAAGAAACTTCTAGGATAATAGAAAAGTTATTCTTGTCGTTTGGTCTATCATTTGTCACCCCAAGAGTGTTAAATAATTGGGGATTAGAGAGATTCTCTCTTAAAAAACAGAACCTGAATGATAAAGTTATTGTTTCAATTAGAGGATAACATTGTTTCAATTTTATTTGAGAGGTAAAATTAAGTGACTGATGTGACAAAAGATGTGCGTAAAGTTGCGTGATAAGTTGATACGATCAGCCTAGCCAGCCAAGCTGCGTTATCATTATTTTTTTTTTTAAAAAAAAGCATTATCACTTATTAATGTCAAGCTCATTCTCCGTCATGATGCATTAATCGAATTATAGTATGTACGTTCACATTGCGCAAATACTTTTACATCGGAATTCGTAAGTGGATCCTTATCATATGAACAGATCAGGCGAAACTCGCCATCAACTACCACGTCATACTTCTCACTCTCTTTGTCTTCTCGTACTCCTCTCTCTATCCGTTTCTCAATCTACACACCGACCGATCTTCTACGAGAACACAATTCTCCCTCTACGACGGTCTCTCTCTCTCTCTAAACAAGTAGGCAGCCATGGCGAAGCCGGAGATCTTTGAACTCAACAATGGCACTATGCGAGTTAATGTCTCGAATTTTGGCTGCATTATCACTTCTCTCCACGTACCTGGCAAAGATGGTTTGTTCTCAATTCACGTCTAATGTCTGCACTAGCTTATCTCATTCCCCTCTTTTTCGGTTTGATCGTTATGCGCACTCTTTCTCTCTTGATCGATATTATAATTAGAGTAGTGAAGATGACGACTATTAAGTGGTGATTTGAATTTGTAGGTAAATTGGAAGATATTGTCCTTGGATTTGACTCTCTCGATCCGTACCTGGTAAATCTTTCTTTTCTACCTCTTCTACTCCTGAATCTCCAGTATGGCGTGATACTTGAGGATCTATGATGGATGCTTTGTTTTTTCCTAAAATATTGAAGCTTTGTTTACTGGTAAAACATTTCTCCAAACTACTTCAAAAGATTTGTCTAATTTATAGGACTTAGGGTTTCGATTAATTCCCTCGTAGTTAAACATTTCTCCAACTTAGGGTCCCTCGTATCATGTCCAAAAAATTTATGCATCAAACGCGACCACAAGGTTAAGAGCCTTGCGCTCTACCAACTGAGCTAGACGGGCTTATTAATTCTACTCGCTTTAATGATTTAAAATTCCAACAGTCCATGACAATGTATAAAATGCAGCTTCAGCAATTTTTGAAACTTCTGTAATACATGTATCACTTGAACCATTGGTTTAATTAACCTAATGAACGGGGCAGGCTTAGTGAATCAAGGAGACACATGATAAATATGTTAACCATGTAGTGTAGAGTAGTCTTTTCTTTTCCTCTCATGTTTGTTCGCGGCGTAACTGATGCTAAACGTTTGTTAAACAATGGGTAAACCACCAGCAAGGGGCGGCTCCATACTTTGGCTGCATCGTTGGTCGTGTTGCAAATAGGATCAAAGGTGGCAAATTTACCCTCGATGGAGTTGAATACTCCTTACCACTCAATAAGCCTCCAAACAGCCTTCACGGTAAGAAATCTTCCCAACTTGTGACGTGTAACTAGAGCTTTTTGTTCTAACTAATATTCAAGTGGAGTTATGGCATCAGAACAAAATCTTTTTCTAATTGTACTATTTTGCCTTGTTGAAACCAACAACTTAGTTTCATCCTGCCTATTTTGTGCGTATAGGTGGCAACAAAGGATTTGATAAGCAAGTTTGGGAGGTAGCTGAGATCCAGAAGGGTGAAACTCCCTCCATCACTTTCAAATATCATAGCAAAGATGGCGAGGAAGGTGCTACTCATTGCTTCCTCCTCTCTTCCCTTTTTTTAACCTCTTTCATTTGAACCTAATTTAATTTTCACTTGGTTCGTGGAAGCAGGCTATCCAGGTAGTCTGGTTGTGACTGCAACATACACTCTGACTTCAAAAACGTCTCTAAGGCTGGACATGGAAGCTGTGCCTGAGAACAAAGCAACACCCGTGAATTTTGCTCAACACACCTATTGGAATCTACGAGGCCACAACTCGGGACCTATAGTGGACCACCATATCCAAATCTGGGCTAATCACTACACCCCTGTTGATGAAAACACGGTTCCAACAGGAGATCTCGTGGCGGTTAAAGACACTCCCTTTGATTTCACAAAGGAGAAGAGGATCGGTCAAGATATTGAGAAGGTGGGACTGGGTTATGATCACAACTACGTGCTGGATTGTGGGGAAGAAAAGCAAGGTTTGAAGCATGCTGCGAGGGTCCGGGATCCATCAAGCAAGAGAGTGCTTGATCTGTGGACTTCGGCCCCCGGGATGCAGTTTTATACCGCAAACTATGTGAATGGGATCAAGGGTAAAGGTGGAGCTGTCTATTCGAAGCACTCAGCACTCTGTTTGGAGACACAGGGATTTCCAAATGCCATTAATCAACCTAATTTCCCATCCGTTGTGGTCAAACCGGGTGAGAAATATAAGCATTCGATGTTGTATGAATTTTCCGTTGAGTAAGATATAGAGCGGTTTAGATCTGTTTGTTTTAAAACCAAATAAAGGGTTCAGTACCCTGCTGAAATTGAATGATAAACTAGTACCTGGGATAAACATCTCTGCATCTACCCAAGTCTTTGTTGGTACTGCATTGCTTGCTTGTTCATATGGTGAGTTCCTTGCATTTATCAACTCCATATCTTGAATAGAATACCTAATTACTGTCGTAGAGCATTAGCAGCAATGTGCTGGGAACCGAATCCCCAGCTATGATTCACATCCAACAGTTAGTATGCCATATCGAAGCGAGATGGGTAGTATCTGTGTGATCCGACTATCATACAATCGATTGTACGATGTTTATGTACATTTTCGAACAATCTTCAGAATTAATTTGAGCAACCATCATATAAAGTTGAACAATTTTCATAATAATACAGGTAACTTTTGCATCTGAACAATCAATACAAAAATTTGAACAACGCTTGAATTTAACAAACTACTCTGCGATCGGTAGGGATGTGCACATTTAGGCTCTTGAAACCGAAATGTCATTATCACAAAATGTAAAAGTACAATAAAAATATAGATAACAATAAATAAATAATTTAAATATTATAAAATAAAAATATATATATTAAAATATCATAAAATATAAATAAATAATTTAAATATTATAAAATAAGAATATATATATATATTAAAATATCATAAAATATTGAAATAAAAAAATATATTTTCTTAGATTTTATATTATTCAATACCATAAAAAAATGTAGTGTTTAAAAATATAATTTATACCAATTTTTTGACCAACTTATACCAATTAAATATCATACTTTATATCATCATAATTTTTACCTTACATTTTTTATATTTTTTATCAATTTAAATTATTTAATAAAAATCAATTATTTTATATTTTAACTAATATTTAGAAAGTTTATTTATTATGTCATAAAGTTGTGTATAATATAGAATATAAATTTTTAAAACATTTTGCATAATATTAGTTAAAATAAATTATAATTTATTTTGAATAAATAATTCATATTTTTGAAAAATATTATTAGTTTTTTACTTATTCAAAATAATTTTTTTGTATATTTACTGAATATTTTCAGAAGTTTATTTTCTATAATTTGTATACTACTTTAATTTCATGACATAATATTTTTCTATCAATAAATATTATGTCAATGTTATCTGTAAAATAGAATATAATTTTTTTAAATATTAGTAAAAAATATAGAATAATTTAGAGTAAATTATTCTGAACCCCCTTGAGGATTTGGGATATTATAGTTAACCCCCTAGTGTTTATCATAATTATTGGTAACCACCTCTAGGTTAAGGTATCTTTGACTACAAGCCCCTGAACTGTAACTCTGTTATTAGAAACTTAACTATGCGTTGATCTATCAACTTAATCACAATAATAATACCGGGATGGACAACAAAACTGCTTAATCAACATCGTCTAACTCTCTCTCTCTCATCCCACTTTAGATGTATTTTTGAGGCAGGGTTGACTTTTTAGGAAAATAACAATGCTGATTAAGTAGTGTTTTTTGTCCAGCCTGACATTATAATGTGATTAAGCTGATAGGTTAACACGTAGTTAACTTCCTGATAACAAAGTTATAGTTCGGGGTCTCATAGTCAAAGATGTCTTAACCTCGAGGTGGTTACCAGTAATTATGATAAACACAAGGGGGTTAACTGTAATATCCTAAATTCTCAAGGGGCTTCTGAGTAATTTACTCAATAATTTATTTTTATTAAATAATTAAATTGGTAAAAAAAATTAAAAAAAATACATAGTGGAAGTTATAGTATTTAATTTGTACTTGGTATAAGTTTGTATGGTAATGAATATTTTTTTAAAAAATAATCTAAGAAATATATTTTTTTTCAATATTTTATAATATTTTTAATATATATTTTTATTTTATTTTTCATTTTTTTATAATTTTATAATATTTTTAAATATTTTTTATATTTATCTACATTTTTATTACCTCATAATAACATAGTGACTTTCATGGACTTAACTACATTTTATGAATTTCTTTTTATTTTGGAAATTCCATGAGTTAATAAAAGATACAGTGCATCTTAGGATTGTGCGGAACTGTTTCTCTATATAAACATGTTGCATTAATTATACACGTCCAAAAACTCTCACAGCGGAAGAGAAAAGTAGGAGCGCAATAAGGACATGCACAATGGTGTGGATTCCACTCATAATGTTAAAAGAGAAAAAAGAAAATGATGAGGTGGAGGAGAGAGGATGTGAGAGGGGTTCTTAACTAAGACACCCTCTTTTTAGAGAACCTAGGTAAGTAAAAGAGAAATTGTGAGAGGAAATAATAAAATAATATTTGTTGGTGGGTGAAATCCACTTTTACCATTGTGGATGCCCTAACATATCGTCTTTATTTTTGGAAAAAAAAAAAAGCTGCTTGTAATAGTTCTCAGATAGGTTACACTAAAAATTTAACGTACAAGTGAAAGACATTCATCCATAAACATAGTACATCATTTAACTGAGAAAAGAACTTGCACTGAAAAGTATATATGTGAAAGACATTGATCTATAAAAGTTTAGGAAAAAAGAAGTCATAAGTTGTTGATGACATGACCGCCGCCAGTGCTAATTTTCGAGCAAGTAGACTGAACTCGAAAAAGAGCCAAGGAAACAAACAAGTAATCAAGCGGGAACAACTGCACCTCAAACCGCTACCAAATACTTCCAGCGTGTGCGGTAGGATAACTCTTACCATGTAGATTATACAGGAAGCGTTAAGCCTCAACAGTTTCATCTGTCTGATATAACTGTGCTCGACTCTTTTTTACAGTCAATGTTTCAGTAAGCTGCAAGAATATATATTAACTCGTACAATTCAATTCAGCTTCTTCATAGTCACAGTCCTAATTTGATATCCACCCATACAGTACAAGGTTGGAGCAGAGGTGATACTGGAAAGACTGAGGTTACTTTCATCTTGTTCGAATGAGCTCAAGCGGTAGAGTTTCCATTGCCAGCTGGAGAAGAGAGGAAAGATAAGGAATACATGAAAAAAATGATATGAAAGACGTAGGCAAGACACAAAAGGCACTTACCCAAAGCCTTGGTGTTAGAGGATCTGATTTTGTGAGCAATTTGGACAGCTCTGACTTGAAGCTGATTACAATAGAAACCTTAAACTCGATTGAAAACGGACTGCATTGACAGAATTCTCTAGATTAGCAGAATGTAGTTGTAAAAATAGAATAGCAAAGATTATTGCTCTAACTTTAGAGCTTAACCATGAGACTGATGACATTGAATAAAATCAAGTTCCATATTCTTATAATGGCTTTCAGGTATTGTCCGTCATTTAATATTAATAGAGGGTGTATATTGTATTTATTTAAAAGTTTGGAACGAAGGGCAAATGGTGCAGTGCATTGAACAAAGTCGCTTTGTGTAGTGTGTGAAGCATAGAAAACAATGACTTGGATGCTAACGACATCCATTTTTGTCAGATAACAGTACGCATTATACTATAGAGTGGATTTTACATCCCATTCAATAGAGAAAGAGAACGAATTCGAGTGCTGTGTGAGCCAAAACTCAACAGCAAAGCTGCAATAGACTCACCCGGCAAAAACTGTAGGACAAGTTAGGAGACGAGGAAGTATAACATAGATGGGCAGAGTCCGGCCTCTATCAACATCTCCATCAGCTATCTGTGATATGTTCAAATGACTTAAAATCATAGAGACCCAATTTTAGAACTATTTCACGGAATCAGGATATAAAAATGGACCTGCGTGCTTTGGATGAGAGATGTCTCCTTAGCAACCCTATCTCCAACAAGAATGGACTCGACACGGATCAAATTGATGTCAATTGACTCAATTGGCAAGGAAGAAGCCTCCAGATTAAGTTCACCATTAAGAGGCTCTGACAATGAACCCCAAATGGGAATTTTGCCAGTCACCCGAAACCCGCCTGATGACAGAATATACACACTTCAAGGGTATTGTTACTTGATTTAGAGAATGCACTTCATCAGAAGCAAAGGGAACCAACATTATATGCTTGGTGTCACAAATTTAAGGTATTATGATACGTTCGAGAGTATCAGTCTCCACAAATCCTCCTAAGAGGCCTACTTTTCAATACAATTCTTCGATACCCTACTACTAACATTGGCTATCCCTTTATAGTGCAGAGAGTAAACACAATTACAATATAACCCCCCAACTTAGTCAATATTCTGTACCCCTAGTCTTATCATCACTTCCCCCTAAAACCACCACCTTGTCCTCAAGGTGGGAAAAACTGCTCAAACCAGAAAGCAGCAGCACAACGAGCAGACACCACAACGTAAGCATTCAAGGTCACAGCAAGTTGCTTTACTTTGCAACCAACCAGCTCAACAGGGTAGTTTGCAGCCTTTGGACGTAACAGACAGCAAGATAGGGCACGTCCAGAAATGACATCAAGCTTCAGGCTAACTTGTTGGATAAAAATGCTCAGCTGTATCATCTATTTCCACAAAATTTAAAACTCCCAAAAGCTTCAGCAGAGAACGACAAGAACAGTCAGAGCTCTTATCTGACAGCAATGAGCTGATGAAAGCTTCCAATGGTGACTTGTGTCTCACATGTTCATCTGACATCAAACCTTCCAAGGAATCTGGCAACCATTTTAGGAATAGAAAAGAAACAGTACGCAAGTAATCTCCTCCAGACCCACTGTAAGTCCATTTTGTTTTCAAACTCTCCTTCCTTCTTTTACGTCCAATTCTTCTTTGGAATCGGTTGAACTTTCTCTTGCCCAACCTTCCTTCAATTTCCCATCCACCCATTGAACGGGTACGGTGAAAATGGGTTCGTCTTTCCCCTTGTCTCCACCAATTTCCCACTTCCTTCTTAACCCTCTGTTTTTTCTCTCGGCAACCACAGAGTCTTTCTGCATCTCTTCTTCTCACGCGCCAGGACCAAGATCGATGGTAGGCAGATTCAATCAGATCTACCTTCAAACTGCAGGCAATGGTAACGTTCCCGACTGGCATCTTTTTGTCCACCTTCTTCCGCCTAAGCAAGGTGAAAGATCGGCCAACAAAAATAGAATGTCCACAAACTCGGCGAAGATAGCATGGCTGTCCGACAGCATCACGACATTGACGGGAATGCTTGGGGGAGAAATTAGGGGTAGGGATTAAACTTTGGACAGGAATGCCCTTTCGAGTACCTGGTTCATTGTTCGCCCTTTTTCCGCTAGCCTTTCTTCTTACCAATTTCTTTTTCATCTTCTTCAACCTATCAATCTTCCTTTGCCTCATCCTTTTTTTTGTCTCCATTAATCCTGATGTGCCAATGAGTTGCGATTGCTGTCGCCGCTTCTGGATTCTTCTTCTCTTCTTCCCTTTACCAGTTCTCTTCCTTCCTCTGACTACTGGTCTCGGAGATATCACTTCTTCTACGGTGATTTCTTCCTCCACGCCTTCAATCTTCGCTTCCCCATCTTGCTTAATTTCCTCCAGCGGTGGAATCGAAGGGCCAGAAACCAATTCTAGTTTGAAGGAGTCTTTCGCTGGGAAAGACTTGAACCTTGCTAACAAGAATCCTTGAAAATCACTCCAAGAAAGGGTCCCGAATAGCATCCACAACCATTGAAACCACTCAAACGCCACTCCCTCCATACATTGACCAGCGGCCATGAATCGATCTTCATCTTCAACGTCATTGACGGTGAAGAAGATGATTTTTGTGCAGCCATTCTATCGGGTCCTCTCCCGTAAAAATCGGTAACCCAAACGCCTCAATCTCAGAAAATTCTTCTTCTCCCGATTGACGAGAAAAACTTTCCTCGCTATTCTTGCGGCAACCAAATCGGTCATCCCTCTGCATATTAGGGACAGCCAACGCCTGATTCTCCGATGTGATGGTAAGACCACCTAGCTTAGTGTCTACCCCTTCTATCTGATTCATGATCGTTGAGTGGCTAATACTCTCCGTAGCCTCCCTATCCTCACGTTCCTCCCAAGAAAGAGGGCTCTGATACCTATGATACGTTCGAGAGTATCGGTCTCCACAAATCCTCCTAAGAGGCCTACTTTTCAATACAATTCTTCGATACCCTACTACTAACATTGGCTATCCCTTTATAGTGCAGAGAGTAAACACAATTACAATATAACCCCCCAACTTAGTCAATATTCTGTACCCCTAGTCTTATCATATTACCAGTACGACAAGTGCAAGCATAGTTGCACCCAGGAATGACATTAGATTCTTTAGAAGTTTAACAGTAAAAAGGTAGTGAAGAATAACAGTCCTTAAAGCTCCGGTAGAAAATAAAAGCTACACGCATCATCCTTCATAAGTTTAATTCCAAGGATTCCTGTAGAAGAAGTAGGCACGACGTTATCTGCTTAACTGTCTTTCATAACATCTTTTAAACTTCAAGTGCAAGTTACAATAGCGTTTGATTGAAGTGATAAGGCACCATTTTGCCCCTTCAAAAGAACTTAAGCATACACTTGCACTGCTTATGGTAGCCATACTAATCATACGACAAAACAGGGTAGCATAGGAACAACCAGAGGGTGGAAGTATGAATAACAAACCAGACTTCAGTTCAGGAAGCAGGGGATGTTTCTGTGTATCCTGTGTGATATAAAAGAGGACGAGTTCGGAGGAGATGGGCAGCTCAGGAGGGTCTGTTGGGTGAATGAAGCCAATGTATAGAGTTAAATTGATGAAGTGTGCATCTACATACTAATGAAACCAGAATGAACTGAGCAACTTGCCTGTTTTACATTCAATAATGAACTCCACTGTGGCTGACATTTTCTTGTGTAGGTAACCCCTCAGTACATCTACAGTTAACAGGTACTATATGCAAATCATAATCAACCAGGTGGACAGAACATTGGACATTCAGGAAAAAAAAAAGGTACGTTTATGTAGGCATTCCACCGGTAAAACGATAAAGAGTGGTAAGAGGAAGTGACTCCTTGCAAACTTAAAGAGTAAACATCTCACCTGAATGCTTATATTTGCTCCATGAAAAGTCTCATAGAATTTTTTCACGTCATGCTCTTCTGGCTCTCTCAGAGCTACCGAAAAGGGTATCTGCAGAAATTAATAGTTTATATGCTGTACATCCACAAAAGGTGACATGAAAAGATCACCAGACGATTCCTCAAAAGTTCAGAACAATGCCTCAAGACATAAAATGTATCAGTCTCAGAATTATAAAAACAAAACCATGCAGCAGAAGGTCTTACACATCTTCTAGCAGCGTTTGCATCCTTTCGGACACAAGATCAACAAATGTATATATAAGATTAAGTGCACATGAAGGAATAAATGCTTTTCCTATCAAGCTGAAATGAAGAACAACCTTCTTAATCATGATATCTTAAACATCAACATTAAGGTATTAATTACCTCTGTAGCACCAGAATTTAACCTTCCAGAAGATTTTATCAAAATGCTTTTATTCCTGCATTTGAGTTGAAATATTAATTAAAAGATGAGAGCCGACTAGGTTTCAGATACAGATAGACACTTGTTTAAGTCAAATCTCAGGTAGTCCAGCCACAATAGGCAATACATGCAGTGTGCACAATGAGCGTTTAGGTTTGACACATGTACTTGAGATTTAAGATTTTCCAATCTATTGAATTTGTTAAGAAGTTTGTTACGAGAGTCTGTTAGTAACTTGGCAAAACTCTGCGTTTAGTATTTTCTTTGTTGCATATAAATACTATTTTCTTTTCTGTTACAATGTAAGAGATAAGTGACAGCATTCTGTTATCTCTCTCGAGCTCTATGCTCTCTACGTTTTAGTGAATAAGAGATCCATTGTTCATTCTCTTCCATTGCTTCAATGTCGATCATTTTTGTTTCCTAAATGGTATCAAAGCAGGTTTTAATCTGCGAAGCTTGATTCTTACTCCCACAACATCGATCAAATGACGACTGAAGAAACAGCTCTTACACTGCAAAATCTGATGCAGATCTTGACGAGTGCATCGGCGAATGCTGGAAATTCTTCAGATATGTCGGATCCTTTGTATGTGCATCCCAGCGATCATCCAGGTAAGGTTGCTGCTACTCAATTTACTGGATTTAATTTCCATACCTGGAAGCAATCGGTCATCCTGTCGCTCGAATCAAAGAATAAGATTGGTTTCATTACTGCTGATGTTGAAAAACCAAGAAATGACAGTGCCAAGCTCTTAAAATGGAAAAGATGTGATAGTCTTGTAAGATCTTGGATTTTAAATGCTCTAAAGTCATCTGTAGCACAAAGTGTAATGTTTGCTTTAAGTGCTAAGGAGCTTTGGGATGATCAATGTAGTCGTTTTGAAGTTGCAAAAGGAGCTCAGCTGTTTCAACTTAGGCACGATATTGCTACTTTGAAACAAGACAATGAAAGCATCACTGAGTATCATACCAAGATGAAACGGCTTTGGGATGAGCTTAGGTTAATGAGTAAGCTACCGTCATGCTCCTGTGGTTTTGTTAAGGAATGGGAGAAATCGTTTCAAAATCAGAAACTGGTTGAATTTCTGATGGGGCTAAATGAGAACTATAGACATGTTCGAGGCAATGTTTTGATGAAGAATCCATTGCCCACAGTTGAGCAGGCTTACTCTATCCTTATTCAAGAGGAAAAACAGACGGAAGTTTCTACAGGAGTTAATAAAACTCAATCTGATGCTATGAGTTTCACTTTTAGTTCGAGCAAGCTTGGTCAGGAATTGAGATGGAAAAACGATCCTGAAAGAAGGAAGGAGAATCGTTGTACTCATTGTAATAAGAGGGGACATATTGTTGATACTTGCTATACTAAACATGGCTTTCCTAAGGGCTTTAAGCAAGGCAAAAACAGAAGGAGTACCAGTTATAGCAACGCTTGTTTGGATACAGAATCCTTCAAAGCAGGAGAAACTTCTGGTGTCAACGTTCCTTCTGGTCTGGGCTTTACTAAGGAGCAATGAGAGTTTCTTTCAGCTAATTTTGTTAAGGAGAAGAAAGAAGAAACAGCTCTCTGCAGTTTTGCAGGTATAAGTCACACAGATACTAAGTATTCTTATTGCCTTAGAGTTTTTGAAGCTGATGATAAATACCGAGGCATGTGGATTCTTGATTCTGGAGCAACTGATCATATTTGTTGTGACTTAAAGCTCTTTAGCAAGTATGGAAACTCAACACAGCAGAAATCGTATCAAGATGCAAGATGGTCATTTCCAAGAAGTTCGAATTGCTTGCAGTATAAAACTTACTGATAACTTTCAACTGACAGATGTTTTATTCGTTTCAGGATTTCAGTTTAATCTGATTTCTGTTAACAAATTGGCAAAAGAGTTGAAAAGTTTCATAAGTTTCAGCCCCGACCTTTGCTTTTTACAGGACCTTTCCTTGATGAAGCATGACGTCATAGGGCGTGTGATAAAAGGTCTCTATGTTCTAGATCAGGACCAGTTGTGCAAGGTTTTGAGCTTCTGGATGTCTGTTACATCATTGACATAATAAAAGAGTCAAAGTTTGTTTCAAATTTTATTTGTAACTCATGTAAAAAGGCCAAAGGGCATAGACTCCCCTTTCCTGATAGCAATAGTAAAGCTGATGCTATTTTTGATCTATTACATGTAGACACTTGGGGGCCTTTCAAGAAGTTACTCATGATGACTTTGTTTACTTCTTAACAATTGTTGATGGCCATAGTAGATGTACTTGGGTACAGTTACTTTAAAGAAAAAGTAATGCTTTTGCTGCTATTAAGTCGTTTATTGCCATGGTGAAGACCCAGTTTAATGCTATTGTCAGGGTGATTCGCAGTGATAATGCTCTTGAGCTTGGCACCAGTAATGAAGGGAAAGCTTTCTTTCCTGATCAGGGTATAATCCACCAGGTTAGTTGCCCATATTCACCTCAACAAAATGGAAGAGTTGAAAGGAAACATCGTTTCCTTCTTGAAACTGCTCATGCCTTGATGTTTAAGAGTAATCTTCCTCTCGGTTACTGGGGTGAAAGTGTTCTACATGCTGCACACTTGATAAATTGAATGCCAACTCGAATTTTACAAATGAAGTCCCCATATGAGATTCTTTATTCTCGACAACCTGATTACAGTCTTTTAAAATCCTTTGGTGGCCTTTGTTATGCTACTATAACTGGGCACGGAGGGGATAAGTATGCAGCAAGGGCACAAGCCTGTGTTTACCTAGGCCAACCACCACATCAGAAGGGACACAAGCTTCTAGGCTTGTAAAGTCGACAGGTTTTTGTCAACAGAGATGTTGTGTTCCACAATACTATATTCCCTTACAAACATATCCCTCGTCACCTTCAACAGGATCTTGCTCCCCTTATTTCTCCAGCAGAAGAACACATTTTTCCTGCTCAGACAGATACTAATTGCTATGATTTTGATCACTTCTCTGCTGCTCCTCCGCCAGTTACTCATCCTGCACAACAGTCACAACTTGTCCCTGGCAATCATCCTGATAATAACACAGGCACACATAATTATACAGATGAGGTTACCAGTTACTCTAATGAAGATAATGGCGCAACAGATGCTGTTTCTGAGATCCCTTCTGTTGCTGGGCGCAGATCTAGCTGTGCCACTGCTTTACCACGATGCCTTTCTGATTATGCTCTTCAAAGTTCTTGGGTCACTTTAACTGATGTTACTCCGTCATACTGCATGTCTCTTTTATCTCAATCTTCAGATGTTTCTGATTCTATCCCATCTAAACCAAGCAGTTATGAAACAGCTTGCACTGATGCTCGCTGGACTGATTCAATGCAAAAGGAACTTTCTGCTCTTGAAGCAAATGGTACTTGGGAACTTATTCCCAAACCTGATCACAAGAAACCTATAGATAGTAAGTGGGTCTACAAAGTAAAATTGAAGGCAGATGGCACTATCGAACGTTTCAAAGCAAGGCTTGTGGCCAAGGGTTTTTCTCAGAAAGAAGGCCTAGACTATCAAGAGACTTTTTCTCCTGTTGTGAAATTCACAACTGTTCGTGCTCTTCTTATTATTGTTGTCAAGAGGGGATGGGATGTCTCTCAGTTTGACATCAATAATGCTTTCTCCATGACAGTTTGGATGAAGAAGTTTACATGACACCTCCTAAGGGTTATCTAGCTCGAGGAGATACCAGAGTTTGCAGATTAAAGAAGAGTTTATATGGCCTCAAACAGGCCTCAAGATAGTGGTATGCACGTCTGTCTGATTTTCTCAAAACTCTTAGTAATATTCAATCACTCAATGACTACTCTCTGGTCATTAAAACTCATGGTGGCAGTGTTACATACATGATTGTGATTCTGATGACATACTGGTGACAAGGAATAGTTCTGTCGAGATTAGTTCTCTGAAGGAGGCTCTTGATTCCCAGTTTAAAATCAAGTTCATCAAACTGGTGCAAGTTATGTTGTTACTCAGGAAAGGTCCCCTTGAACTTGGTTTGAAACTAGAAGCAGACCAAGGTACTTTATTGACAGACCCACTTAGTTTAGGCAAATTGTGGGGAAACTGAATTACATGACCCACACACGACAAATTTGTTCTTTGCTGTTCAATTTCTAAGTCAGTTTATGACAAGACCCACTGACTTGCATCTTCAAGCAGCTTATTACACGTTGAAATATGTCAAAGGCACTCTTGGGTATGGTTTGCTCCTAAATAACTCTAAATTGACAGATCTTATTGGTTATTGCGATGCTGATTTGGGCATCTTGCCCAACAACAAGACGATCAGTATGTGGATTCTTTATTACTCTTGGTGGAAGCCCTCTGGCATGGAAATCAAAGAAACAAAATACTGTTGCCTTGTCATCAGTTGAAGCTGAATACAGGTCTTTAAGACGCATTATCACTAGGGGTGGCAATGGGTCAGGTTCGGGTCGGGTGAAGCTTCACCCACACCCGTCACCTGTTTTCACCCACTCCACCCGAACTCGACCCATCACCCGTTAAGGTTCACCTGAACCTGACCCTTCACCCATTAAGGTTCACCCGAACCCGAGGGTGATAAACGTGTGAGATTTTTCTTGTATGTTTTTGTAATTTTTAGAAAATATTAGAGGTTGATTATAAATTTATATAAAAATTTTGTGAGTTTGACTATAATTTTTAATAAAATTCGAGGGGTAGTATCATAATTTTTGAAATATATTTGGGTAAAACTGTAAACGAGTGATGGGCCGGGTGAGAATCGGGTGATGGGTGAAAAAATCTCACTCATCACCCAACCCAACCCATCACCCGTTACCTGTTTTTCACCTGTTTATTTCTGGTTTTCACCCATTTATATGGGTCGGGTGATTGGGTGGATCGGGTACCCGATGTGTATTGTCACCCCTAATTACCATTGAGATTGCTTGGCTAACCAGATTGCTCTATGAGTTGGGTTTAAATGATATTAAACTTGTTGCTTTGCATTGTGACAACAAAGCGGCAGTCTATATTGCAAAGAACCCAGTATTTCACGAGCGGACCAAGCATATCGATTTGGATTGTCATTATGTTCGGGAAAAGTTGCAACAGGGTTTGATTTCTGTTAATTATATTTCCTCTCAGAAGCAGCTTGCAGATTCTTTAACTAAAATTATACCAGGACATCACTATCTGCAGTTGTTTCCTAGCTTCAGTTTACAGAAAATTGAAGCTTTACTTCTTTCCTGCAATCCAGACCTCGATTCTTCTACGGCTCAGGATTGAGGGGGCGTATTGAATTTGTTAAGAAGATTGTTAGCAGTTAGCAGAGTTAGTTACGAGAGTCTATTAGTAACTTGGCAAAACTCTGCGTTTAGTATTTTCTTTGTTGCATATAAATACTACTTTCTTTTCTGTTACAATGTAAGAGATAAGTGACAGACATTGTATTATCTCTCTCGAGCTCTATGCTCGCTCTCCGTTTCAGTGAATAAGAGATCCATTGTTCATTCTCTTCCATTGCTTCAATGTCGATCATTTCTGTTTCCTAAACAATCAAGAATGAGTTATAGAGTTATGATGATATGATCAAAAAGTAGATCTTTCTAGACTGTCTGGGATATGCAGTATCGCTTATCATTGTGCCAACTATCTATAGTTATATCCTCCAATAGTAGACAAGTTTCATCTTTAGTTATCCAGAGCACTCAAAAGCAGTTTTAATTTAGCATACTGTAATCTTGCATGACAACTCTAGGTTTAATATTTCAGATAAGTATTATAGCATGAGTGATTTCAACAATCAGCTCACATAGCAGGTCACACAGAGTGGTTCGTATCTCATCTGTCACGGACTAATGGGAAACATCTCGCGCATGCTTCTTATTTGGAGCTGTAATTAGGCGAGCGCGCAACTTACAGGAAGCAGATAGGTTTGACGACTCCAACTAATGATTCAATAACGCCTGCTGATCCACCGCGAACCTATGTGGGCAAACAAAATAGTCGAGCCAATCAATAATACAAAAGGCAACTGAGAGAACAAACAGAAACATATCTTACGCTTCTCAATCCCCGTTAAATGTGATAAAGAAGCACACATGCGCAAGCATCGCGTTCACAACTACGAATATTAGGAGCAATTAATTTAGCATTGAATAGAGTCAGGGAGAAGGGAATGCAGAAATCTGCATATGAGAAGGGCAAGCAGAAATCTGCATATGAGAAGGACAGGCAGAAACCTGCATATTGACTGATCCATTAAGGATGAGGCGAATCGATGAATGGGAGATAGAAGACGGGAGCTTGGTCAGGATTTTGCCTACTAGTGGTTCCTGAGATTAGGTGAAAATATTCGTCAAAGATGAATGACATTAAATTGAGCTTTCGGAGAGTGAGAGTGAGAGTAACAGACATCAGAGCAGTAGATCCGATTTGATCGAGAAAGCTTGATCTCTATCGACATGGCGGTAGAGGGCAGACACGGGAGACTCGAGCTACTAGCTCCATTCGAGTTTGTTACGAGTGCTGTTTATTAAATTATTATATCTATGTACAGTGTCTTTTGATTAGTTTGTTTGGAAAATTAGTGTCTTTTACGACTGTGGATATATATTGTTCACTTGTACAAAAAAAGTATACACATCTAGAATACTTTTTTTCTTCGAACAAGTACATAGGTTAGGTTCATCCTACGAACCCCATTTGTAATCAAATGAAAAGGAAAATGGTGGGGAGACTAACAACGTATGATGGCAATTCTCACTAACCAGAGTAACATTGACCACTCCAACTCATCAACACAAACAACGATAAGCCAAAACACCACAAGTGATCTAGATTCCACAGAGCAACAAAGCATCGAGGCAAAATATACTACCGAGGCATTTATGATACCAACCCTATAACAAAAGATAAGTAAATGGAAATGAAACAAACTGCAACAACCAAAGAGTCTATATAAGCACAAAACCAATAATACATATCACTTATTACTAACGAAACTGAGAAACATCGCAACGGCGGCATAGCATATGACCAAAACAATACAATCGCAGAAGAGTCGTGTCAATCCTTGCAACACGAAAATCATAACTCATTTTCTTGGCAACCCCTGATGCATTAGGGGTTGCCGCCTCAAAAAGATCGGTTAATGAGTTGTGTTGGCTTCATTTGGTGAACTAAATCAAACCAGCAATGATGGCTCCTTCCTGCTCTGAGCAGTTTTGCCCTTCTTGATATTGGTGCCTGATTTGTAGAATGGCCATACTTCCTCAAGCGTACCTTCATTAATAATTTGATCAAAGCTACGCTTCTTTCCACTCGCAACAATTGGGAACTCCTCAACCTTCATTATGGCATGAAGGCCATGCGCTTTTGCCCCATCAATGGCTCGAGCCACCTCAGAACCGGATGCCTCTACATTTTCAGGTTGTAAGACACTAGCGCCCACACTCGACCCTCCATGATTTTCACATTCACCAGTTATGGTAGAGGATCTTGCGCCAGTGGTAGGTGTCTTCCCCGCTACTTTGCAAACATATTCCATACCTCACTATTATCCTTAGTGAAAACTTTCAGCCCAAATGGCAACCCTGAAGCCCACAACCAAGGCCTGTAAGGAAAGACACCGTCGAAGGTTCATTTTGGTCCAAACACTCCTTTGTAGCATGAAGAAATAAATCGTACCGGAAATATATATAAGACATCCTTTCGTAGGTGACCCTTAAGATCGAATCTACTCTAACCAATGAGACAGTAACACATCTCAACTTAGGCCAATAGATGTCCAACAGAACTCTTATACGCATGTACTCACCCCCAGTCTGCCCATCATCTTCGTCATATTCCATAAATTTCTCAAAACGATTACCTAATCAACATGCAAAATCTCTATGCTAAGGGAACATCATGGATTCTCACCCATCTAGGAATCAAGCGAAACTCATGGTCCTTTGGAACCTTCCTCCTGTCAATCTGCTGAAACACCAACAATGAACCATCGAAAGACCAGGGTGCACACTTCAGGACTGCATGCACCATGTCTGACTTCTCAAATTCAAACAAGAACAGGTTCTTACCAGCAATTCGGTTTGAAGTCACTATCCACCTACCAGATTTTGCTCAGCGTACTCTTCATTACGCAAAGATCATTACTTTTTGTAATACCCCGTCCTAAGTCGATCGTGGTTATCGCAAACTTAACAACTTAATCACAAACGTCGCAGCGGAATAAACTAGCACCAGGACCTTGCCACGGTCTGAACAACGGAATATACCGAACTTTAAATATTTACAACGCTTATCCAAAAACGTACATACCAACCAAAACACCCACCAACCGAGTTTCTAGTATCTCGAGTAACAACATAATCCTTCACTAGTTTAAGTATTAGCAGACGGGCGCACAAGCGCAACCCGTACTCAAAATAAACCCAGCCTAAGTCTAACCTCCCCTACTCTCAGGGTGACTCTTCATGGGACGCTTACCTGCAAAATAAAAACAGCCCCCAAAGGGGGTCAGCAAAATTGCTGGTACGATCCTCTCGTGGCCCCCAAGCTAACGGGGCTACGACGACTAATTGTCGATAACATGGAAATTGATTAGATACACAATCATAGCATGAAGTGCAGTAAAACATCAATCAACAGATGAACAATCATAGTCCACAGTTAATGAACAACTTAAAAGTGTTCTCTTTAGAGGTGCTCAAAACCTGTCCGGCCCTGCAACCCGACCCGGTCCGGCCCGAAAAAAAGCCCGGTAAGCCCGAACCCGACGGGCTGTTCGGGCGGGCTTGGACAAAAAAACGAGCCGAATAAAAAACCGGGCCGGACTGCGGCAAATTTTCAAGCTCGCGGGCCAAGCCCGCCTGGCCCGGTTTTCAATATTATTTATTATTTTTAAAAAATATATATAAAATAATGTACACCTTATATTATTTGATATAATACATATTTCAAAATTATATTAAATATACATATAATATAAAATTTTACTCAGATTTATATATATAATGATTTTGAAATTAAATATATATTTTTTAATTTTTTTTATGTTAAAATAAAAATAAGTAAATAACCGGGCCGGGCGGGCACCGGCAGAGCTGGAAAAAAACCGGGCCTAGCCCGGCCCGGCCCGGAGATATAAAAAACCGGGCCCGGTCTACATGAGTAGGCCCGACGGGCCCAAAAAATCTCCCTGGCCTGGCCCGAACCCGGCCCGCCCGCTCAGATGATACCTTATCTCAGTCTTAGTTTACAACCGTCCTTTAAATAGAATTGGTCATATATTATCTCAATGTTTATTTTTGTCGGGTCAAAAGCAACCCTAGCCAATGAGCTATTAACTCCATTGGTTGAATAAACAACTTATCTTAAAATTTAGGATTTAGGTGATCCTACCGCACCATCTTAATGCCTCATACCTTGGACTGGAAAACCAATGTAGCTGAGCCGACATTCGACCCTAGGCAACAAGTCCGAAGACAAGTCCTTAAGCGGAAGTCGGATCTGATTCAGATACCGACCCCCTTTTCCTTAACATGCATGACCGGAGTCAGTCCCGGATTCCTCACTCCTCTTAAGTTCCAGTTAGTGAAAATCTTACAACCATGTGTTAGTTAAACCTTAACGGGTATTAACCAACAGTTACCAAAATATAGTTCCTCTCCTCAAATCAATAGGTACTAAGCTTAGTTAGTAGCTAATCTCAAGTCTCGGGGGTTAGTGTAAAGAAAACACACACACAACGAGAACAATAAAACCGGTTGCATGCTTTATCTTGTCTTAGTTATAGCAAATAAACGGATAGCACACAAGCCGAAGGACACCTCGTTAGCAAGCAGGTCACAAGAAAGACTGTACCGTTCACGGTCGGTGATTGTTTGATTTATCTCCTTCCAAGTCCCAATTCACAAGTCCTAAAACATTCATTCAGTTTTAGGTTATCATTTAGCTCAACTTAACACAATCTACTTAACTTTCCTAGACACCAATATTTACCCATTGTTATTCACTATGTCCTTATGGTTTTAGCTTAAACTTTTAATTGCAACGTTTTCTCATTATCTCTTATATTTGTTCACCCATTTAGTAGCCATTTCACCCACCAAACATGTCCTAAACAACTTTATAACATCAATACCTAGCAATCCCCTTCATTTCCTAACATTTTCCAAGCTTAAACATGATTTTTAGGGTGGTCCGGGACTTGGTCCTTACCTTAAGTCCCGGACCAACACTTAGTGTAATCTCTCGGCTGATTTTATGTTGTGGTCCGGGACTTTGTATGGGGCCTAAGTCCCAGACCAATACAAGCTAAAACTCTCGGGGGTAAATTATGGGGTGGTCCGGGACTTCTTACAGGACTTAAGTCCCGGACCAGGGTGCTGGATGAACTCTCGGCTCTAATTTAGGCATGGCCTGGGACTTTACCCTGGACCTAGGTCCCGGACCAGCTGCAGGTTTTACCCATTTGCATTTTTCTAAGTGTGATTGCACTTGTTCCCTTCATCCATGCTTTACCCAAAGTTCATATATGATCTTAGGAATATTCTCACAAAATATACATCTTAAACTGCCTAATTCTCATCTAAACTGTTACTCAATTTCTACATAATCTCTTAACACTTGTAATTTTCCTTAAGTTTTCTAAGTGGTATATCATACCTACAACTCAAATAACCAAAATGTTATCTCACAAACATTACCACCACTCCTAAGCATTATTGCTCCAGAACACCCCCATTACATAAACTCCTTCTATTTTCCTCAAGCTTACACTTAGATTCTCACAAGGCATTATTCATCCTTTGTTTACTAAAACTTGCACAAGACTTATTCACACTCCCACCATATCCCTAGAGCATCAAACTCACATTGATCTAACTCCTTCAAGACAAACTCCTAAGTCCTTTAAACACTCAAGAACACTCTAGTTCACTTTTTTCACCAATTTAAGCCCTAAGAGTTCCTAGTACCTTCTAGGTCATCATACTTCATTTACACACCTTAAACTCCTTGTTTTCTCACCAAATTTTGACATGGCTTCTTTAGTATATTTCTACATCCAAACACTTGGTTTTCACCATTCAACAATCTTTAACACCCAAATTCTTTCCACACATTCTTAACACAAATTACACCAAGTCACACCCACATCATCATATGGCATAACTTAAAATGCTTGGCACTTAGGCCCTTAAATGACATAAAGCTTAACCACTGAATTTCCACATATATTAGCCTTTGACCTGCAAATACAACAAAAGGCTCCCATTGAAATATAAATGCTCTTGTAATCACCTTTTCAAATGTCTAACTATCTCATTTCCCATTTGCTCTTTAATCACAAGTTCTCAAATATATTCATTGTTTCTCCTAGGTTTTATACCCCTTTCCTAATGTGAACTCTAAGCTAAGCTTATCATATATCTAAACCCCATTCCCTTAAACAATAAAACACCCTAAGGTAAGCAATTACCTTGTTCTTTACAAGCTTACAAACTTTCCTCCTTAGTTTTTTCCTTGAACAATCTCGGTCACCATTATTTCTCCTTGCCAATGTTCTAATCAATATCCAATGACTCCAATGAGTGCTAAATAATGCACTAACCTTAAGGAATAAACCCTAGGTTAAAAATGTGTTTTAAGGTATTAAAATGAATATTTTACCTTGAAGTCTTAAGATAGGAATGGATATGAATGAATAAGGACCTCCTCTAGCCCTTGGAGAATAGAAAACAAGCTAGAACAAGGCATAAAAATGAAGCCCCATGAGTGGCAATTTTCGGTAATGGAGAGAAATGGTGGAAAGATGATTTTTCTTGCATATTTTTTACCTTAAGAGAATGGAGAAGCTAATGGACTCCTCAAGCTTATATTTCCTCCTCTAATGGAGGTTTGCCTTTGCACCAAATTGAAGCTCTTGGAGATTTGAAAGGATAGAAAGAAAGAGCTTGAGCTAACTAAGAGAAATATGTATTTAGTTTTGATTTTGGAGCAAAGATGAGTGTTTGGCAAGCAAATGAAGATGGAGCTAGCATGGAGTTGCTTCTTACGTGAATGAAGAAGAAAGAGAGCAGGATAAATCGGTGGGAAGAAGAAGAAATGAAGAAAGGAGGAGAGAGGTAGCATAAAAGAGATATTTATTTCTTAAAAGGTAAATAGTACCTTTACTACTTTTCCCTCTTATTTTATAAACTAGCTTACTCATGTGGTGACTCATCCCCTTAGAAAACCGGCCCCCTTATTAATTAAGGCTATTCATGGTCTCGTTTGACCATTTAATTAAACTTAGTTGACTAAAGACTAAACTAGGCACTATTTGGTTACTATTCACAAATTAGTGCACATATTTGTGAATTATTTTATTTCCCATTGATTTAGACTTCCTAATGTGATACTAAGTAGTACACAAGTTGATTATGGAGTAATCATGGGCATTTAGCCACTTAAAACCCCTTTCTAAGACAATTTTTCAAAAATGTGCTTTAAGAGTCCTTAAAGCACAATTTGTGTTTTAACTTGTTTTTGAGCTTGGTTTTCTTTAGTAATTGATTTAACATGACCATTAGGATGTTACTAAGGTCTAATAATGATATTTGGGTGCTAACCCAAGTTACTCCAAGCTTAGAGCATGTTTTTGCTTAAACTGCTCTTATGGTGTTTCCTTGTGTTTTCTTCTGTTTAAATTGTTTCCTAATGTTTCTAAGGCATTATTTAGCCTTCTTGTATCTTAGTTTATCATCTAAACACCATATCTAAGTTTGGGGTATTTCAATCTACCCCCCTTAAAAGAACTTTATCCCCAAAGTTCACATATATACTTAATCAATCACGGTACTCAATTTCCTTAGTCTTAACACCATATCTTATATTCACATTCACACAACTCAAGACTCCAAGGTCTGCCACAAGTACTATACACAAGTACTATACATATCTTAAACTTACCACAAGTGTAATAACTTACACAAAACCACATCTTACACCAACCAAATAAAACGAAAAACATGTTCGTTTACTAACTCAAAAGCGAGGAAGCTCTACCCCCCTTAAAAAGGGGTACGCCCCGTACCATATACAGACGATCTAGTCAGTAAATAACGAAGGGTACTTAAATCTCATATTATCCTCTAATTCTCACGTGGCCTCTTCGACATCCTGGTTAAACCAGAGAACCTTCACCAGTCGCACTAACTTATGACGAGTGTCCCTAGTCTTACTATCCAAGATCCTCTGAGGAACCTCCACGGATCTCATATTCGGTTCTAACGTCAATCTCTCAGGCTCTAACACATGGGAGGGGTGGTGCATGTATCTCTTTAGCTGTGAAACATGGAAAACATCATGCACTTTACCCAGCTCAACAGGTAAATTCAACCTGTAAGCAACCGGGCCCACCCGCTCCGTAATCTCATAAGGACCAACAAACTTCGGGCTCAGCTTGCCCTTCTGCCCAAATCTAAATACACCCTTCATCGGTGAAACCCGCAGAAATACCCGGTCGCCCACTGCGAACTCCAGGTCTCGTCGTCGAACATCAGCATATAACTTCTGCCTATCTTGAGCAGCTTTCATGTTCTCCCTGATTTGCTGAACTTTAGCCTGAACTTGTTCTAAATACTCAAGTCCTATAATGACCGTCTCACTCGACTCATCCCAGCAGAGCGGTGTACAACATGGTCTACCGTACAACACTTGAAAAGACGCCATCTTGATTGAAGCATGATAGCTATTGTTGTAAAAGAACTCGATCAGATGCAACTTGTCAATCCAACTACCCTGGAAGTCCAAGGCACATGCTCTCAGCATGTCCTCGAGTGTCTGAATTGTACGCTCAGTCTGACCATCTGTCTGAGGATGGAATGCGGTACTCAACTTCAATTCTGTACCCAACGCTTCTCATGTAGCTCTCCAGTACCTCGAAAGGAATCTGGTATCTCTATCTGACACTATGGTCTTCGGTATCCCGTGGTGTCTCATAAGTTCCTTCTCAAACAACTCAGCTAACTTAGTTACCTTCCAAGTATCCTTCGTCGATATGAATCGGGCTACCTTGGTAAGGCAATCCACCACCACCCATATCATGTTCAGACCTCCCCTAGCAGGTGGGAGTCCGACTACGAAGTCCATGGAGATATCATGAAACTTCTACTCCGGAACTGGCATCGACTGTACCATTCCGCCCAGTCGTCGGTGCTCGAATTTCACCTTCTGGCATGTGAGACACCTCAAGACGAACTCAGTAACATTTGTCTTCATCCCCGACCACCAGAAGTATCTCTTCATGTCTTTATACATCTTAGAGGCTCCCGGATGGATGGAAACTGAAGAACAGTGTGATTCTCTAAGTATACGGTCTTTCAAATCTGTGTTGCCTCGTGGTATGCATAATCGGCCCTTAAGTCTGATCAGATCATCATCATGAAGTCTGAAGTCGTATTTATGACTCTCAAAGGTACCCTCTGTCAGCTTCTGCCTGACTTCCCTCATGTACTCATCGGTCCTCTAAGCCTCTCGCACCTCATCAACCAAGCTGGAGAAAGAAACTAGTGAATGGAGTGAGTGTGCTCGACGACTCAGGGCGTCAACTACAACATTGACCTTCCCTTCTTTGTATTGGAGGTCAATGTCATAGTCCTTCAAAAATTCTAACCATCTTCTCTGTCGAAGATTCAACTCCTTCTGAGTGAATATATACATTTCAAACTCTTATGATCGGTGTAGATCGTCACACTAACCCCGTATAAGTAGTGGCGCCAAATCTTCAAGACAAATACCACTGCTCCCAATTCTAAGTCATGAGTGGGGTAGTTCTCCTCATGTCTCTTCAGCTGGCATGAGGCATAAGCCACCACCTTGCCATGCTACATGAGCATGCAACCCAAGCCTCTGCCGGATGCGTCACAATAAACCTCAAAGCCCTTCGTACCGTCTAGAATGGTCAGAACTGGTGCAGTGGTCAGTGAGTCCTTCAAACTCTGAAACAAACTCTCACAATCGGCTGTCCATACGAACGGTGCATCTTTCTTCATCAGACTAGTCATCGGCTTTGCGACTTTGCTGAAATCTCTAACAAACCTCCGATAGTAACCCGCCAAACCAAGAAAGCTCCGGATGTCGGCAACTGTCTTCGGTCTCGGCCAGGTACGCACGGCATCAGTCTTTGCTGGATCCACCGAGATCCTAGCATCTGAGATGACATGACCTAGGAAAGAGACCTGGTCAAGCCAAAACTCACATTTGGAGAACTCGGAGTGAAGCTGGTTCTCCCTCAGTATCTCTAATACCTTCCTCAAATGTTCCTCATGCTCAGCTCTCGACTTTGAATATATCAGAATGTCGTCGATCAATACCACAACCGACTTGTCCAGCTGCTCCCAGAACAAGCAGTTCATCAGGTCCATAAACTTCGCCGGTGTGTTCGACAACCCGAATGGCATCATTGTGAATTCGTAGTGGCTGTATCGTGTCCGGAATGTCGTCTTCTCAATATCTCCCTCCTTAATGGCTATCTGATGATACCCCGATCTGAGATCAATCTTGGAAAATACGGATGTCCCCTTCAACTGATCGAACAAATCATCAATGCGGGGTAGTGGGTACTTATTCTTTACAGTCACTGCATTCAGCTCTCTGTAGTCGATGCAGAGGCGGAGACTACCATCCTTCTTCTTCACGAAGAGAACTGGCGCTCCCCATGGTGATACACTCGATCTAATGAATCCCTTGTCTAGCAACTCTTTCAACTGATCTTTTAACTCTTTCATTTCTACCGGAGCCATACGGTATGGTGCCTTGGCTATCGGTCCGGTTCCAGGTAGCAGCTCGATGGTGAACTCTACCTCCCGAGTGGGTGGCATGCCGGGCAATTCCCGTGGAAAGAGATCGGGGAACTCCGACACTACCGGTAAGTCGGGGTCGAACTCGGGGTCCCTCTCTATGTCCTGGACATAGCAGAGATATACCTCCTCCTTCCTCCTCAGTTCCTTATACATTGCCATAGCGGAGATGATCCTGGTCGAAGGCTCTCTGGGCCTCTGGCGGTACGATATTGTTACCCCAGACGGACTCTTGAGCAGTAGTCGATGCTCGGCGCAAAGGATACGACCCTTGTGCCGCTCCAACCAGTTCATCCCGAAGATAACATCAAATCCTAACTCCCTGAACTCAATAAAACTGACTAGGAAGTCTTCCCCTTTAATCTTGACGATGGCTCCTCGGTAGTAGAGAGTGCAACGAACCTTCTCCTTAGACGGGAGCGTAACCGTGAAGTCGGGTAGCTCATCAGCGTCTAGCCCCAACCTTCTCACAAATGATGCCGAGATAAAGGTATGCGAGGCCCCTGAGTCGAAGAGAACTGATGCCTCAATCCCATTAATCAGAAAGGTGCCGGTGAGGATAGTACCGCTTGCATCGGCCTGTGCCTCTGTAAGTATGCTTAGCGCACCTTCTATACCGAGTCCATAACCTAATTGTATTCACAAGCTTCATGAGTAATGATGGTATAACAAGAGTCGTAACAATTAACATGAACAACACTGTTATTTTATTCATAACCATCCTGTTTACAACATGTGCTTCTTTTTACATCTCATTTCTTACTTCATACTCAAAACATTACATAGCTAATATTGTCTAAAGGTTAGGTTTAACCGTCCTGGTCTCATGTGTGTCGCATTAATCACTGCTGATGGTGATGTATTCAGCTTGATTCTCTTAATCCCATGGTATAACATTATTGATTCTCCTCCCATAACTAATACATCCCCTGACTTAAGTATTAACTTATTAGCACGGTCCGCACGCTTCTGCTCGCCGTACAAGAACTCAGCGTCGTCTCCAATGGACCAAGACACTACGGGTATCCCTCTCTCGAGAGAGACTCTGTTGTCTCGTCCTTATCCTGATGTAGTCCGAGTCGCCCGTCTTTCTCGTAGAAATTCACAATGCAGATGTCTGCTTGTATGACTGGAATCGGGTCAGCTTCCAACTGTTGAGCGATCTCCACGACTTGTGTAATAATCGGATGGAACTCTTCGGGTATTCCCGGTGGTGAGACTCCATCTTGTGCTCTCGCGGTTTGGTAAGTCTTGGCATACGGATTTCAATCCTTGCCTAAGCTCATCATCCTTAACTTCATCCTTGCTCCCCCTGGGTACTCCGGTGTATAAAAACCTCCCAGTCCCACTCCTAGCTGACTGCACCTCCTAATGATGGCTATTTGTGCTTCGGGTGTCAGGTATCCCCTTAATAAAATCATACCTGGGCGGATAACCTGACATTGTTCGGTTGGAAAGTCTCGGGTTTCGATGTCGGTCTCTTCCGGGTTATGTGTTGAAGGTATTGGATAGCAAATGTTGAAGTTTCCTAAGGTGGTAATAGGTTATGTCTTACTTAAGTTCTAATCTTATCTTATTCTCATCTAACCCAATTATTCACCAAAGCATGCATGAAATGCGGTAAGCAGGCAATTTTATTACTTAATGGTTTATAGCGGTACCTGGCCTCGATGAGGGTTAAGCCTCATCGTCCTGGTCCACCATGTGTAGTGTGGGTCCCGACTTCTGGACTACCCGTGGGTTCTTGTTTGCAGCTCGCTGCGCCCCCTTCTGACCGTTAGATCCAGTACCCTGATCGGTCTTGCCCTTGCCCTTCATCTCGGGCCTAAAGGCTCTGCTCTCGGGGTTCCGGAAGCACTCATAAGCTCGATGTCCGTACACCTCACAGAAGTTGCACTCCACCTTCTTTCCTTTGCAATCGAGCCCAGGGTGGTCCTTGTGACACCACTGACAGATGTAGTGTCGTTGGTAGCCACCACCGGCTCCCTTCCCAGTTTCAGATCCTGATCATTCTCAATATTAGTATTTGTATCTTAACGGTTTGCTAAATGTTTCTCAACTCACTCAATGTACATTTCTTTACCTTTTGGCGCCCTAGAGCGCAGGGGCTTCGCAGCAATACCATAGGTTTGCTTAAGCTGCTCTTTAGTAGCCTTCTCAGTTTCTTTCTTCCCTTCTAGTTCTGACCCTTCTGGGCTTGAGGCTGGTACTTCTGTTTCTTGTACCCACCTTGCCCTTGGTTCTCTGTGCTCTTCCCGGCACTTTTCCTCTTAGCATTGTCCTCTTCCCTCAACTGAACGGTTATCTCAACCTTAGCAGCGGCATGATAGCACTTCTGCTTCCCAAAGTATTAGTTTCCTTATATCTCAAAGTCTAAATCATATTCTCTTACTCATATCTCAATTATTCTCATTACCTGCAAGGTAGTATAACTCGTCGGCCCCATGCCGTAGCGGAGTCGATGGCTAAGCCCGCCATAGAAGCGGTCCACCAGAATCTGGTCTGAATATCCAAGACCCGGCAGAAGACGAAGCAAGGCGGTAAACTCTGAGTAATACTCGTCTACCGTCATCTTGTCCGTCTGCTTTAGCGCATCCAACTGTAAGCTCTTCTTCGTCTGGACATGGGCGGGGTAGTACTTTGCTCGTAGTAGTGCGGTGTACTGCTCCCAGCCGAACTCTGGATTGGCCACATGCTCGGCCCTCACCAGCTTCCATCAATCTCCCGCTGCCCCTTTCAGATAGAATGCAGCCAGACGCACCTTGATCCCAGCAGGGACATCAAGGGTCTCGAAGGCGGTCTCCAGCTCGGAGATGTACGCCTCAAGCTTGGCGGGATCAGTCTCCCCCTGAAATGACGTGGGTCGAAGGTCCGCTAGACTCTTCACCCAGTTTGGTTCCAGGGGCTGTGGCGGTGGAGGTGGGGGTGCACCAGACTGATAGCCCATGTGCCCCAATGCGGCAGCCACGATCTCTGCGATCGTCTGCCCTCCCGGTATCTCAGTAGCATCGTCGCCTCGGCCTCCTCTCCTTCCTGACATCCGAATAAGCACAACTCACATTAGGTTCATATCCACAACGGTTTCGGTTCAAGGATTTATAACGTCTGTAGACGATAAAGACGATCCACACTTATTAGTGGTCATCTGACTCTACTCACTCTAGCTTCTCACACCCTTAGCCCATTACTTATATCTTAACTCATATCCTAACTCGGTGGTTACCTATGTCCGGTATTTCTTGATCAGAGCGTAACTACGCTCTGATACCACTCTTTTAGAGGAGAAGAACTTGTAGAGAAGGCAACGATCAAAGGGAAGTGTTTGACCCTCGTCAGCTATATCATTCATTTTCGTAGATTCCCCTTCCTTCTTCGTAAGAGAGAGCTCAGCGCAACGGGAGGCTAACTCGTCCACCGGAGCATGCAAAGGAGGATTGACCATTTTTGTTGAAAATAAAACGTAAGAGAAGCAAGGGAAAGAGAAGAAGAAAACAAACCGAAAAAAAGAGAAGAGAGACAGACAATCTGAAAATTCAAAAAACAACAGGAAGATGATAGGAGGTTAAGAAAGACGATAAGACAGGAGGCTATCCCTATTCCCACATGCAAAACCTAATCATTGTGATTCCCATTTCCAAGGCAATAGCCCCTTCATATTTGCACAAACAGAAGCTAGAAACTTACTCGATATTTTTTTCCCGAGACAAGGAAGGGTTTGGAAGACAATGAGGCAAAATATTAGGAACCTCCCGCCGAAGGGAGAACTAAAGACCAACAACAATAATGGATTTGGCGAAGCGTTGTGTAACACCCATATGGGCAACTGTCCAACAACCTAACTTTCAAGCCATCAGGCTTGGAAACTAACCACCTTAAGCCTTTTATTGTTGTATTGAACCTATATGTATCATTATAAACACTCAAATTATTACTCATATCCTGATGTGGGATGGGGGTATGACATACTCCCTCACTCAAAGAACGTGACACCCTCTTCGCAAGCCTAACATCCAAGTTCTATAGACCTCCTCGGTAGGTGTCGGGTAGCACATCACGACACCGTTCCATGTCTGCTCTAATACCATTTGTAACACCTCATATGGGCAAATTTTCACCAATGTAGCTCTCAAGCCATCAAGCTTGAAAACTAGCCACCTTAAGCCTTATGTCCTTACTTAGGTCTAAAAGTGGAAGGCCTTGTTGTTATAGTCAAGCCATGTGTATCATTATAAATCATTCACATTATTCATATCCCGATGCAGGCTGGGGCATTACAACTTGACCATAACCCACATCTAGAATATTTGTTAACTTTATAAAATAGAATATTGATTATTGAATAATTTTATGATATATATTTTGGAGATTTTAAAAAAATACTTATGATTATTTAGTAACCTCATACATAAACAAGTTAATATTGAAATATATAAAATCATAAATATTAATATTAAATTCACTAACCCTTATAAACCTTCTTAAGACACTTGTATTTGCATAACTTTAAAAGAGACCCTTTATAATACGAGTTAACTAGTACCATTGTTGTGGGTTAGTGGTGAGAAATTTCTCGATAAGTGTATAAACTTTCAACTCTCAGAAGTTTATGCTAAATATAAATAAGTTGATATATGTAAAGAATGTATTTAAATCGCACTGAAGTAGGTAAAAACGAGAGTAAATTACTTCAAGCCCGGGTGTAGGGATATTACAATTTAGTAGCTTCAGGTTATTCATATATATTTCTATCCCTCGAGGTATGGGGGTTCCTGGGAGTGGATCTCCAAAACTATAAATATATTTGCTTAGACGTTAATTCCTATTTGACCTAGCAATATCATCGGGCAATATTTAATACACAACCACACCTACAATCTCTCTTTTCTTATATGCCTTTATTTCTGAATCACTATTTTTCTTCTTCCTGACACCAAAATGAAGAACTATAACTCCAAATCAGCAACAAAAATGGTCATATGTGTCACTGTCTCATGGTTTTTCTCAAAGAATAGGCTTTTAGGGAGGAAGAGATTGTGGGTGGGTTATGTTTTAAGTATTTTCTAGTGCAGCAATATGACACGGTGAATGAAAATCTAATGTGTGAAGGGTAAGTTGTCATGGCATATGAAATTTATCTAAGCAAACATATTAATGGTTTTGGGAGCACAACGTCTGGAACCCTTATATCTCGAGGGGTTGTAATATATATATATATATATATATATATATATAGACAACCAGAAGGTGCTAAATTTTAATATTGTCACGCCTCAGGGCTTAGATTAATCTACTCTAAAGCAACTTTTAACATAATTATTAATTTTTAAATAATAAAAAGAGCTGATATGGTAGAAAAACTATGTACAAAATAGTTGTATATTGAACTGGATCGATAGTATGATGAGTAAAAGACAAATATGTAAATGGGTAAGTAGTACAATAAGTAAGATTCAAAGACAATATCAAATTTGGTGTTATTACACATATATAAGTAGTACGGATCAGTAAACAAATAAGTAGGCTTGAAACTAAGCAACTATAAACTCCCACGTGTGACAAGAAAAGTACAACAATTTCAGGGACTTTTATCACATAGATGTTTACTATATTATGCTGAAAAAATTATGAAAACCATATTTTGGTTAAATACACTGATTTCGTGTTTCAATTAATCACACTATACTAGTGATCATTGTAGGTTTGGATACCAACTTAGGGTGTTCACTTCACCTAAAGGAAACAAAATGAAATCAAGCAAAATTATGTTTTAAGAAGAAAAGAGATTTCCCTTAATCAAGAAGTCTGTTTGGTTCTAACTAAAAAACCGAATATAATTCCAACGATTCCCATTGTTGTTGTTTCATTTGCAATAAAGTTTATTTTTGGTTAATATGAACTTTAATTCTCTATGCAATTATTAAAGTTTCATTATAGTTCTCTGATCAAAATTCCATGCCGAGACATGTGAGACCAGTAAAGAGATCACTGATAGCTTCACCCGGAAGAGGGTTGAATGGGTAATGACAAATCCTTTTATTTTTCAGAAACCAGTGAAAGGATCATTGATAGGATACCACACTTTATACCAAAAGATGATACATCATGTTCTTCGACGTCTGAAGTGTCAGAGATGGTCTTATTGACATATTCTATCGCCATCAAACATATGTCACCAATGTCATCAATGACATGACTCTCGTCAAGGCATATATTGGCTTTCTCATCGTCTGACTCATCCTCATTGTCTTCTTGATCACTTTCGTTTTCATTGTATGTGTTACCCCATGATGCCATGTTTTCTTCCTTCTAACATCCTTGATGTCCTTTGGCCTGTTTGGGCGGTCCATGATCTAGTGGCCTCTCTTCTTACACCCGAAACACTTGTCCTAGGAAGATCTTTCTCCTCCATCATCTCTCTTGTTGTTCTTGAAGTTCAACACTTTCCTGAACTTCCTTTTTTCATGAGAATGACCTCATCATCCTCATCTTCTAAGGTTATAACAGATTCTTTTATTTTTTAGGGCAAACCCTTCTTCACTTGCCATTAGGTTGACGTTGGCCATCAATCTTTAACACCAATGGGATTACCACTTACAGGAGCACCCGCTCTGATACCAACTGAAATTATTGAAGGGATCACTGATAGCTTCACCCAAAACGGGTTATAGCAGATTCTTTTATTTTTTGGCACAATAATGGTTAGATGTGATAGTTAGTTGATGAAATATAGCAATAAAGAGAAGAATGTGAACTTGTAGGAATGTTGTTGTATTGATATGTTTAAATTCCTCACCATAAGCCCCCCTCACACACACGCTCTACACAAGAACTTGGGAGATACATCACACACAACACACCCTTGGTTTACGTACACCAGTCAAGACACACTCGACTCTTCCTTCACCCTCTAGACCACCACTAGAGTCACTCTCTAGACCCCCGCTAGAGACCCCCCTCACTCTCTAGCCCATCGCCAGAGACCTCATAGATAACTTTCTATCTCAGGGAACACTTCAGTGATCAGCTCACTGATGTGTTTGACAGACTCAGGGAAAATCTAGCAACCATACATCATATTTCGCATAATAATGACTCTACTAAATGCTCTCAACCTCCAACTTTAGAATTTATTGTCCAATCAATGCGCAAGTGATAATGTATGTCTCACTTTACATTTATTGACTCTTCAAGTGCCCTAAAATATCAAGAATTCAAAATGTTGGAATTAAATCTTCATTTGAGTCTATAAACCTCATTGGCTGATGAAGATAATCTGATGCAGCTATCCTGGTACCTCGGGATTTCTTGGCTGCCCATTCTTCAAGGTAGAACTCTTGCTAGAGATACATACTTCCAAGACAGAAAGCGACTACAACAAGGACTTGTGCCTTACCTTGGTATATGTTCCTCATTTGACTGGTGAGAGCAACTTGATCCAGTCTATCTTGTGCCACAGAATGTCTTGGGACTCATTTCTTCAAGTGGAGCTCTTCTTATAGTGGTACACTCTCAAGGCGAAAAGTGATAGCACTATAGAAAATGACCTGTCATATTTTTTCCTTTATCTATCTGTTTGTTTCCTTACACAGGTTGATAGAAGGTCTAAGCTTTTCATAGAAGACCCGCAGATCATCCCATGATTGAAGAAGTCATCTATGGTCTAAAAGAGTTGAGCTTTTTGAAGTCGTATATTATTGATTTTTCTTGGTTGATTTAGAGGGATGTATGTACCACGTCTCAGTGATGTTCAACTGGCTGCTTAGTGATGCGTTTAGTGAACACTACAAATGAATTTTGAAAGTTTCTCCATCTTTCAAAGTTTTTCGCGCACTTTGTAGAATCTTGTTAGTCATCAAAGATCATAGTTGTGATCATCAAAACATTTAGGGATCATACTCCAATAACAGGGAACCAGACATAGAAAGTTAAACCAATTATTCTAAATGCATTTTTTGTCTATAGTTTATTCATCTCTAATGAAAATTGGTGTTTAATGTTGTTGGTTTCAAATAGTACAAGCTTGATTATAGTTTTCTTTCTTAACCAATTAGGATCCGTTGAACCAAAATTGTCAACTTGGTTAGTTTATGAGATTGTTGCATGATTAGGGAGTGTGTAAAACATTGAAATTCGAATGTGAGGGTTAGCTAATCAACCCGGGGTGTTCTCCTTTATTAAGAAAAATCCTTACTTTGTTTACTGCTTTTATTCATTATTTTTTTAATTTGTTGTCTCAGATAACTTTACTAATATGGATATTTGATTATAGCGGATAATTCCTCTAAAAAAGCAGTGTTTATAGTTTTATGTAGTTCGTCGGTCTTTATTATTTTAACCACTGTCGTTAATTACAACAAAGGTACCTTGGGTATGATTACCATTTTCCATATACTACGAAAACGATAGAGGTACACTTGTCTAGGTATTTGTTGTGCAAAATATATAATATAATGCAAACTATAGGTAAGTGCACCCAATTGACGTAATACAACAAGTGTCGTATCCACAAGGTCTTTGAAACTATTTAACTCCCTATTGGTTTAGCACTATAAATACAAATATATATACACAAGATATAAAGTGCCCTAAATTTTAGGGGTTTATGGTTCTGGTTGATTAACGGAAATGCAATAAAACAATAGAATTTAACTAACTAACTAGAATAGTGTATCCCGGGATGTATCTTTACCCCCTCCACCCTTTAGTACCAATTGTCGTTTCATAAACTCATAGCTAAATAACAGGAACACTTAAATAACTAATAGTCAAATCATTGACTACTAATCCTAACCTATCAACTTGGAACTGAAGAATTGTTCAAGCACTTTGATAACTAATAGCATTAAGCACAAGTTTCCCCTAATTTGTAGACTAATAAAGAATCGATGACATTGATTTAGTCCCCATGGTTTATGCTTAATGAGTATTTATGGATCTTAAGCTTGTTTACATATGGTTGTGTGATTTGCTTAGATCTTGAGAGAGTAACTAGGTTTCCTTCATTAGAGCTAAATAAGAGAGAAAAAGGGAGAGAGAGAAGTAGCCATGGAATGGAGATGAGAATAGCTTCAATATTTGGGAAGTTTCTTCACTTGTTCTCCTTCTTCTTCAAGCTCCAAAATATATCTTTCTCTTTCTTTTTTCGTTTGGTGTCGGCTCTCAAAAAGTTTCAAAAATGAAATGCCAAGACTTGACTTTAAAGCACAAGTTCTGGGCTGATTTTCTGTCTAACTGACCTACTGGGGCGGTCCCATGGGTTTGCCGCCTTTAGGAGAAGCAATCACGTCCACAACTTAAGCCCGGCCGACCCAATGGGCTAGTCCTGTGGGTCGATTGGATGTGTGGATGTCCCAACTTCCAGCTTAAGCGTTTCAGGCTTGTGAAACTACCTTGGAACCCTCAACCAAAGAGTTGGTCCTATGGGTTGGTCCTATGGGTAGGTCTTCACATCATTGTTTTTACTTTGTCTTCTTCATTTTAGCTTTGACTTCAATTCTGTTTGCTCCCACATGCTCATCTCTTTGTCCAATTTGCTTCTAGCTAGGTTAGATGGATTTTTAAACAACAAATGTGTATGAACACCAATAAAACACAAAACTGAAGAAAAACTAGCTAAAGTGGAGATATGAGCATGATAAACGTTGATAACGCACATGAAATAAACCCTTAGAACATGCTCATTTATTCACTCATCAGTATAAGAGTCAATATTTGTGCAACACTTCATTTTTGCTTTTTTACTTCAGAGAAAGAGCAAGGCCCAAGAGATTTTTTTAGAAAATTTCATGAAATACCATTGAGTCATAGCTTTATTCATGTTTTACCACTATGTTCTTTAAAGTATACAAGGTAACATTCACCTTTATCTAGTACCAACGAATACCATTCCGTTTGATGTTCCATTATTCCATCGTAACAAAAGTCTAAAATATCCCTCATAATAGTTAACTATTGTCTCTAATTTGGAGATATATTAAGGTGTTTTTTCTAATTCACTTAATAAATATGAGGAATATCTTAGACTATTGTCAGGGGCGTTAACCGTGGAATTAACAGAACAGTGAACTGAATGGTATATGGAGATACTAGTTAAAACGGAATATTATCTTGTGTAATTTTAAAACACAATGATAAAATATAAATAAAGATAGAATTCAATGATATTTCATGAAATTAAGGGTCCTAGAGTAATTTACCGATTCCTTTTTTTAAAGAGTAATTTGAAGAGACGACACGAGGTATTAGGCAAATTCATGAAATACCACAAACTTTTCCCCGAAATTCATGAAAAATGGTACTGTAGCCGTTGACCAATAGGAAACAGGACATAAATACCCATGCTAGTTAACAAATTGTTTTGAAAGTTCACAATGTCACTAGGTGATAATTTCTTTTAGAAAAGAAATTCACAATACTATAAAATATAATAATAATTAAAAACAAATTAAAATAAATTGTAAAAATCAAATTTATTCTAAACTATTAAAGATTTATAAATACTTTTAGGAAAAGTGAAAAAAAATAATTATTAAGTACCTAAAATAGAATATAAATTTGTACAAACACTATAATATTTAAATAATTTTAAAATATTTTATTCTGAAAAATGATTGAAATTGGTAGAAAAATGCTAAAATCAAAAAACTAATATACAATACATGTGAAACTACTGAAAAGTTTTCAAGTATAAACAATGTGATTTAATTAACTTCTTTTTTTTCTTTACTTTCTCCAGCTTTGCATCATATTCTTCATTAATATTTTTATTAAACTAACAAACTGATTATAATTTTGTTCAACATATTAAATAAAATGGTAAACAAAAACCGTGAAAATTAGTTCGAAAAATTCACCGGATACCACCAAAACTTTTGCTTAATTCACAAAATACTATTTGTTTAAAAAAAATTGCACTACCATAAAAAGTTTTTGAAATTCATGAGATACCACAAATGGCTGACGGGCGTTAAAACCTTTGTTAACTAGGGAAGTAAAAAGACAATTATGCCCCTGGGTATTATAACTAGTCTATTTCGGCATGCAGGACACCACACTATAATGTTTAAGTTTATGAGTTAACACATAAATATTTTAAATTCTCGAGACACCATAGTTATTGGTCAAAATTTTTTGAACGATTTTAACAGTAACATATTTATTTTTTCTTCCCAGCGACTAGTTTTGCATTCCTGACCTTATGCAAGTCATTCAAGTTGTTGCATCTTTGCCCAAGTGCTCATGGTAACTTCAACAACCTCACAAGCCATATAGACAACACAAATTAAAGAAAAATTGCAAACCATACATTGCTAATGTTTACCTACAGAGCTAAACCTCTTACACAATCATAGATCTATTAAGAAAGTCTACTACATCTGATGGGTGTGTGACTTCTTCCAGTGGTGTGTGACCTATCTGTGATTGCATATAGGTGCCCACCATTGGAAGTAGTCACACACTCGACAATTGGAGTAGGTTTTCCTTACAGTTTGTGATTGTGTGAGAGGTTTAGCTCTGCAGGTAAACCACATATGCAATGTATGGTTTTGTTGTACAAAATATATAATATAGCAAACTATGGGCAAGTGCGTCCAATCGCTGTAGTACAACAAGTGTCGCATCCTCAATGACTTGGAAACTATCTAACTCACTATTGGTTTAGAAATGTACATACAAATATATACAAAAGATGTAAATGCAATAAATTAGGGTTTTTTTGTTGTTTTGAAGGGTAACAAAAATAAAGGAAAGCAATGAAATCAAACTAATTAACTAAGATAGATGTACCTCGGGATGGATCTTTGCCCCTTTCACCATTTTCCACCAGTTGTCGATTCATGAACTCATAGCTAAACAACGGGAACACTCAAATTATTAATAGTCAAACCATGGTCTACTAATACTAACCAACTGAGTCGAAAAATGACAAATATTCAAGCGCCTTGATAATTTATAACATTAAGCACAAGTTCACCCTCAGTTGCAATGAAATCTATCTCAAAATAGGAAGACAACAAATTACACTAAATTAGTTCCCTTGGTTTAGGTTTCTATCTTCAATTGACTTTGATAGAAACCCACACTAATGATAGACTAATTGGTAACCTAGAATCTATCTCAAGATCTAGTTATTGATAGATTCAAAGAAGAACCAACCAATTCAACACATAGATAACAAATTTAGCAAAACCCTAAGCAATTCACACAACATATGTAGACAAGCTTTACGAGCCATAGATACTCAATATCATCTTTCTTAAGCACAAAAACTAAAATAAAGCTACAAAAGAATTCAAAATCCTCATCCCTAGGTAGAAGCAGTGGTGAAGGAAGAAAGGGGATAGGGGGTACAAAACACCTCCCAACTTTTCTAAATTACACAAAATTATAATATGAAATTATTTTTTAGATTTTTTTTATAAAAGACCCTCTAACTTTTTATATTTTTGTCTATGCCCCCCTCAACTTCTATTTCTGGCTCCATCTTGGACACAAGGAGGCTATTCCTTCATTAGAGCATAAATAAGAGAGAGAGAGAAGAGTAGTCGTGGAAGGGAGGTCAGAAGAGCTCCAATGGTGGGTAAGTTTCTCCACTTCTTCTCCTTCTTCTTCAAGCTCTAGAATGTTTTATTCTCCGTCTCTTTCTAGCTAGTGTCAGCTCTCAAAAGTTCCAAAAGTGAAATGCCAAAACTTGACTTTTAAAGCACATGTTTTGTCTTGGCTTCCCAGCTTGCGAAACTGTTTCGGAACCCCTGAATGACCCAATGGGTCAGTCCTACAGGTTGGTCAAAAGTTGAATGGAAATATCGACTTCTGATACTACCCAGAACATTCAGACCGTCTTATGAGTATGTCGATCTTCGCATCGTTGTTTTTGCTCCATCTTCTTCATTTTAGCTCCGATTTTAGTTTCATTTGTTCCTACATGCCCCCCTTTGTCTACTTTGGTCCTAGCTGAGTTATCGTGATGTTTAAACAACAAATGTGTATGAACACCAATAAAATATAAAACTAGAGGAAAACTAGCTGAAATTAAGAAATGAGCATGATAAATATTGATAAAGCACATTAAGTAAACCCTTAAACATGTTCATTTATTCACTCGTCAAACTCCCCCACACTTACGTTTTGCTTGTCCTCAAGCAAAACCATGAACCTAATCAAGTAGGATATGCTTAAAGCTTATAAATACTAGTATGAAGTGTAGGATAAAAGAAGGAACAAAAAGTGGCTAAACTTTTGAGGAGTGTGGACCATTACCTACTGGTGGCATGGGTGTGCTCAAAGGAAAAAAAATATAGAGTTTCAGCCAACTTCTCTCAAGAAAGAGGATTGAGAATAAAAGAAAATGATAAATAGATTTATGCATTTGTTTCACTTTTGCATAAGAGATTAGGAGACAAATTTAGGTATTTGGCCTTTGTAATGAAAAACACTCAATTCTCATTGTTGGTTACCAATGGTGTTTCACAAGTCCCTTAAAGATTTTCACAAAGAAACGCACCCTTTAGCAATCCCTAAGAGAAAAGACAAAAA
This sequence comes from Limonium bicolor, assembly GCA_023374045.1. Taxonomy (NCBI): domain Eukaryota; kingdom Viridiplantae; phylum Streptophyta; class Magnoliopsida; order Caryophyllales; family Plumbaginaceae; genus Limonium; species Limonium bicolor. The sequence continues at coordinate 69,201,693 of CM041778.1, read as the reverse complement.
GTACACCTAAGCAATAAAAATTCAACCATTCTAGATCGTTTGGCTACACTGCATGAAAAATGCTCCTCAAAAGCAATCAAAAAGAAAATTTTGAGCAATTTATCCCATAATTCATAAGAGCATTTGTTCTCAATGAGAACAACCTCAACACAAGAATCAAAGTTTTTATTTTTAGAAAAACACGAGATAAGCATAAGGATCAAGCATTTAAGCGCTTATTCACTAAAATTGTCACTCCCCCTACACTTGGTTGAACAATGCAAACAATCCGAGGAATGATTCAAAATACCTTTTCAGGAAGTAGAATAGAGAGAAAACACAATGGCCACAAACATGCATTTATGCACAGAAGCCATCCACAATGACAAAATCAAACAAAAACAAAATGAAAGAAAAAAGCAAGAGAAGCTAAATGAAACTAGTACTCCCCTGATAGTGTTGTTGCTTGCATTGTGCAAGCTCTCCCATATTAGCTTTATCCTCAATGTAGCGTAGCTTGGTTGCGGTGTAGACATGAAATTGTACCTGCATAAGACACTAGAAGCAACCAACTACAAAAAGGGGTTAAGAGTTAGCAAAAACAAAATCAAAAGTGGACTGCAAAAATAAAAGAAAATGAAAGAAATTTCATATGGGTTGCCTCACAGGTAGCTGCCCATGTTTAAGGTTTTCGGCTAGACCATCGAATCAAATATATACATTGAAGTTGGATTCATCGGGTGAGTTGGGCGGGCATCATTTATCTTTAAACCTTAAAATGTTACTTCAACACTTAAGATGAAAAAGTGTAACTCCACCGATCTTGCTTTAGGTGGATGTGCTGAGGTTGCTGATCCTTGACATATGGTGGTAGAGTCTCCTCTTCAGATTTAAGGATGTAAGCATCTTTATCTTTATTAAGCGGTGCAGGGAGGGATCTGGGGCGTACTTTGTCTTTAAACTCTGGTCTAGAATCAATTGAGAATTTGGCCTTCAAACTGAGCAGGTGATAGTTGAGGTTCCACCTTACATCATTTGTGCACGGGTGGAGATGGCCTTGATCATCCAGGTGAAGACCAAAGGGTGATGGATCCTCCTCCTTAGTTTCAAGGATGTAAACATCCTCATCTTCTGGGTGAGCCTCATAGGAAAAGCCTTGGTGAAAATCAACTGCAGAGAGAGGTATGGGCTCCTTGAAGTTGGTGTGGGCACTCTCCCCTAAGGACTTAGGGGGGTGATGGCTCCTCTTCCTCAATTCTGAAGAAGTAGACATCCTTAATGTCTAAAGCGCAAAGGGGAGCCTCAGTGATAATCGACTTCAGAGGGAGAGAATGGCTCATTGTCGTCTTTGGGGGCACTCTTCTCTGATGACTCATCTTCGTACTTAGGTAGGGGGTGAAGTGGTGGTGGAATTTCTGGCTCAAACAAGGGAGGATATGGAGGGTATCTCAAGTCCTCAGTAGAATGCTCCGCCTCATGAACCACTTTACTCTCCAGTTATTGCTTTGTTCAAGCTAGCCGAGCTTCATTCTTGTGTTGGTTTTTTGCGTTTCTACATGGAGCTTCTGCTGGATCATAGTACTTGCATTAGTCACTAAGATAACATCTGCCATGAGATCTACCAAACTGGAGGTTGGAACCGGACGTTGAGAACTCTCATGGTTTTTTTTTACATTCTTGGCACACAATCCATTGATTGTAGTTCTTTGTGCCATAAGAATATCCATACCAACCTCTTACTTGATTATAGTGACCGGCCATAAGATTAAAGTACCTAAAAAGAAACAAAAATTTGTACACAAAAGGAGCAAATAAAGGAAATGAAAATTGATGTACAACAACTAACCGGATAATGAGCTAAATAGTTCGACCGAAATCCTCGACAATGGCGCTAAAAATTTGTTACGAAAAATATAATATAATGCAAACTATGGGCAAGTGCACCCAATCGACGAAGTACAACAAGTGTCATATCCATAAAGACTTGGAAATTATCTAAAACACTATTGGTTTAGCAATGTACATACAAATATATATATATAAGATGTAAATGCAGTGAATTGGGGTATTCTGTTGTTTTGGGGGTAAATAAAAATAAAGGAAATCAAGAAAATTAAACCAACTAACTAAGATAGATGTAACCCAGTATGTATCATTCCCCCTTCACCCTTTTTCACTAATTGTCGATTCATGAACTCAGAGCTAAACAACAGGAAATAATTAATAACCAACCCATGGTATACTAATATCAACCAATTGATTCACTAATCGACAAATATTAAAGTGCCTTGATAATTGATAGCATTAAGAACAAGTTTCGCCTAATTAGCAATGAGACCTATCTCAAAATAGGATGAGGCTATTTAGTTCCATTGGTTTAGGTTTCTATCTCCAGTTGATTTCGATGGAAACTCACACTAATGATAGACTAATCGGTAACCTATAATCTATCTCAAGATCTAGATTCAAAGCAAAACCAACCAGTCCAACACATAGATAACAAATTGAGCAAAACCCTAAGCAAACCACACAACATATATATGTAGGCAGACTTAAAAGCCTTAAATAATTTATATCATCTTTCCCTAAGCACAAAAACTAAAATAAAGCTACAAAAGAGTTCATGAATCAATAATGGAGTTCTAGGAATTTCATGGTGAAATTACCACCCCTAGGTACAAGGAGGTTATTCCTCCATTAGAGCATAAATAAGAGAGAGAAGTATCCATGAAAGGGAGGTGAGAAGAGCTCCAGTGCTGGGGAAGTTTCTCCACTTATTCTTCAAGCCCCAAAATGCTCTATTTGTCCTTCTCTTTCTGTCTGGTTTCGGCTCTCAAATGTTCGGAAAGTAAAATGCCAAGACTTGGCTTTCATAGCACAAGCTCTCGGCAAATTTTCCGTCTAACCGGCCCACTGGGGCAATCTCGTGGGTTGGTCGCCTTTGGGGAGAAGAAATTACATGTGCAACTTAAGCTCGACTTGATCCCGTGGGTCATTCAGATATGTGGATGTCCCGACTCTCGGGTTAAGCGTTTCCAACTTGTGAAACTGCCCTGAAAGCCCGATCGACCGAATGCATAGGTCGTGTCAAAGTGAATGGAAATATGGCTTTCGGTACTGCTCAGAACACTCCGACCAACCCACTAGGTGGCCTTCGCATCATTGTTTTCACTTTATATCTTCTTCATTTTAGCTCCGATTTCAATTTCGTTTGTTCCCACATGCTCCTCTATTTGTCTACTTTGCTCCCAGCTATTATCCTGATGTTTAAATAACAAATGTATATACACACCAATAAAACACAAGCTAGGGGAAAACTACCACTAGTAGAAAAAAGGCCTATTTCGGCGGTTCCAATGGGCCTATTTCGACGGTTGTGAACCGCCGAAATGAGCACCGCCGAAATAGGTGTACCTATCTCGGCGGTTCTTAGAGAACAACCGCCGAGATAGACTCATGGTCAATCTTAGCATCGGTCAATCCCATGGGTCTATCTCGGCGGTTGTTCTCTAAGAACCGCCGAGATAGGCATATTTTTTGTATCTATTTCGGCGGTTCTAAACTTAGAACCGCCGAAATAGACCCCCTTTTTTTTGTTTTTTTCCATCCCAGCTTATATATATATATATATATTCACCGCATTTGGTTCAATGAGACCTGTAATAAAGCTTCATCCACACAGGGAGCTCCAGCACACATTTAAAAAGTTATAAAAGCTCCCAATTAATACCAACGACGCACCACAATTTGAGAGTTAACAAAACCAATGCAATTACACTTAATTACACACTTTCATTACAAATAAAAAAACCACATTACAATTCAAATCTACCATTACACCATCCACAAGTGTACAGAGTTACAATTACATACTCGAAAAAGTTCACAAAACATCTTCATGATCATCAATTCATTAAACTTGTGCAGACGAACTCCGACCATTCCTCAAGCATCTCAACAATTTGAGCATCATCATACTGACCACCTTTGAACACTTCTTCGTAAGCCTTGAAAAAAAATGAACATTAATCTAAAACGTACAAGTCTAACAACATGTAAAGAGCATAACTAAACTTTCAAAGAATGTTACCTTGTCTAATGAGTGCTCTGGTAAAAGGTTCGACGCTCCTACTATGTCACTCATGAATCTCATGACATAGTATCCACATTCTGAACCCCCAGGCTGCACCGGACTCTATACAAACACACATATTGACAGTTATAAACAAGTTTAAACATTATCACACAAATTTATCAATTAATAGAGTACCTTGACAGTGTTCCAAGGGATGTTACTCTTCATTGTTTTATTCTGAAGAGATAATGCAGCTCTCATGGAACTATATACATCAGCAATATATATAGTTTTAAGCATCAGTAGCAAGTTATGAAATAGTTAATGTTAAGTAATAATAATTGTTGTTTACGATAACAAACTAATTACCTCAGTATTGCGGTGGGGATCTTCGGTCTCTTGGCACCCTTACCAAGTGAGTCAAATTGCAAGATTCGTGGGTGCTTCAACATCACCAGCACAAGCAATGACCAATGTCGACTGTCCACAAATTACACAATGTGTTGAAATCATTAAACAACTAACACAAACTATATGTTTTAGATAATACTAAGAGAAATAGTCAAATATCATACCATGAATGATATGGCAGCATAATAAATGACATGTTAGAACATTCAAAGAGGGCATTCGTCATATATTGCATAAGGCCTTCCATATCACTTGTCATCTGGACTTCACTGCACATAGCAGGACACAAGAATCCGAATCTGTGATCTTCATAGACATTGATCGCCTTATTATGCACCCACCTATGAGGCAATATCATTAGTCATTAACTTTTTTTCAAACATCTAATTCATCACCGATCAATGAATTCAAAATATAAAAGGTAGAAGTCACTCACATGGCGGCTGACTTGATAATCGACACATTCAACCAATCCCTCCTGAAGCACTCCTCGAAGTCGGACATATACATCCCAAATCGATGTATATCTTCTCCTTGAACTATATAGTGAAATATCCGCTCGGGATCTTCCACAGTGAGGGAATCACAATGAGGTGGTAGCAGCAACAACGATGAATGCAGAATCTGCATATTAGTCGACAAGCCGGCCAATATTCTTTTCTCCACCAAATTAGGTCTAAGCACGAAATTTGTGGATGCCTTTGATTGCACAGGTGCAGCAATTCTTTTCCTTTTCCCTTATCAGTCTTTGGTCGGCTCATATCCTATGATATTAACTAATTAAGTATATGGATGCAAGGTGGTACATCAATAGTTTTATAGCAACGGTTAAGAGTAAATACCTGCCCAGGGAGTTGACCAATCGTGCTGGCCACTGCACTGTCGCAGTTTGTGCGGAACGCAAGGTAGTCTTTGTGGGATCGGCACCGGTAAACAGACGTCACCATGCTCTGCAACAAATTCGTCCAGAAGCACTCGTGCATGGTAATGTCGGAGTGGTTCACCGTGCACAATATCACTTGGAACTAAGGGAAAAGTTTTCCCCATGCCACCATGACCTCTTACTCCAATTTGTAAAAACAGATGGCACTCAGTGGGTGCCTGAGTGTTATGTGGAACTTGTTTAGATAAAAATTATGAATTCCTCTATGATGATATTAGTGATCAAATGAAAAATCTTAATCGTCATGTACTCAATTGAAATGTAGTCTAACCTTTAGAGATGCATAGGGAAACGGCTCAACCGACTGGACACTACTTCCCACTACTGGTGAACTCTGATGATGAATAGGTGACTCAACTGGTGGTCGAGAAACCTCTTGGTTGTCATGCTTCTGTGTCTCAATCCTTGACATAGCCTGAGCGATCCTCTCGTCGACGCTCTGATAATCCTCTGCTCCATCTCAGCTCTCAGGTGCTCCTCGTAGCTAATCATCCTTCCCTGTGCACTTCTGGACCCGGGTACGCCAAATGCCTGGCGGATACCAACGTGCCCACCAAACCCAATGGCACGACCTGGATGATCCTTCTTACCAAGAGCGCGTGTAAGAGGATCATCATTCCTCTGTGAGTTCCAGGTGCCCTGGGTGAGCTGAGAGCTTAATTCACCCTAATACAACACACAAATACAGTTATTAGTTTAACATAAGTTCATATACAAATGAAATGAACAGTTTGACTAAAAATGAAATGAATCACTTACCATTTGAGCAATAACTGCTCTCGTGGCATCATCGTATTGAGGATTTTCGGGAGTAGAGTTCTTCGGAATGTGGCTTAACTCCCACACTTTCATTCTTCTGCCACTGGCATCCAATGAGCCATCCGTGGGCAGATATCCCTTTTGCTCCCATTCTGGTACCCTTTGAGCAATACTTTTTCCACCTAAGTGGTGAGGGTACAGATTCTTCTTAGCATTTGCTTGTTGTTGTGCACGGAGAGCCTGCATAAATTAATATGATCATGTTTAGTGAAATTGAACACAAAAACATAAGAAATTAAGATAATTTATGTATGTATGACAATAAAGTGCACCTGGAACTCCGGTGTGACGTGACTCAACAAATTGTACCCATTGCTCTTCGGTGATGCCCTCGTAAACCTCCCATGGTGGTCTCTCACCCCCACCATGATCTGGATCATCTGGATCTTCTGGATCAGGCATCTTGTAGATGAACTTGTCAGCCAACTTATTCTTGTGGTCCCGGAACTGTTTCGACATCGATGATAGCACATCCTTTTTAAGTGCGGGATCCACGGAGAAACGAGACTACATACATGATCATTCAGTTAGTAAAGTAAACATAAATTCTATTATTTCACAAAGATCATAGTAATAATGTAGAGATTTACCTGAGACGCTCAAACATAGTATCCTTCAACTTGAGGCACTTGCTTCCAGGTGTTTATGTTACAAATGACTTCACCAAATGGCTACCGTAAGCGGTGAAGTCATTCTTCCAATTTCCATGGGTTGGTTGAACTGATTGAATCCACCGGTTTTGTAGGAGGGCCCTTTAGCCTTCAGCCCACGTGTGCACCTCTCTTCTTTTGCTTCTTGGCCTCTGGTGGGACAACTGACGGCTCTTCTTCGGTCTGCTGTGAAGGGCCAGCCTCAGTCTCATCGCGTGCAGCTACTGGTCTTTTTTTCTTTCCTCCTCTTGTGACCCGCTTACTTGGTCTATTCTGCTGTGGCTCAGGTTCTCCAGTCAAGAGAAGCTGTCCAACGGGGTCATCCATAGGGTGATCATCCACTGCAAAAAAAAATAAAGCATTTTCATCAGATATATAAATAACATAAATACTATGAAGCATAACAATAACAGTTAAGATGACATTACAGTCTACATTCTACTAACAACATTACCTGACACGAAAACATAAATCATTTCATATTTTCTACCCAAACACCCTCATCATGGTCTGATCGTGCGTAGAGCAAATCGTTTTCGGTAACATCAATCGAATCCGGTAATCCAGTAGGAAACAAGGATGTTTCCTCTACCGTTTCATTTCATCGTTATCCTCATTCATTTTCGATTACAACCGGCCTTCTTCCTGGAAGAACAACAGACCATCTGCAGTCTTTCGGATCCTCAACATACCACACTTGTTCGCAATCCTTTCCCAGAACAAATTGATCATCCGTATAACCGCACGTGAAAGATCAACCAAGGTAAGCCCTCCATCATTTTGGTACCCGTCGGTTGTCCACCCACTTGCACCGGAACAACAGAAAGGAATCAATGTCGTAGTCTAGTTCCCAGATGTCCTCGATGACACCATAATACCAACTAGAGTTACTAACTGGTTGAGATCGGTTACCGCTGTGGTACTCAGTGGCAGCAGCTTCAATTTTTACCCCACTATTCTGGTTTATCGATTTGGCATCTTGGCGTGCAGTGTAGTATGTATACCCACTAATATCATACCCCTCAAATGATGTAATATTAGTTTCAGGTCCGATTGCCAAACATCTGATCTCTTCACTTACAGCTTCTGGATCTGATGATGCTAATGTCAACACATGATCTTTGAACCATTGGATAAAAACTCGGTTTTGTTCCTTTGTCAGCCAAATGTGGCTTTCAAAGGATTTTGATGCCTTAACTCAACCATATGGGTTTCCAAATAAGGTTCAACAACCTCAAGATGTTGTAAGACAAACAAATGTGCTTGATGAATAAGTTGACGCGAAACTTGCACGATCTTTCTACCAATGACACCTTTACCCTTAAACCTGCCATAGTGTCGTGGTTTTGGGATACCAATAGACTCTGCCTCACTCAAATAATCGGTCACAAATTCCGTGACTTCCTCAGTCACTGTTGCTTCAACAATGCTCCCCTCTGGTCGATACCTATTCTTCATTCTACTTTTCAGAATACCCATGTACCGTTCAAAAGGGTACATGTACCGTAAGTATACCGGACCACAGAACTGTATCTCTCGAACGATGTGCACAATTAGATGCACCATTATGTCAAAGAAAGATGGTGGGAAATACATCTCAAGTTGACATAATGTGACAACAATTTCACGTTGTAGATCATCTAGAGAGGTTACGTCAATTGCCTTGGAGCAAACAGTTGAAAAAGAAATAACCGAGTTAAAGCATTTCTGACATCAGATGGCAATATCCCTCGAATTGCGACCGGAAGAAGATGTAACATCAGTACATGATAATCGTGAGATTTCATGCCTAAAAGTTTTAAATCCTTCATCGATACAATGTTCTTCCAGTTTGAAGAGTACCCAGACGGTACTTTTACCGAGTGCAGACATTTGCAGAAACTAATCTTTTCAGCCTTTGAGAGCGTGTAGCATGCAGGAGGTAGGTAGATTCGTTTCCCATTCTCTTGTGGGTGTAACTCCTTTCGTATACCCATGGTTTGCATGTCCTTTCTGACTTTCAATCCGTCTTTTGTTTTGCCGGGTATATTGAGTAAAGTCCCACTCACTGCCTCACCAACGTTCTTCACAATGTGCATGATGTCTAAGCAGTGTCTCACAGAAGATGACGCCAATAAGGTAGATCCCAAAAGATAGAACACTTTTTCCAAATGTTTTTCGCCGGTTTTGATGTGTTTCCAAATACATTTGCAATGTCCTTAACCTTTTCGTACACTTCCTCAGAGCTCAGAGGTAGACGGGCCACACGAGTTTCGGCTTGACCATTGAACAACTTTCTCTTCGTTACTCGATAAGGGTGATCTTCGGGGAAAGACGTCGATGACACATATAAACATTCTTCCCACATGTTTTAAACGGTCCGAACAAGTGTCTTCCTCGCATATGGGACATGCAAATGTTCCTTTAACCGTGTAACCGGACAAGTTCCCATACGCAGGGAAGTCATTGACGGTACAGAACAACAAAGCCTTGAGCGTGAAATTCTCTCTTGCATAAGCATCATATACCACGGTCCCCTCATTCCACAATAGCTTCAGATCGTCGATCAGAGGGGCAAGGTACACATCAATGCTATTACCTGGCTGCTTGGGACCAGATATCAGGAGAGATAACATGATGTACTTTCGTTTCATACACAACCATGAGGGCAAATTGTAGATCACTAGCAGAACAGGCCATGTACTGTGTTGACTACTCAATGTGCCGTACGGGTTCATTCCATCAGTACATAACCCAAGCCTCAGATTCCTATCTTCATGTCCGAAATGTTCTTTGTACCGTCTATTGATGTTTCTCCACTGAGGCCCATCTGCTGGATGTCTTAATTTCTCATCACTCTTTCTACCCTCCGCATGCCATCGTAAGTTCTTTGCATCTTTCGGATTCGCAAACAACCGTTTGAATCTGGGTATAATCGGCAAATACCAAAGTAGTTTTGCTGGAGGGCTTTTTTTCTGAACGGAGGAGTACTCACCATCTTTATGCTTATACCGGGACAACGAACATTTCGGGCAATTGTCCAGATGTTCGTATTCACCCCTGTACAACACACAGTTGTTTGGACACACGTGAATTTTTTTGTACTCTACTCCCATTGGACACACCCATTTCTTTGCCTCATACGTGGTGGTAGGGAGACCATTCTCGCCCGGTAGCATATCATGAATCAGCTCGAGGATTGCCGTGAAACCTTTGTCACTCAATCCATATCTTCGCTTCAGGTTGAACAAATTCAATATAGCTGTCAATTTTGTGTACTTAGTGCAAGTAGGATACAACGCCGTCTTGGATGCGTCCAACAACCTTTGATACTCATCCGGCCGGTCGACAAAATTATCCTCAATGTTATCAAGCATCTCGTCCATTTGCTCATCATGATAAGTCGACTCACTGTCAACATTGACTCGGGAAGTGCTTAGGAGTTCTGACTCGTTAGTAGCATCGAATGTCTGCTCGGTTCTTGAGTTACACCGATCGTGACTGTAGGAAGTTGAAGCATTATCTTCAACAGGTTCTCCATGAAAAGTCCATTTTGTATAATGTGGCATGAAACCACGGGTCTTCAGATGGAATTGTACGACGTTGATGCTTGAATATGTCTACCACACCACAATCAACACAAGGACATGGAATTTTCTCCGCCTTTGTCCTGTCCTTGTGTTGCACTGCAGCTTTGCAAAACTCTTTCAGCATTTGTCAAAATGTTCCCCTCTATCACCATACATCCAGTCACGCTCCATACTATATGTGCAACAGATCCAAGTGTGAGTTATAGCCTTTGTGAAACTAAAATGATATATGGTCTGTATTAAGTTGCACATGTTTATTTCTTAATGGAGCATGACTGGGATGATTGTCAATAGTCTAGCCTAACTCTAAGGTTGCAAACAAAAATAAACTAGCATTTTAAATTTAACAAATTGTTGCACTTCTAAAACAGAAACCGGTGTTTAAAACAATATTACGAATACTTTTTCTACAAAAAATTCGGCATGACCTTTGCATAATTGTACACATCCCGTGCTTATTATTCAGCACTCACCAAAGTCATCACAACCACAAACATTCCAACAATGGCAGCAACCAACAATTAAAATAAATCAATTCTTTACTAGCTAACTGAAAACCAATTGCAAATTCAGATCATCAAACCAACATTTTCAATTCTCCACTGTATAAGTTCAAACCGGTTTAGAGATTAAAACAGAATCGAGAGTTAAAATACGTACTTGTTTTTTAAGGATTTATGGAGAGGGGAGACTGGTGCCTGAGAGGTAGGCTTCTGTGCGAGAGATGCAGCAATACCACTTCTGATATGTCTCTGCAAGGGAGCAACAAAAAATAAATTACAAAAGAAATGCATCAACAAATATGGAATGAAGCTAAATTATGTACTAGCACTTATATTTAAATACATAATTGCATTTATTAAACAAAAAATAAGGTTTAGTTACTTACTTGTGCACAGAGGAGGAAAGTGCAACAGTAATGGAAGAAGGCGGGAAACAAGAGAGGTGATTCACGGACTTGAATGTAGTGAGACCTGATAAAAAAATTAGATATTGTTAGACATATACACATACATCAAACAATATTAATTACGAAGAGATTTTGAAAAAAAAATCGGCATGACTTTTGCATAATTTTACCTATCCCATGCTTATTATTAAGCATTCACCAACCATTCATCAACACAAATTTCCATCACAAATCAAACTAATACCAAATTTATTCATCAAACCAAATTTTAATAATTTTTGGAAATCAAATACAAAGTAAAAAAAAGACACAACCATGCTTATTATTAAGCATTCACCAATCATTCAACAACACAAATTTCTATCATAAACCAAACTAATATATACAAAATTTATTCATCAAACCAAATTCCAATAATTTGTGGAAATCAAATACAAAGTACAAAAGAGAAAATGATAAGTTAGATTATATTACCGGTTCGTAAATGAATTGTTCTCCGCTCCGCTTTCAATCTACCATGAAATGGTTAAGAAGCTTCTTAAGTATTTATCTGTAGAGACACAAATACATATAGACACAAGAGAAACTCAGTAGTTGTGTTTGTTCCTTATATGCAGTTAGGTTGCAAATTTACAGTGAGTGAAGAGAATGAAGAGTTAAGTTAAAAAAAATTTACCGGTTCCTAAATGAATTGTTTTCAGCCCCTCTTCTCAATCGGGCGTGCGAGACGCGTGTAGCAGTACCAATCTCTACAGAGGCAACGCAGACGCAAAATAAATATGAATTGAGGGCGCAAAACTATATTGCTTACAATGTTTATAATTAGCTTATAATTATAAGCACAAATAATGCTCAAACATTGTTCCACCCCATATATAAGCATAATAAATCTAGCCCAAATAAGCTAACCTAACTATACTTAAAAGAAGGGCCAAAAACAGCAAAAAAATTCACTCGGACATTTCGTCAAACACCTTGTGTGCATACATAAATTTATTAGTTTAACAACCAAATCTTGCAAAGATTTCACACACACAATAAATATCAGCATCCACAATCACAATGTGACAACAATCTATCAATTTTAACAACACATTAACAATTTTAAACAAAACCGAAACGAAAAGTTGGGTTTATACTCACCGATGGCGCGTCTGGTACTGGGCGGGAGGAGGGCGGCGACGACCACCGACGCGACAACCACCGACGGCGCGACGTCCGGCGAAGGCGGGAGGAGGAGGAGGCGGGCGACGGCAGTGGTGGTGGTGGCGTCGGGGTTTAGCAATCGCCGAGGAACACAGAGAGAAGAGGGGTTAATTAGGTTAATGAAATCGTAATTGCGTCGGGGCGGGCTGGGGGGCTAATTAAAACGACCTATTTCGGCGGTTCTTTGTTAGGAACCGCCGAAATAGACCCTCTGTAATAATAAAAAAAATAAAAAGACCTATTTCGGCGGTTCCTAACAAAGAACCGCCGAAATAGATGATTAAATTAAAAAAAAAAAATAGAAAACCTATTTCGGCGGTTTTGTAAGGAACCGCCGAAATAGGTCTCTTTTATTTTTTTTATTATTAAATAGGGCCTATTTCGGCGGTTCATATCTAGGAACCGCCGAAATAGGTGCCTTCTTTTCAGACCGCATACATCTCGGGCCCCTATTTCGGCGGTTTTATCTACAACCGCCGAGATAGGGGCGCCGAAATAGACGTTTTTTGTACTAGTGTACTAAAGTGAAGAAATGAGTGCGATAAACATTAATAAAGCATATGAAATAAACCCTTAAAACATGCTCATTTATTCACCCTTCAACTTTAGAATTTTTTTAATTTATGTTGTATACATGGCTTGGGCTTGTTGATGATGCCATGATGAGTACTTGGATATAGTTAAAACAACTTGAATGATTAAATTAGGGTCTGAATTAAAAAAGTCTCCATTAAAATATAGTCGTTGAAGAATTATTACCGTTAACTGTGGTATCCTATAAAGTTAAAAAAATGTGGTATCTCGTTAACTTAAATATTACAGTGTCGTATCATAAGCATATTTTTACTCCCCACTTAATTAACAAAACATTTAACGTTACTCAACCGTTGTGGTATCCGGTGAATTTGTGGTATTCTATAAATTAGAATTTTTTTAGTGATATCACATAAAATTTCCAAAATTAGTTTATTAAGAAAAACGCCACTACTCCTTAACTACATAATAGTTTATTTTGTTTAAATGAGGTAATCAAATTTTTGTTTAAACAAACTGTTTATAATAAAGTTCTTTAATGTTTTTAATATTTGTTAACAATTATCAATATTTGATGATATAATAAATAATTTTAAAAAATATCCTTTTCAAAAATTTTGAATTTATTTTATATTAATTTTTTTAAATATAATATTCTCTTTACCAAGTTTACTTTATTTCTTTAAAATAAAGTATTTTAAATTTGTTTGTTTATTACTATGTGTTTATAAATTTATATTTTATTTTAGGGCACTTATAATTTTTTTCATTTTATAAAAATTATCTAATGATTATTAATATTTTATTCATTTTTTAATAATTTATTTTTAATTATCTTGTTTTTTGTATTTGAGTTCTTTTTAAATTTTATAACAGCTAGTGACATAATTAGAAATTTGTTAACTAACAAGTCTTTTTTCCTGTTGATAAACTGGTAGAATGTTGTATTATGACTTTTAAGAAAAAAATAGTAATATTTAATGAAATACCTTTTGATGAATTAGCTAAAAACTCAGTCACATTTGATCAAATTTCTTCTCTTAAGTCAAACCTCGTTGGAATAAGAGCGACCGTAATCCTGCTGACGTGGCCGCATTTCACTGGGAAGACACCATCGCTTGACGTGGCAAGCAAATTTTACTTTCGCCGGCGCGCACCCGCGCTCTCAGAAACCCAGCCAGTGATCCGAAACTAGCCTGGCCTAAAAGAGAAAGGAGGAAGAATAAACACACCATAGCGGAGCAATGTTTCCCCGGCGTAGACCTCCGCGTAGCCACCACAGTTTCCATATCCTTGCATTCTCCCTCCTTTTCCTCCTGTTCGTCAATCCGCGCCCAATCGCTGCCCTCTCCCGTCCCTTTGTCCTCGTCATATCCCAAGAAGACCTTCGAGAAGCTGCTGCCGGTCCCACCGACGACCCCGAAACGCACGCATCGTCTTCATCTTCTGAAGGCGGCGAAACAGCAGAGTGGGATGATTTTGGGGATCCTGAATCAAAGTCGGAGGAAGATCTGGATCCGGGCTCTTGGCGGCCAGTGCTCGAACCTGATTCCGGCTTCGAGCCGAGGACAGAAGAGGAAGCACTTTACTATTCTGCGGTGTCAAAAATAGTCTCTGCGGTGAGCTCAGGCGATCCCAGGATGATGGAGGAAGCAGTGTCGGAGATCGAGGTGGGGGCGAAATCCGGAGATCCGCATGCAAGGTCGGTGTTAGGCTTTTTGCACCGGATGGGGATGGGGAAAGAGAGGAGTAAGTCGAAAGCGTTTCTGTATCATCATTTCGCGGCCGATGAAGGGAACTTGCAATCAAAGATGTCAGTGGCTCATACCTATGCTAGGCAAGATGTAAGCATGGATTGTTTTGATTTGATTCCAGAAATTTTCGATTAGGTTACCAGGTCTTGATTGCTCTGTACGAGCAATTCTATGAACACCAGGGTATTACAGTCTGGAAGTGGCATATACACTTCAGTGCTGATGTATTATTTGTGAGGTTGCGTGATTTTCGTGAGGATTATTATTTTTGTGATGATTTTGCTTTTAGCTCCCCTACCTGAGTTCACGCTTTGGCTTTCTATACATCGTTTGTTTGTATAAGGTTTTGATGACGTGATCACTAATATATTTGTGGCACCTTGAATAGCTTGTGTTAGTTGTCACATCTGTCTCATAATAGTGGTTTACTTGACTCCTAGGGCTTAGACTTTGCGTATCTGAACTTCAACACCATTCAAGTGAACTAATGAGCATTTGGGCTGTTCTACCTTTTTGATAAATAAGAAAGTTTATAAAGTTTTCCATGTTGACAATGGTTTTAGATATCTTGAGGTACTATATTTAAGTTGTTTGGGGATAAAAATGGTGCTAGAGTGTTTTCATACTATGTGTCTGTATTAATAATCTTCCGGACTGTGTTGACCGTGCTTTCATGTTTTTGCAGATGCACGATAAAGCTGTGAAACTGTATGCTGAATTAGCAGAGGTAGCTGTAAATAGTTTTTTGATCTCAAAGGACTCCCCTGTGCTTGAGCCCATTAGGATTCATCTTGGTTCGGAAGAAAATAAAGAAGCCCTAAGGAAGTCACGAGGTGAAGAAGATGAGGACTTCCAGATCTTGGAATACCAGGCACAAAAAGGCAATGCTGGGGCAATGTATAAAATTGGCATTTTCTATTATTATGGGTTGCGAGGATTAAGACGTGATCCTGCCAAAGCACTTTCATGGTTTCTAAAAGCAGTGGAGAAAGGAGAACCAAGATCCATGGAGCTTCTGGGAGAGATCTATGTCAGAGGAACTGGTGTCGAAAGGAATTATACCAAAGCGCTCGAGTGGCTACGGCTTGCAGCCAAACAGCAGCTTTATTCTGCATATAATGGCATTGGGTATCTTTATGTTAAGGGGTACGGGGTGGAGCAGAAGAATTACACAAAGGTATAGTCTGCATTATGCGTAGCTCATTGTACACGATATATATTGAATTTTAATCATTTATTGATTGCCACTGAAAGTATGCCTCCCTGCACTTAGTTCCTGTTTTCGGATGAACAAAGTTTGCTTTAATTAGTTAAGTCTACTTAATATATTTTGCTTCGGCATTGACTGAAAGAACGGCTGAAAGTTGTAACAGATGTTACTAACCAGTGCTGTGCGAGGTGTTGTTGCTCTTAGGATTTTCTTGGGTTTTCCCATAACTCTTGTTGTCCGCTTTTATAGAAGATGATAAGGAATATTTGTATATATTAATGGTCGTAGTTTTATTAACTGCAAGGTTAACTTAGCAAAAATGTATGTTTCTTTCCTTGATTCTTATCCCCTTTCTGATCAGGCCAGGGAGTTATTTGAGAAGGCGGCTGATAACGAGGATCCTGGTGGTTATTACAATCTTGGAGTACTTTTTCTCAAAGGAATTGGAGTTAAAAGGGATGTGAAGCTGGCGTGCAAATATTTTCTCATGGCTGCAAATGCTGGTCAACCAAAGGCATTCTATCAGCTGGCAAAGATGTTTCACACTGGTGTAGGCTTGAGAAAGAATCTTCATATGGTAAGTACAAGTGATGTTATTACATTCAAGCTGATGTTTTCTGCCTACTTTGCTTCTACCATCTGTTCAATTGAAGACATGGGTGAATGATTAGTAATTTGCTCTTTCGTCTGTTCATGCCATATAATAATGTGACGGGTTACAGTTTAACTAAATGGGCTTGATGATAAGTCTAGTCTATAAATGAGCAATTTTGGGATCATCCATTATACTGAACTGTAGTTGGTCATAATAATGTGTTTTTGTGGAATTATAGTATCTCATACAGGAGCGGGCTATATTTATCAATAAAAGCTCCCTCAATACTGCTGTACGCAGTTTGATCAAGCTCATTGTAAATGACTGACAATGCGTTTTCGGACCATTTGGACCAATTTACATGGCTTTCTTATTGCATAAGCTGAAGTTCAAGAACCCATCTTGCAGGCAACTGCATTGTACAAGTTGGTTGCGGAGAGAGGGCCATGGTGCTCTTTGTCTAGGTGGGCTCTGGAATCCTACTTGAAAGGTGATGTGGGTAAAGCATTTTTATTATACGCAAGGATGGCAGAGCTTGGTTATGAGGTAGCACAAAGTAATGCTGCGTGGATTCTTGACAAGTATGGAGACCGTAGTATGTGCATGGGTGAATCTGGGTTCTGCACTGATACTGAAAGACATCAACGAGCACATGCTCTTTGGTGGCAAGCTTCTGAGCAGGGTAATGAACATGCTGCATTACTGATAGGGGATGCTTATTACTATGGCAGGGTAAGAACCGTATGTCTATAAATTTACTTTGAATGCTCTTCTTGCTTGATTCAGTTTGATGCTTATAAAGCTTCATATTGAGTTTTTATAGTTCTTATTTTTTTATTATGGGTTCTGACTATTATTCTCAGGGCACTGAGAGAGATTATGATCGTGCTGCTGAAGCATACATGCATGCCAAATCGCAGTCAAATGCACAAGCCATGTTCAATCTTGGTTACATGCATGAGCATGGTCAAGGACTTCCTCATGATCTACATCTTGCCAAAAGATATTATGATCAAGCACTTGAAATTGATCCCGCTGCAAGGCTGCCTGTAACTCTGGCTCTGGCGAGCTTATGGATCAGGAAAAACTACGGAGGTAGCTTTATGGTATGTAGTACGCTTCAACGCTTTCACTCTTGCTATAGTATTGTCCATAGATTTCCTCAATGTGAAGTCGCAGCTCATGTAAGTCGAACTGCACTGAGTATCCAATAATACAAGCATTCGCCTCTGTGGAGAGCCCCAGAGACCAAAGAAGTGCAGATCTGAGCGCTGTTGTCAATATTTTTTAATTTTAGTTTTAGCAATGAGGGTGCTCTGTGTTGGTGGTACGGATTCTTATCAGATCTTTTGGACTAGAAGGTGTCTAATTGTGTGAACTTTTTTCAGGTGCACTTCATCGATTCTCTACCAGAGGTGTATCCGAAAGTGGAGATGTGGGTGGAGAATGTTCTCTTGGAAGAAGGAAACGCTACCATTCTGACGCTTTTTGCTTGCCTATTGACTGTGCTGTACCTCCGTGATCGCCAACGACGTCAAGCTGTTGTTGCTGATGCTGCAGTAATACCGCAACCCAATGATCCTTTTGTGCCTCCACTTAATTAGCTGTCGCACTTGTATGCGTGAAAAGAGCATCAAAATTTTCCCCTTTGTAGGATGGGTGATTTACTGCAATGGAATCTTAGGCTTCTAGATGAAAGATGATCATACAAAAAGGCGGGCTGTAATTTCATGGGTTGGTAATGTGACTGATAAACCCATAGAGGTATTAACAAAGGCTCCTGACCAGGCCAGTATATATTGTTTACTTGTGAAGCGTATTTTAAGGGGTAAGGTTCAGCATTGCACCTTTTTCTTTAGTTCCATTTTTCCAAACATATTTCGCTGCTCGCGATGGTATTTGCTGTAAAGACATGGGACAGCAGGGAAATTTGTCTGCAGACAAAAATGCGTTACTTGCGTACCTTTCTAAAAATTATGTGGGGATGTAGAAAGGAAAAATAGTAGGTTCACACGGTGGATATGCTCAATGTTTTGCGTCTCGCAATGGTCTGAAACAGAATAAGTCAGAGGCTGATCCCTTAACGTCCCTAATTATTTGCTCTGCAAAAATCTGTAGGGAACCTCGAAGACTGAAGATCCAGAGAAACATTATTTGCTTAGAAAATCTGTAGGGCACCGTGAGATACGTTAAACCTAACTAGGCGAAGACGGACGATCAGAGAGATTGGCTCTGGGTTGGAGGTGAGAGGTCAGGAAGAGCAGCCTATGTGCTCTAGAGGCAAAGGTGGCTGCGAAACTGGCAGTGATAAGAGAAAAAGTGCACTACAGCCCAGTCATCGTGTGACACGCAATGCATTAACGAATCACCCTGGTAACGGGAAATGGTATACTTGACATGACAACCAGAAGAAAGCTACAACTAAATCAAACACTCCTTAACTCAAGTCGCTATAAAAAACATCATATCAACTGTAAGATGATAAAGAGGAGAGAAAAAGCGTGCTTGGTGGTACAGCATGAAATTAATTTAAGATGAGCACGTAAACTAAAAGAACTGAGCAAAAAAGCACAACGACCTCGCACCATAATCGTTTCACATCATTGATTTGGGCATACAGTTGTAGGATCACAGAAGGCAATTAGGACATCACCAGAAGCCCACACTTCATCATTATCCACCAATTTCAGCCTTCAAACTGCAAGCTCCATGTTATATGCCAGCCAAATGTAAAAAGATTAATTCCACAACTATAAGAGAAGCATGACGGATTCTTTTGTACAGTAAATGACGCTCTCACTCGGCATCAGAACGGCCAGCTCGTGCCTCAAGGAACATTCGAACAGTGGAGTTTATATGAGACGGTTCAGCCATTGCACCATTACCATAGTCTCCGCAGGCAAGCCTCTTGTGAACAGGTGGGATCAGAGTCATCCCCAGCTCATCAACAGTCATGAGATGCTTCTCAGTGAAAGGGTTTGTCCACATGAATGTGTTCATAGCTGGAGCAATGAAGATAGGCTTAGTGTAGTCCCATGCTCGGATAATGCAAGTGAGAAGATTGTCACACTGTCCCCCTGCAATCTAAAAGAGTATCAAAACAAAGAACAAGTCAGATGATTTGTTGATAATAGGAATGAGAATCAATCTCGGATGAAATCTTCAACGTTTAGCAATTGAAAACGTGGCCAATTCAGGTACCAAGAGCCGGCGGTCACTCGGAAATTGATGAAGCTATACACAATTAATTATCATATTAAAAAACATAGCGTCAGGCATCTCATTTCAATCCCAGAAATCCCACACCTAGGAAACAGGCCACAGTTGCTCTCATTACTACCTTAACACATGAATATTCAAGACAACAAATCTCACAAGGACTGCACGTAATGAATACCTTGGCCAGTGTATTGGCGGAGAGTGGGGCAATGACCATTATATCAGCCCACCTTCGGAGTTCAATGTGAAGAACACTGTCACCAACCCTTTTCCAGCTACTCCATTCATCCTCATCAGTGTAGAGGGCCACTTCATTCGGGATTGATGATCTATCAACAAAATTCAATGCCGCCAGAGTAACAACAGCCTTGACCTCGGCCCATTCCGAGAATCCAACACAGAGGTTGCCGAACTTGATTGCAGCAACACTCCCACTTGCCGCAAGAAGTATCCGGGGCCTTCTCGGTGGTTGAATAACAGGTAGTGGCATCATGTTAGTGTCTCCAGGCTGCTCTGCAGCAAATTTCATAAAACCAGAGATGGGGAAACTGCAAAATGAGATGAAAAAAGACAAGATTTTTTTTGTCAGAGCAGTCTCGGAACTCTATGGGCAACAGGTTAATGTCATTTGATCCAAGCATATCTCGACTAGTTCATCACGAAAACTTGTACAAAATAGTCAAGATGTATGAAAAAAAATAATCTGAAATAACACTCTTTTGAAAAGAATATCCACATATTAGCTCTGCTCCAAAACTAATTCCTAACACTGTTTTGAAAAGACAATTTCTTTATTAATTAGGGCGTGTCTATCACTTTTGAAATCATCTCTCGAAAAGATGACGATTTCACCTATTACCCAACACCTACAAAATTCTAAGTGTTGGAGCATCATGGTTTCTCAGTTTAAGTTGAGGAGAAATCGTCTTTTCAAAGCACAAAATATGATTTCTCAGTTTCTTCCGAATTAGTGAGTGTTAGTTTAGAAATTAGTTTTGGAGCAAAGCTAATACGTGGATATATTTTTCAAAAAAGTATTATTTCAGATTTTTTTTAAAAGATAGGTTAGTGAGAGAAGGGGAGCTGGGTAGTGGGTTTTTGCACTTCTTCATAAGCCACCAAAAAAACAAGAGAATAGCACAGATATCTTCGGATCCTACCAATTGCTTCCCTCATAAAGAGCACATATCTTCAACACAAGCGTAATGTTCTGATTGTCCTTCTTTCGGAAGACAAACCACAGTATATATCAGGCACATTCTCCACAAAACTCTGAAGTACTATGGAATGGAGAATCGAAATACAAACGTATTTTTTTCACCCGTTCCAGAAAACTGCGGTCACTTTACATGGTCAAGACAACAGCAAGGGAATAAAATCGTGCAATCTTACAACTGGTCCCGTCATTGCTTACTATAAAAACAGTAACAGCATTCAAAAGCCTAACAGATTAATTTTGTGTACAGTAATTGTATCTATGAACGACGACTATTTAAAGAAAACCCAAGATCAGGGGGAACCAACCTTTCAGTCAAAAGAAACCGATCCTGAATTCTGACCTCAAGCGCCGGACTATAGCGGGAGGTAAAATCCGCCGTTCAACCCCGCAATTGCACGAGGATTTCTGAAGGCACTAATTTTGCGAAGGCGAGAGAAGCAAGGTAGAGAGAAGAATCGCGTCGCCCGGCAAGCGCTCTTCTTACTTTGGTAGCGGCACTGACGGGGAACTGTCTAGAGTGAAGAGGAGGGTAGCCGAGCAAGCGGCGACGACAAACTTAAAAAATGTTTCACCGTCCGTAAACGCCGATTTTTTAGTTAGGATAGTGCTCAAATTAATGAGTGCAGCTGAGGTGCCAGCGAAAATATGCAGTGTTGCATGTAATTTAACTTTTCCTTCTTGGAAATTTTATGAAACCCCACTATATTTTTTGCTAATTTATGAAATATCACTTTAGAAAAAGAAAGTCATGAAATATTATTGTATTTTTGCAAAAGTCTATAAAACATTACTATATCATTGATCAGAAATAAAAAAGATAAAAATACCTCTACTAATTAACAAAATACTTTTAAAGTATGCCCATAAGTGTTAAAAAATTCCCTAAAATTAAAAAAAAATCAAAATACTATAAAAATATAGATAAATATAAAAAATATTTACAATTTCATAAAAAATATTAAAATATCATAAAACATTGAAAAAAAGTAAATATTTCTTAGATTTTTTTCAAATTTATTAGTACCATAAAAAAGAATATAGGGTTTTGAACAAATAATTTATACTAATTTTTCTACAAAATTATACCAATTAATTACCATAATTTTAACCGTACATTTTAAATTATTTTTTCTACCAATGTAAATTATTTATTCAAAATAAATTATTTTAATTTTTAAATAATATTTGGAAAAAATAATAATTTACAATCTATTTTAAATATGACTTTATGACATTAATATAATTTATTTCAAATTTAAAATTTAAATTGATAAAAAAAGATAATTTGAAATGCATGGTACAATTATGGTAATTAATTGGTACAAGCTATGGAGTTTGATTGGTAGAAAAATTGGTATTAGTCATAATTTTTAACATAATTTATACCAATTTTTCTACCAATTATGTACCATAACTAGTACCAATTAATTTCTACCATACAATTTCAAATTATCTTTTTGAGTAAATTACTCAGAACCCCCTTAAGGATTCGGGATATTACAGTTAACCCCCTTGTGTTTATCATAATTATTGGTAACCACCTCAAGGTTAAGGTATCTTTGACTACGAGCCCCCAAACTATAACTCTGTTATCAGAAAGTTAACTACATGTTGATTTATCAACTTAATCACGTTAATAATGTCAGGCTGGACAACAAAACTACTTAATCAACATCGTCTAACTCTCTCTCGTCTCACTTTAGATGCATTTCCGAGGCAGGGTTGACATTTTTAGGAAAATAACAATGCTGATTAAGTAGTATTTTTTGTCCAGCCTGACATTATTAATGTGATTAAGCTGATAGGTCAACACGTAGTTAACTTCCTAATAACAGAGTTATAGTTTGGGGGCTCGTAGTCAAAGAACCCTTAACCTCGAGCTGGTAACCAGTAATTATGATAAACACAAGGGGGTTAACTGTAATATCCTAAATCCTCAAGGGGGTTCTGAGTAATTTACTATATCTTTTTTTATCAATTTAAATTATTTATTCGAATTAAGTTATATTATGTCATAGAGTCATCTGCAAAATAGAATATAATTTTTTTTAAATTCAAATATTAATTAAAAAATTAATTTTTTTGAATGAATCATTTAATTTGGTTGAAATATTTTTTAAAAAAAATGTATGGTAAAAATATATGGTAGTTTAATTGGTATAAATTATGGTAATTAAATGGTATAAATTATACTATATTGGTCTAAATTTGTAGAAAAATTAGTATAAATTATGTGTTTAAAACTCTATATTCTTTTTTCATAATACTAGATAATTTTGAAAAAAAAATCTAAGAAATATTTACTTATTTTTAATGTTTATGATATTTTAATATATTTATTATTATATATTTATCTATATTTTGTCTATTTTTTAATTTTTTGTGAATTTTAGTGAACGTTTTAACACTTATGGCCATATTGTGAACTTTGTAAAGTATTTTGTTAACTAGTAGAGATACTTTTATCTTTTTTGCTTTTGGTCAATGACATAGTGGCATTTAATGGACTTTTGCAAAAATATAGTGGCATTTCATGGCTTTCTTTTTTTAATTGGCATTTCATGAATTAGCCAAAAATATAATGGCATTTCATGAAATTTCACTATTATAAAAAAAGAAAGTCACAAAATGTCACTATATTCTCGTAAAAGTCCATGAAATGTAACTATAGTCATTTAGCAGATGGCAAAAAGACAAAAATACCCCTACTACTTAAAAAATACTTTTAAAGTTCAAATATGCCCCTAATAATTTAAAAAATCACAAAAAATTAAAAAATAGAATAAAAATAAAAAAACATCATTAAAAAATTTAAAAATTATAGAAATTGAAAAAAATGAAAATATCATAAAATATTAAAATAAATAAATATTTCATTTTTTAAAATTTATTTATCACCATAAAAATAATATTGTGTTCTAAACAAAAATTTATACCAATTTATACCAATTAAGTACCATAATTTATACTATATAAGTACCATAATTTTTACCACACGTTTTTATTATTTTCTTTCAATTAAATTATTTCCTCAAAGTAAATTATTTTATATTTTTAACTTATATTTAAAAATTTTAGTTTTTAAAATTTATGTTCTATTTTGCAGATAAATAGAAAATAATAATTAAAAAATATATGGTAAAAATTATGGTACTTATTTAGTATAAATTATGATACTTAATTGGTATAAATTATTTGTTAGAACACAATACTCTTTTTATGGTACTGAATAAATTTTTAAAAATGAAATATTTATTTGTTTTAATATTTTATGATCTTTTTATTTTTATTTCAATTTTTATATTTTTTTAAATATTTATATATTATTGTATATTTTTATTGTATTTTGATTTTTTAATGAATTTTTTAACACAAAGGCTCATATTGTGAACTTTAAAAATACTTTGTTAATTAGTAGGGTATTTTTATCTTTTTTCCATCTAGTCAATGACTATAGTCACATTCCATGAACTTTTACGTAAATATAGTTGTATTTTGTGACTTTCTTTTTTCTTAGTGACATTTCATGAATTAGCAAAAAACATAGTGGCATATCATGAAATTTCCCATTCGTTTTTTATAGTAGGCGGACTTGGGTTGTTCGTGCTTACATTTAGACTATATTAATATATGTTCTTCATTAATATATATTTGTGAGTTAGAAATCTCTTTTCATTTGTTTTCGTATTATCTTATATATGTACATGTGTTATTTTTAAATGAAAATATGTAACAATTAAATACGACATGATGTACTTTATCTTGTTTTTTTTTTTAAGTTCGTAGTTCAAATTTTACAAGTTTTATTTAATATATTATAAATATATGTTGTGAAAGTTATATTAATTTAATTCTAATTAATACTACATTTTAAATAATATACGTTAACATAATATCTTGAATTCTAATATGCTGGAACAAAATAAATATAAAACTATATTGTATATGTAATATTTATATTCAATAATTTAATGTTTATAGTTATAAACTAACTAGATCGATAGTTTAAAACAAAGACACAAAAAATAAAGCAATGTTGTATTGAGTAAACAAAAGATCATACAATCTCTAATATTTATAGACACAAGATTAAAAAAAATGAGAATTGTTATTTGAAGTAACCAAATTACTTTATAAAGTCACAGGCAGCCGACAATAGGCTACAAGCCCTCCAGCTGACTAGAGGCCAGAAACCTTGCAGCCAAACAACGACTATTGGCCCTGTAGCCATCCAACGGCTCTCTTTAAGGCTAGCCACTAGGCGGCCCAAATTTTGATTTTTTAAGTTATTCAACGATGCTTTTTCTCAACTACATCAGTGATGATATTATAAAGTTACACACCCTAATAATCACCTAATAAACTTTTAAAAGCACCGAAATCGTATTTTAAGGTTTGTGGTGAAGGTCTAAACCTCAAACCTTAAAAATCTGTCGAGTCAGTGGCGCATTATAATATATAAAATGAGTTAAAAAAATTACCCTACACCACACACCTTAAAACCCAACCTAGGAAAGTTAAAAACGTCAAGGGCTTATTTTATAGTTTATAGTGGAGGGTTTAGGGTCATACAAACCCTAAAAATCTACTAAGTTAGTGGTGACATTATAAAGTTCAGGATGAGTTAATAAAAAAGATTATCCTACACCACACACCCTAAAACCACCCTAGGAATGTCAAAAGCGTCGAAGGCTTATTTTAGAGTTTGTAATGAAGAGTTTAGAGTCTAACAACCTTACGAATCCGCCAAGTTAGTGACGACATTATAAAGTATCAAATGAGTTAAGAAAATATTACCCCACACCACAACCTAAAATCCACTCTAGGAAAGTTGAATGTCAAAGACAAACCGTAAAAACCACTCTAAGACAATTAAAACGTCAAAGAATGCACTTCAGGGTAGAACGCAACAGGCTACAATAGCTTGAGTGTTGGGCGGCTATATGGCCTCAGCCATTGGGCGGTTATATGGCCTCCAGCTGCTGGCGGCTACGCCAGTGGTAGCGGTTGGGAGGCTATCCAAGTCCCAGCCTCCTGTTAGCTGCTTCTTCTGCTTGAAAAAGGTGGATGCATGAAGTAATTTGGTGACTGCAAATAGAGTTTCAGTGAAATTAAACAAATCAGTATCATGTTGACTTAATGGACATGTAACTTCTTTTATCAAACAAAAAAAACAAAGTTTAAAATTTTCCATTTTTCAATTTTTGCTCAAGTTCGAAGCTACAAACCTAATATTGTTCTTTTACTTTGTCATTGTATTCAAGTGTTCCCATAAATTGACTTAAAAATAGAAAAAGAAAATCATTGCAAAAGATATGTTTCAAGAAAGAATCTTTTTGTCACTTGTATTATATTAACCTGTCACTTATGTTTTATTAACCTGTCACTTGTATTTTGTTAACCTATCCCTTGAATTTCATTAACTTGTCACTTATATTTGGTTAACCAGTCACTTGTATTTGTTAACTTTTCACTTGTATTTCATTAACTTGTGACTTATATTTAGTTAACATGTCACTTACATTTTGTTAGCATGTCACTTGTATTTCATTAACTTGTCACTTGTATTATGTTAACTTGAAACTTGTATTTTGTTAACATGTAACTTGTATTATATTAGCCTGTTACTTATGTTTCGTTAACCTGTCACTTGTATTTTGTTAACCTACCACTTGAATTTCATTAACTTGTCACTTGTATTTGATTAACCTGCAACTTGTATTTTGTTAACTTGTCACTTCTATTTCGTTGACTTGTGACTTATATTTGATTAACCGAATAACCGGTCACTTGCTTTTGTTAACATGTCACTTAACCTGTTATTTGTATTATGTTAACCTCAAACTTGTATTTTGTTAACATATCACTTGTATTCTGTTAACCTGTCACATGTATTTTGTTTACCTACCACTTGTATTTGGTTAACCATTAATTTGGAATTTGTAGTTATTGATGATGAGCTTGACTTATTTTGACGGTAAACAGCTTGTCGCTAAATTAGTGAGAACATTATTAGCTGCTATAGCAGTTGGTAAAAAACAAAACTTCAACTACTTCTATTATAAAAAAACAAATACTTGTTGTGTATTTTATATGAATCTTTGTTATTCTAATGTTTTTGTGATTTAAAAATCATTAAGGTTTATAATCTTGGGTTTGTAGTCTGAGGATTAAGGTCGTCCATAATCTGTTAAATCTTCTCTTATTACATTACCCTAAAAATAGAAAAATTAGAAGCTGAAATACCCCAAACCTAATTAACATTATAAAACCATTATTTAATGGAAATAATCCAAATATAAATCATTTCACGTACGCATGCAAACCCATGCATGAGAACGTTACGTAAAAATAGTCGTTTCACCATAAACGCTAAAACGCCTTTGAAACATGTGATCAAGCATGACCTTGTATGACCTTATAAAACTCAAACCAAATGGTCATACACTCATTATATGAATATATAAACATATTCCCTAGGCTATATTCAGTCAAAAACGCAAAATGCTCGGGAGTGCTCACGCACGCCCCTTAAAGCACGAAAAGCCCGGAGGAGTGCCGAGGTGGCACGAACTCCTATAAAATTAATTCTTAGAGTTCCTAAAATCATTATTAACCATCCTAAATAGAACACACGAAGTGGTTTCTCAAAATTCAACAAAAACCTCAGGAGTTTTTCTTAACGCTCCTTTTTGGCCCGGGAGTGTCCCGAAGCCCGTGAATTGTGTCATGAGTTAAAATAACCCCATATAACTCAATGTAACACCTTAGTATATCATAATTGACCTTAAACAATGTCTATAAACACTTGGGACTCATTGGAACAATTTATTTTCCAAAATGTCCTTAGAGCACAAAAACGTACTTTTCGGGTACCGAAAAAACACGTTTTACACATTTAACTTGTACAAATGACTAGCCACGAAATTATAACATTAAAAGGACCTAATTAAAAAATATTAATCAGGCAAGAACAAGGGTGACTCACCACCCCTAATGCTGCCGTTTTTGACCACAAAAAAATCACATTTTCAAGGTTTATCATCACTTTCTTAACTAATGTTGTCACTTTTTTCAACCTTGGCTGTCCCCATGTGTCATGGCCGACCATCTCTTGTCCCTTGGCACCCATTGTCAACAATTATCAGCTCTGATTGAAGACTTGACTAAGCTACCTCCTAAATTGACTAAAACCACCTAATACCACCTAACTTGGACTTTAACAAATCCTTGTCTTTTTTCCCTTCATTACTCACGCCAATCAGTCCCCCCATCCTTCATGACTGATTGTGTAAGTACTTCTTCTCCTCTCTTTTCTTCTTCTCTCCTAGATTCAAGCTCCAACAATGGAGGTTTAAGTTCTAACTCCATTTTATGTCAAAATTCCTAGCTAATTCTACAAAGCAAGAATCAAGTAGCAGATCTGTTCAAGAGGTCTGACTTCGAGAGAGATTCTGGAATTTTCAGTAAGTTATCTCGAAATCTTTCCAACATCAAACTTGTTCCTCTTCGAATTAGCTTTCCATACATATAAAGATCATTAATTTTCATGGTGTATTCCGTTCTGGGTGAACAAAAGAAGGCGAAGTGGTTCACAGCAGAGAATCTGTTCAATAGGTCTCAGTTCGGGAGATATTCTAAATTTTCCGTAAGTTTTCTCAAAATCTTCTCAACACCAAAGTTGTTGCTCTTTGAATTAGCTTTCCAACCGTATAAGGATCATTAGTTTTCGTGGTCATTTCAGTTCTGGGTGACCAAAACCGCAGAGAGTGCGCAATCTGGAAATTTCGGTAAGATATGGTGATCCTTATCTTCCTCCATATGGTGTCTATAATTAGTGCCGAATTCTAGAGCTTCTAAACCTATATTCTCTTCATCATTTCATGAAGGAAATCTATATCTACAATCATCTCAAGGTCTACCAAAAATTCCTTGAAAAAATCCTAAGGTAAACTCTTATAAAACTACTCCAAATACTATTTATAAATTCTTGTTAGAAGTCTAACAAATAGATCTCCAACATGTGTATAAGGAGGCCGAAAATACCTTCATCAAAATAGCATTTGGAGAGCTTGGAATTCAAGGAGAAATCAAGTACAAGAATTGTCTTGATTTAAGGAGTAAGTATATATAATTAAGGTTTATTAAGTTTAAGTTTGATTTAAGCTTCAAACTTTGATATAAAAATTTAGTGTAACCTTTAAATAAATTAAGGCCGAAAATATATGGATTATAATGTCAATAAATAATTTATAACATATAAGGTAAGATTATTACCTTAAGGTATAAATATGTGTCACAAAAATTAATTAGGATACACATATATTCAAACCGAAATATTTAAGGATTATTTGCTCTATTTTGAGTTTATAATCATTCTAAGTCATTAGCATAATTTTTGGAAGTGTTATATGGCTTATATACAATTATATGTATTTATTATAAGGTTTAAATCAAGTTTTAAAATCATATGGTAAATATTTATTTAAGGCCGAGCATAAAATGTTTAATTGGTGATTTTCGAAATATATAAGCATATTAACTTATATTATAATTTTGGGAATATTAGAAATAGCTACAAGTATTTATATGGCTAGTTTAATAAGTTATGTGGTTAAAATGTAAATTTTAAAAGGTTTGGTGTAAAACCGAGAAACACATAAGTTTATGGGTATATTAATCTATTAAGTGTGAAATTAGACTATGGTCAAAAATTGACCGAAAACTTTGAGTTAAAATGATTTATGACATGAAATATTAAGTTTATAAAAGTTATGGGGTGAATATATAATTTATAAGAGTTTAAATATAAAACAAGCTTTATATGGGGCGAATTCACAATTTGTGGAAATATAAGTGTCCACTTGGTTTTTAAGGAAATAAAACTATGTATTATAATGTATTTTGGAGTTCAATGTAAAGTTTAAGAAATAAATGAGGTTATAATATATTAACCGAAAAGTATGTTGTAATTATGAGATTAAAAATATTTGTAGGTCCTATATGGATATTTAAGATATTTAGGAAAGAAAATTATGATTTAAGGATTTATGAAATTAAAACTATATGATATACAGGCACAAGTAATTTACTTGTAAAAGAAATAATATTTTTGGGGTTAGTTTGAAATTAATAAAAGATATGGGAATAACATGTCCATGTATGACATGTAAATATAAATGGAGATTTATTAAGAGGTTATGTCATTTAGACAATTATATATATATATATATATATATAATATATATAACATAAATACATGTGTGTGAAATATATATATTTTAGATTTTCAAGTAAATCAAAAGGAAACGAGAATAAGTGATTAAGGGATTAAAACTATGGTTATATAGTTATAAGGAATTTAATTGTAACCAATAAATATTATTTATGGTTAAAAGAAGTACCTAAATATAAAGGAATAAACCTCACTTGAAATAATGAATATGAAATCGCTTCATGAAACAATAAAATTGTTATACGAGAGTTACATAAATTAACACTCTCAGATTAATCATATTCTAGGACATTGATTGACCAGACGTTGACCGGGAACTAAACAAGTACAGTCTACGGTGAACGGTATGGGATTCTTGCAACCTGTTGCCTACCGGATTACACCGGCTTGTGTGCTATCTGTTGTTTGAAATAACGACCAAGATAATTATTGTTTTTTTTTTGATAATTACTGGATATCCAGTTACAATGGCAATACTACGGCATGAAGCCCTTCTCGCCAGAAAAAAGAACAGAAAAAATACAATCACTTATCAAATAGCAAATGAAACAACTGATTTGAAGATAAAATAACATGAGCAGGGAGGTGCACCGATTGACGACTCCACTCCCAACTTAACCGCTTCACAGAATCCACTGCCTCTGCCCACGGTCGCGCTTCATTACGAAACAACAAATTATTCCGCTTGTTCCAGATCATCCAGATTGCATGAAAGAAAGTACTCGTCCAGAGGAGATATTTTTTCGAAGTACCCAACACTCCAACCCAAGCGTGAAAAGCCTCAATCGGATACTGCGGAAAAACAAAATGCATGCCCCACCAGTCAAACAGCATAGCCCATAAGCGCCTTGTTTCAACACAGTGCAGGAATAGGTGATCGGCTGTTTCAGCTGCTCGTCTGCAGAAAACACATCTTAGCTGCCCAATAGGGATTAAATTCCTGGCAAAGAGGATATCCTTAGTTTGCAGGCGCCCATGAAGAAATAACCAGACCAAAAATTCAATCCTTGGTGGAGCAAAATTATGCCAGAAAGCTTTACACCAGGATAATGTTGCAGAAGGCCTCAACTCTAGCGCTGCATCATAAAAGCTTTTCACCGTGTATACACCATCTTTTGCAGCAACCCATGACAGCGTGTCATCGTCATTCATATCCGCCGGTCGTGCTTGATTTATAACCTGCATCATATGATCCACTTGCACCCGTTCATATAAGAATAGTGGCCTGCGCCATAAAATGTTCCATGTCCATTCCAATCCATTCCAGCCTCCCATGTCAATAATACGGGCATGTTTCTGATACCAAGATAATTATTGTAAAATGTTGTTTTACTCTTGTGCACCGTTGTATTATTTTATGCGCGTGAATGATGCTAACTACAACGTGTATGTCCCACGCATACAACACTACAATACCAGTGGATTAAATACCTGTGTTTTATTATACCGAGAACTTGTACTCAAGTCTCTCACTAACTTCACTTTACAACAAACGTCATTATCCTAAACGTGATAACTGACAGTACAAATTTCGTTCTTGATTAATGTCCTTGTATGACACCTAACAATTCTACACTACGAGAACGAGGAACCCAGTTGGATCTGGCCATGCATGCTACGGGAGTTGTACCTGTCTCAGGTCGTCTCCTATTCAATTTATGTCGCGACGGGAGTTCTGGGTGCACTATGTCACTTACCGGCTGCGTACCGGAACAGTTCTAGAGTTCAGGGTGCATTATGTCACTCACCGGCTGCGTACCGGAACAGTTCAAGTGGAGGGGAAGACTTCATTCCTCTCGAGGGTTCGATTCCCACATCTCTTAAGTACAGGAACTAACTACGTTATCTTCTGGGGGACTAATTACCCACCTTTCTTTTAGCGAGGTCAATATACCTTCACTATATTGACATACTCTTATACATCTGTCAGTCCCGTCGTGCGGACCCGACTATTATCAAATGATTACGGTTCATCTAACTTGACCTTCTGAAGTCTTGTTTTATGTGACATTATTGTCCTTGTATGGATACTTGTTATTATCATACTATGCTTGTTTACAGCTTTACAAAAATGAACTGCATGTATTCGACAAAGTAGTTGGTGTGGCCCGGTAGCCGGTGGGCTGCACGTTTTCCATACCAGCATTGTTTGCTGAGCCCCTTTGGGGGCACCCCCATTTTTCAGGTACCTGAAGTAGAGAAGATTACCACACCGAGTGTAGGTGGGGTAGATTCAAGCTATGGGAGTCTCCTACTAGTTATTCGTTTTATTTGATTATTGTACCTTTGAGTTGATTCCTAGTATCTCGGGTTGTATTCGTATTCAGACCGTGACTTTTGGAGATTGTATTTGGATTTAGCCTTGTTGGTCACAAGGGTGGCCAACGGCATTGTAATACCGCCCGGTTATTGTATTTATTTCCGCTGTAGTTTATGTTTTATTGGGAGTGATCGTCGCACAGGTTATTGGATTTCGGGTTGGGGTGTTACAAAAGTGGTATCAGAGCGTAGTTACGCTCTGGATACAAGGATACACCGAGATTAGGATTTCTAAGACTATAGGTTACGGGTTGAGTGATAGTATAGAAAGGAGTTAAGTTAGTTTTTACTTAGACTACTATCCAAGACCAAGATTGTGACCACAGTATCTAATATACCTCAACATCCTGCAGATGTCAGGAAGAGGAGGACGCCGCTGACAGACAACTGAGGATTCGCCTGTCAGGCTGGCAGATATTGCTACACTGATAGCTCAGGCATTTGCACAGGCGGGGGTTGCGCAGCAGCAGCTACCTCCACCACCACCACCACCCAGAGAGAAGGATTGGGTGAAGAGTTTGGCCGATCTCAGGCCAACTGCATTCAAGGGGCAGACTGACCCTGCACACTTAGAGACCTATATCATGGAAATGGAAACAGCGTTCGAGACACTAGCCGTCCCACCTAGGGACAAGGTAAGGCTCGCTGCCTTCTACCTGAAGGATGCTGCTAGGGATTGGTGGAATATGGTTAAGGCCGACCACCTGGATGACCCAGCTTTCACTTGGGGACACTACACTGCACTACTGAGGGGCAAGTACTACCCGGCCCACACCAGGATGGTGAAGACTAGGGAGTTTGATGCGCTGGAACAAACTGGAAAGATGTCAGTGGATGAATACTATGCGAAGTTTACTTCGCTACTCCGACTACTACCCGGAATAGGATACTCGGACCAAGTGTTGGTCGACCGGTTCTATGGGGGACTGAGCCCTCGACTCCAGTTTGGGATGGGACCAATCATTCCCACCAGCTTACAGGTAAAACAGGAGAGACATAAACCAGTCGAAATATTATTACCTACTTTACCCCGTCATGGGAGATTTGGAGACTGATACCTTGAGATTTCAGGAATGTTACCATGCTGCCTCCATTGGGGAGATTACATGCAAAAGAAGGGATGCTTTGAGCTCCCAAAAGAGAAAGGACGGACCTGGCAGCGAGGATGCCAAGCAGGGAAACTCCAACAGAAGGAACAAACCCTTTCAAAAAGGCCAGGGGTCCTATCAAGGAAAGGGGAACCAGACTACTGGGAACCCCCAATCAGGAACCCACGGAGCAACAAACTCACAGAAAACCTACCCATCTAAGGGTAGGCACTTTATCCAAACAGTTAAATTTGAAACTTATGTGATTACTTCAGTACCGTTGGGATATATAATTGACCTCGATTGTAATAGGTTCTAGACATGGCTCAAACACGGGCCAGAGAGTTGTCCGCCACTTCAACTGTAGACAATGTGGAAAGGATCACCCCGGGGTGGACTGCCAAGGGGAGAAAGTCCAGTGCCGCCACTGTCAGATATATGGACATCGTGCCTTCGAGTGTATCCGAAACCCGGAGAGCAGGAACTACCGCCCGAGAGCAAGGGCAAACACCGGCCACAAGAATGGAGCCAGCGATACTCGCCCTCCACCAACAAACCAAACTCAGGGAAATAAGGGCAAGGGCCCAGCATCGGGACCCGCCCTGCATGTCATGGACCGCTCAGATGAAGCTGGTACTTCTACTAACCCAGGTAATTCTAAACCCATACGAACATGTCATTGAGCAGTGAATGTTGTGAACGAGTGCTTGCATGCCTTAAGTGCCTAACTGAGTAGGAAAGAATTAGCAAGACTCACTAGTAGAATTTTAAACCACGTAGGAAGCTATAAGATATGCTTTCCTATCCCCTCACCGCCCTCCCTGGAAGAAAACATTATCAAAGCACAAGAACCAGGGAACGGACAATGTAAGGTTATCCAACCAGGGTTAATACTACTCAAAGAATACCTAACGCCGGAAACACAAATTGCAATCATCAGAAGATGTCAAGAACTGGGAGCAGGACCAGGAGGGTTCTACACTCCCGAATTTCCAGGAGGATCAAAAATGAAGCTGAAAATGATGTGCTTAGGAAAGGATTGGAATCCTTACTCAAAGACCTACCAGGATACAAGAAATGGAGATGGAGCGCAAGTACCAAAAATCCCAGAAGAATTTTTACAAATTGTGGAACAAGTTAATACAGCTCAACAGCTAGAAGAAGATCCAGTTCCCAATCTAAGGGCTGATCTATGTATCATCAACTTCTATGAAGAAGGAGGCCGTTTAGGACTACATCAGGACAATGATGAAACACAAGGGTCCCTTGAACAGGGGATACCAGTATTATCTATGTCAATTGGAGATGACGCAGAGTTCCTTTATGGCGAGCAGAAGCGTGTGGACCTTGCAAAGAAAATCATATTGAAGTCAGGAGATGTTTTAATAATGGGTGGAAAGTCAAGATTGTTATAACATGGAATTAAAAGGATTAAGATGAACTCAGCACCTTCGACAGTGATAAACACCACCCACATGAGACCAGGAAGATTAAG
Source organism: Limonium bicolor (assembly GCA_023374045.1). Lineage (NCBI taxonomy): Eukaryota > Viridiplantae > Streptophyta > Magnoliopsida > Caryophyllales > Plumbaginaceae > Limonium > Limonium bicolor. The sequence goes on along the minus strand of CM041778.1, from coordinate 69,166,463 downwards.
TTTGACTTTTAGAAAATACTAGTATTGTAATTGTCTTAGACAACTGAAAGGAGGTCATCTCATCAATGAAGCATTGTCGTTATGTCTTTCGACCTTCATCATATGTCAAAGTACTTACCCAGATTCTGTTGTTAGGTTGTGCTAAGGAGACGGAAGGTGCCTTAAGTATACTTACTGAGGAGGAGGCCAGCAAGGGCGGCACGATCCTCACTGGTACCTTTCTTGTCAATGGAGTGGCTGCATTAGTACTGTTCGACTCCGGAGCCTCACATACATTCGTTTCGCCTTCGCTTGCGGGGAAGTTGGGGCTAGACACTGTAGAGTTACCTGATTTTAAGGTGGCACTCCCGTCTAAGGAGAAGGTCAGTTGCACTCGTCTTTATAGAGGAGCCACTATCCGTATTAAGGAGGAGGAATTTCCCATTGACCTAACTGAGTTCAGAGGTCTAGGATTCGACGTTATAGCTGGGATGGATTGGTTGGGGCGGCACAGAGGCCGCATTCTTTGCGCAGAGCGCAGGCTGTTACTTAAGAGCCCATCAGGAGTGACAGTGTCTTACCGCTAGAGCCCTAGAGCACCATCAATAAAAGTGATATCTGCTATGTCCATGTACAAAGAAATCAAGAAGCAGAAGGAAGTATATTTATGCTATGTTCAGGATGTAGAGCACGACCCAGATTTTGACCCAGATATGCCAGTGGTGTCAGAATTTCCAGATGTTTTCCCAAAGGAACTTCCAGGCTTACCGTCATCCAGAGAGGTAGAGTTCTCCATCGAATTACTACCAGGTACCGGTCCCATAGCTAAGGCACCGTACCGTATGGCACCAGCAGAGATGGCTGAGTTGAAGGAACAGTTGGAAGATTTATTAGACAAGGGATACATACGACCAAGCGTATCGCCTTGGGGAGCACCGGTTCTTTTGTGAAGAAGAAGGATGGTAGCCTTCGGTTATGCATCGATTACAGAGAGCTTAATGCAGTGTCAGTGAAGAACAAATATCCACTACCACGAATTGATGATTTGTTCGATCAGTTAAGAGGAGCAAAAGTGTTTTCAAAGATCGATTTGAGATCAGGATACCATCAGATACCTATCAGGGAGCAAGACAGGGAAAAGACGGCATTCAGAACACGATATGGCCACTACGAGTTTACAGTTATGCCTTTTGGCTTGTCAAACGCACCTACAGTCTTCATGGACTTAATGAACAGATTATTCAGAGAGCAGTTGGACAAGACCGTAGTCGTATTCATCGATGATATCCTAATTTATTCAAAGTCTAAGGGAGAGCATGAGAGTCACCTCCGACGTGTACTCGAGATCCTAAGGGAGAACCAGCTTTATGCTAAGTTCTCCAAATGTGAGTTTTGGCTAGATCGAGTTTCCTTTTTGGGACATGTTATATCGGACGCTGGGATCGCAGTGGATCCAGCAAAAATAGAAGCAGTTCGCACCTGGCCCAGACCAAAGACAGTGACCGACATTAGGAGTTTCCTTGGTTTAGCAGGTTACTACAGAAGGTTCGTCAAAGACTTCTCCAGAATCGCAAAACCGATGACAAGTTTAATGAAGAAAGACGCGCCATTCACATGGACTGAAGAATGTGAAACCTCATTTCAGCTTTTGAAGGATGCTTTGACATCAACACCAGTTTTGACTATACCGGAAGGCACAGAGGGTTATGAAGTTTACTGTGATGCATCAGACAGGGGATTAGGGTGCGTACTCATACAGAATGGGAAGGTAGTCGCCTACACTTCCCGACAGCTGAAGAAACATGAAGAAAATTACCCTACACATGACTTGGAGCTTGGAGCAATTGTATTTGCATTGAAGATCTGGCGCCACTACCTGTATGGTGTCCAGATGACCGTATACTCGGATCACAAAAGTTTGAAGTATGTATTCACCCAGAAGGAGTTAAACATGAGACAAAGGAGATGGGTTGAATTTCTCAAGGACTACGACATCGATTTGCAGTACAAAGAGGGAAAAGCTAATGTAGTAGCAGACGCATTGAATCGACGAGCACATTCCTTGAATGCCATTGTGGCTAGCTCGAGTCTTATAGACGACATACGTAGCGCACAGCAGAATGATCAGCGAATGATGGAGATTTGTCAGAAGTTGTCTGATGGAACTTTGGAAGGAGGGAAGTATGAGTTTCAGCTACATGATGATGGGCTAATCAGATTAAAGGGCAGATTGTGTATTCCCAGAGACAGCACAGATATAAAAGAGCATATTCTTCGAGAGTCCCACACTTCTTCCACATCTGTCCATCCAGGAGCTTCTAAGATGTACAAAGATCTAAAGAGGTATTTCTGGTGGAGTGGTATGAAGGGCGACGTGACAGAATATGTGATCCGATGTCTCACTTGCCAGAAAGTGAAATTCGAACATAGACGACCAGGAGGCATGATACAGTCTATGCCAGTTCCTGAATGGAAGTTTTATGATATCTCTATGGACTTCGTGGTGGGACTACCACCTACGAGAGGAGGACTAAATATGATATGGGTTGTTGTTGATCGACTGACTAAAGTTGCTAGGTTTATTCCGATGAAAGACACTTGGAAAGTGCCAAAGTTGGCAGAACTATTTGAGAAGGAGATTATCAGACATCATGGAGTACCAAAGACTATTGTTTCAGATCGAGATACTAGATTTCTCTCACGATATTGGCGAGCTACTCGCGAAGCACTTGGAACTGAATTGAAGCTTAGCACAACATTTCATCCTCAGACAGATGGTCAATCAGAGAGGACTATTTAGACCCTAGAGGACATGCTACGAGCATGTGCCTTGGATTTTCAGGGTAGCTGGATAGATAGGTTACACCTGATTGAGTTTGCATACAATAACAGCTATCACGCCTCTATACAGATGTCACCTTTTCAAGCACTATATGACAGACCATGCCGCACACCATTGTGCTGGGACGAGTCTAGTGAGACCGTCATCATTGGGCCTGAGTACTTGGAGCAAGTCCAGGCAGAAGTACAACAAATCAGAAATAATATGAAAGTAGCACAGACAGACAGAAATCGTATGCTGATGAGAGACGACGAGACCTTGAGTTCGCAGTTGGCGACCAGGTATTTCTACGAGTATCTCCCATGAAGGGTGTATTCAGATTTGGACAGAAGGGCAAGCTAAGCCCGAAGTTTGTAGGACCCTACGCTATCACAGAGCGGGTGGGTCTTGTGGCATATCGACTAGATTTGCCAGCAGAGTTGGGCAAAGTACACAATGTTTTTCACGTGTCTCAGCTTAAGAAATACATGCCTCATCCTTCTCATGTTCTACAACCAGAGACACTATCATTAGAACCAACAATGCGGTATGTGGAAACACCACAACGAATCTTAGATAGAAAGACACGAGAGACTCGAAACAAGTCTGTGAGCCTCGTAAAGGTTCTTTGGTCGAACCACGATGTTGAAGAGGCCACATGGGAACTAGAAGCGGATATGCGAGCAAAGTTTCCCTCTATATTTACCGACTAGACACTTTAGTCTAGGGTACGTGGGCGTACCCCTCTTTTTGGGGGGGTAGAGCCTTTTTCGTTTGTGAGTTTATTATGCATCATGTTGCACTTCTGTGCAATTCTATGACACCTTGTCTTGTATGTGTTCTTGTGTAACACTGTATTTGAATGTACTTTGTACTTCTACTTGCTGATGTGTACTTCGTTACACTACAATGGAAAGTTTATGTGCACTACACGGCACTATTTGATATGAAATGTGATTGTGTCTATTACATTACACTATATTGTAGGTATATGATATGACCTTCCAAAGTATTCCTGTTGTGTTTGATGTACACTATGAACTTAGGAATATAGAGACTTGGGACTTTATCCCTAAAAACTAGACTGAGTTGTGGATACTTAACGGAACTGGATTCCCCCACAACCTTATAAATTTAGATATGAGACTTCGGGGCGAAGTCCTTTTTAAGGGGGGTAGATTGAAATACCCCAAACCTAATTAACATTATAAAACCATTATTTAATAGAAATAATCCAAATATAAATCATTTTATGTACGCATGCAAACCCATGCATGAGAACGTTACGTAAAAATAGTCGTTTCACCATAAACGCTAAAACGCCTTTGAAACATGTGATCAAGCATGACCTTGTATGACCTTATAAAACTCAAACCAAATGGTCATACACTCATTATATGAATATATAAACATATTCCCTAGGCTATATTCAGTCAAAAACGCAAAATGCTCGGGAGTGCTCACGCACGCCCCTTAAAGCACGAAAAGCCCGGAGGAGTGCCGAGGTGGCACGAACTCCTATAAAATTAATTCTTAGAGTTCCTAAATCATTATTAACCATCCTAAAGAACACACGAAGTGGTTTCTCAAAATTCAACAAAAACCTCAGGAGTTTTTCTTAACGCTCCTTTTTGGCCCGGGAGTGTCCCGAAGCCCGTGAATTGTGTCATGAGTTAAAATAACCCCATATAACTCAATGTAACACCTTAGTATATCATAATTGACCTTAAACAATTTCTATAAACACTTGGGACTCGTTGGAACAATTTATTTTCCAAAATGTCCTTAGAGCACAAAAACGCACTTTTCGGGTACCGAAAAAACGCGTTTTACACATTTAACTTGTACAAATGACTAGCCACGAAATTATAACATTAAAAGGACCTAATTAAACAATGTTAATCAGGAAATAACAAGGGTGACTCACCACCCCTAATGCTTCCGTTTTTGACCACAAAAAAAATCACATTTTCAAGGTTTATCATCACTTTCTTAACTAATGTTGTCACTTTTTTCAACCTTGGCTGTCCCGATGTGTCATGGCCGACCATCTCTTGTCCCTTGGCACCCATTGTCAACAATTATCAGCTCTGATTGAAGACTTGACTAAGCTACCTCCTAAATTGACTAAAACCACCTAATACCACCTAACTTGGACTTTAACAAATCCTTGTCTTTTTTTCCCTTCATTACTCACGCCAATCAGTCCCCCCATCCTTCATGACTGATTGTGTAAGTACTTCTTCTCCTCTCTTTTCTTCTTCTCTCCTAGATTCAAGCTCCAACAATGGAGGTTTAAGTTCTAACTCCATTTTATGTCAAAATTCCTAGCTAATTCTACAAAGCAAGAATCAAGTAGCAGATCTGTTCAAGAGGTCTGACTTCGAGAGAGATTCTGGAATTTTCAGTAAGTTATCTCGAAATCTTCCAACATCAAACTTGTTCCTCTTCGAATTAGCTTTCCATACATATAAAGATCATTAATTTTCATGGTGTATTCCGTTCTGGGTGAACAAAAGAAGGCGAAGTGGTTCACAGCAGAGAATCTGTTCAATAGGTCTCAGTTCGGGAGATATTCTGAATTTTCCGTACGTTTTCTCAAAATCTTCTCAACACCAAAGTTGTTGCTCTTTGAATTAGCTTTCCAACCGTATAAGGATCATTAGTTTTCGTGGTCATTTCAGTTCTGGGTGACCAAAACCGCAGAGAGTGCGCAATCTGGAAATTTCGGTAAGATATGGTGATCCTTATCTTCCTCCATATGGTGTCTATAATTAGTGCCGAATTCTAGAGCTTCTAAACCTATATTCTCTTCATCATTTCATGAAGGAAATCTAGATCTACAATCATCTCAAGGTCTACCAAAAATTCCTTGAAAAATTCCTAAGGTAAACTCTTATAAAACTACTCCAAATACTATTTATAAATTCTTGTTAGAAGTCTAACAAATAGATCTCCAACATGTGTATAAGGAGGTCGAAAATACCTTCATCAAAATAGCATTTGGAGAGCTTGGAATTCAAGGAGAAATCAAGTACAAGAATTGTCTTGATTTAAGGAGTAAGTATATATAATTAAGGTTTATTAAATTTAAGTTTGATTTAAGCTTCAAACTTTGATATAAAAATTTAGTGTAACCTTTAAATAAATTAAGGCCGAAAATATATGGATTATAATGTCAATAAAATAATTTATAATATATAAGGTAAGATTATTACCTTAAGGTATAAATATGTGTCACAAAAATTAATTAGGATACACATATATTCAAACCGAAATATTTAAGGATTATTTGCTCTATTTTGAGTTTATAATCATTCTAAGTCATTAGCATAATTTTTGGAAGTGTTATATGGCTTATATACAATTATATTTTATTATAAGGTTTAAATCAAGTTTTAAAATCATATGGTAAATATTTATTTAAGGCCGAGCATAAAATGTTTAATTGGTGATTTTCGAAATATATAAGCATATTAACTTATATTATAAATTTTGGGAATATTAGAAATAGCTACAAGTATTTATATGGCTAGTTTAATAAGTTATGTGGTTAAAATGTAAATTTTAAAAGGTTTGGTGTAAAACCGAGAAACACATAAGTTTATGGGTATATTAATCTATTAAGTGTGAAATTAGACTATGGTCAAAATATTGACCGAAAACTTTGAGTTAAAATGATTTATGACATGAAATATTAAGTTTATAAAAGTTATGGGGTGAATATATAATTTATAAGAGTTTAAATATAAAACAAGCTTTATATGGGGCGAATTCACAATTTGTGGAAATATAAGTGTCCACTTGGTTTTTAAGGAAATAAAACTATGTATTATAATGTATTTTGGAGTTCAATGTAAAGTTTAAGAAATAAATGAGGTTATAATATATTAACCGAAAAGTATGTTGTAATTATGAGATTAAAAATATTTGTAGGTCCTATATGGATATTTAAGATATTTAGGAAAGAAAATTATGATTTAAGGATTTATGAAATTAAAACTATATGATATACAGGCACAAGTAATTTACTTGTAAAAGAAATAATATTATTTGGGGTTAGTTTGAAATTAATAAAAGATATGGGAATAACATGTCCATGTATGACATGTAAATATAAATGGAGATTTATTAAGAGGTTATGTCATTTAGACAATTATATATATATATAAATAACATAAATAATACATGTGTGTGAAATATATATATTTTAGATTTTCAAGTAAATCAAAAGGAAACGAGAATAAGTGATTAAGGGATTAAAACTATGGTTATATAGTTATAAGGAATTTAATTGTAACCAATAAATATTATTTATGGTTAAAAGAAGTACCTAAATATAAAGGAATAAACCTCACTTGAAATAACGAATATGAAATCGTTTCATGAAACAATAAAATTGTTATACGAGAGTTACATAAATTAACACTCTCAGATTAATCATATTCTAGGACATTGTTTGACCAGACGTTGACCGGGAACTAAACAAGTACAGTCTACGGTGAACGGTATGGGATTCTTGCAACCTGTTGCCTACCGGATTACACCGGCTTGTGTGCTATCTGTTGTTTGAAATAACGACCAAGATAATTATTGTAAAATGTTGTTTTACTCTTGTGCACCGTTGTATTATTTTATGCGCGTGAATGATGCTAACTACAACGTGTATGTCCCACGCATACAACACTACAATACCAGTGGATTAAATACCTGTGTTTTATTATACCAGAACTTGTACTCAAGTCTCTCACTAACTTCACTTTACAACAAACGTCATTATCCTAAACGTGATAACTGACAGTACACATTTCGTTCTTGATTAATGTCCTTGTATGACACCTAACAATTCTACACTACGAACGAGGAGCCCAGTTGGATCTGGCCATGCATGCTACGGGAGTTGTACCTGTCTCAGGTCGTCTCCTATTCAATTTACGTCACGACGGGAGTTCTGGGTGCACTATGTCACTCACCGGCTGCGTACCGGAACAGTTCTAGAGTTCGGGGTGCATTATGTCACTCACCCTGCGTACCGGAACAGTTCAAGTGGAGGGGAACTTCATTCCTCTCGAGGGTTCGATTCCCACATCTCTTAAGTACAGGAACTAACTACGTTATCTTCTGGGGGACTAATTACCCACCTTTCTTTTAACGAGGTCACTATACCTTCACTATATTGACATACTCTTATACATCTGTCAGTCCCGTCGTGCGGACCCGACTATTATCAAATGATTACGGTTCATCTAACTTGACCTTCTGAAGTCTTGTTTTATGTGACATTATTGTCCTTGTATGGATACTTGTTATTATCATACTATGCTTGTTGTACAGCTTTACAAAAATGAACTGCATGTATTCGACAAAGTAGTTGTGTGGCCCGGTAGCCGGTGGGCTGCACTTTTCCATACCAGCATTGTTTGCTGAGCCCCTTTGGGGGCACCCCCATTTTTCAGGTACCTGAAGTAGAGAAGATTACCACACCGAGTGTAGGTGGGGTAGATTCAAGCTATGGGAGTCTCCTACTAGTTATTCGTTTTATTTGATTATTGTACCTTTGAGTTGATTCCTAGTATCTCGGGTTGTATTCGTATTCAGACCGTGACTTTTGGAGATTGTATTTGGATTTAGCCTTGTTGGTCACAAGGGTGGCCAACGGCATTGTAATACCGCCCGGTTATTGTATTTATTTCCGATGCAGTTTATGTTTTTATTGGGAGTGATCGTCGCACAGGTTATTGGATTTCGGGTTGGGGTGTTACAGAAGCCTTAGTTAAAAAATATACTAACACATTTTATATGGTTACTTTGAGAAATGAAGTGAGTACAAGCACAAGAATTACAAAACAGAAGTGTTATCTGCAATCACCAAATTACTTCATCTAGTCACAAAAATACTTCATACAGTCACTTTTTCATGCATAGGAGGCAGCTATCAAAAGTAGGCTACAAGCCCCAAGTTAGAGCACCCACATCCGGCTGGCGGCAAAAAGCCCCTACAACCGCCAGGGGAAGGGTCAGCCGTTGGGCGGCCCTAATTTTATTGAGTTATTTAAGTCAATGACGACATTATAAAGTATAACATAAGTTAAAAAGAAAAGATAACTCTAAACACTACCATAGAAAAGTTAAAAATGTTTGAAGGCTTATCTTAGCGTTTGTAGTGAAGGGATTAGGGTCTAACGACCTTAAACCCTAGACCACAAACTCTAAAAATCAGTGAAGTTAGTGGTGACATTACAAAGAATAGAACAAGCTAAAAAAAAGATCACCCTACACCAAAAACCCTAAAACCACTCTATGAAAGTTAAAAATGTCAAGGCTTATCTTAGGGTTTGTAGTGGAGAGATTAGGGTCTAACGACTCTAAACCACAAACCCTAAAAAACCGCCGAGTCAGTGGCAACACTATAAATTATAAAGCGAGTGAAAAAAAAGATTACCCAACACCACAAACCCGAAAAACCATTTTAGCAAAGTTAAAACGTCAAAGGCTTATTGTTGTGTCAGTGGCGACATTATAAAATATATAATGAGTTGAAAAAATATTACCCTACACCACAAACCCTAAAACCACCTAGGAAAGTAAAAAACATCGAAGGCTTATTGCCAAGTCAGTGGCGACATCTCAAAGTATTTGACGAGTTAAGAAAAAAGATTAACCTACCTCACACACCCTAAAAACCACTAGATTGTCGTAGCAAGTTTTCCTAGGTAGTATTCCCTAGGTTATCGAACCAAAAGAGGTTATGTCTAGTTTAAGTCTTTAATCTAACTAACTAAAAAACTAAGAAAAAATAACAATAATAAATTGGGGGTTTGAATGCAGAAACTAAACAATTAATTAAACTAAAAGCAATTAAAAATGTTCTTCTAGCAAATCTAAAAGGTGAATCTGGTTTACTACTTCTCCCCAGTTTATCAATTCTCTTTCTGAGTGTTTTCTAAATTCTAGAGTGCAACCTCAGATCTAAATTAATCTTAAACCGGTCTCCCGCAAGATAGATCCTTACTAGCAATTTCCAAATCCATACTCTCGTTACGAATTTACAAACTAACTAGTACCGTTAAAGATTCATTTGGTTTCTAGACAAATAATCCTGAGGAATTTCCATCTCTAGTTTCACTGGTAATACTCCTATGGTCTAATGACCGCCACAGTTCTCACTTGTAAGCAATTCATACCAAATAAACTCAAGCAATAATTAATCATAAGAGAATTCAATAATAAACAAGGAATAAAACTGCTATCTGAATAGAATTTGTATATAACAACTCAGGAAGAAAAATAATAAACTAATTGTCCATAGCAAACCAGAATTCTAATGACTACTCAGACATATGAGACAAAGAAATAAGAACAATGATAAAGAGACAAAAAAACATCATCTAGTTGTTGTAGAACCGATGACGAATCCGGTCATTGTCTCTGCTCTGGTCTGTCTGCGTTGTTGTCCCTGTCTTCTTGTCTGACTTACTAGGGTTTGGATTTTTCCTACTCGTCTCAATCCCGTCTCGTAATATCTCTGACAATTGATCCCGATCTTTTCTTTTATACTGCCACCGTCTTCTTCCATCTCGTTCAAGTCTACGCCTCAAAGTCTGCGCCTCTGAATTTTGTTTGTGAATTTTATGTCCGTTTGAAACAAGTGATCCACATACATGTGCATGGCGCAGCGACCAGGTCTGTTCTCGGCGGCTCGTCCTCGTGGGAATGATGGTTCCATGTGGATTTCTTCTGCAGTTCAAGATTGCGGCCCAATAGCCTGCGCCTCTCCTCTCAATTAACACACGCAAACAACATCTTGCTTGGTCCGGGTATTTTTCATACCTACAAACCTGGACCATTACTGAATTTAGACGGCAGCTTCCGTTATTTTGTGGTACAGGTTTGTAAATCAAGACACAAACCCGGACCACTTCTAAAATAAGGTAGTAGCTTTTGTCTCGAATTGGTCTGGGTCTAAAAATCCGGACAAAGACCCGGACCACCCCTGAATTAGCCCAGAAAGCTTGTTTGTGCATCGGTTTAGCCCCGTCTTGATCGTTAAGCTTGTGACATGCGTTTCTAGACCGATTTCTTCATATTTTTGTCTGTTTAATCATAAAACCACATGTGAGGAATAATATAAACATTTAACATATTTACGTACTTAAGTGGGGAAACATATAACATTATATATAACTTAAATAATAAACAATAAAACATATAAACATAGATAAATTCCCCACTTACCAGTCCACCACTTGCTAGATGATATTTAGTGCTCCATAGAAGTCCACAATCTGTCACGTGACCCGAGAAAATATATTTTTTCTTGTTTTCTGCGCCAATCCACCACCATTAAAGCTTCACTTGATCTTACCATTCTTTATTATCCTAACTCACCACAAAAGGGTTTGTAAAATAAAAAACTAGATTTTACTTCAAAATGTGAATGATGCACCGGATTTTTCAAGACTCAAGATCTCTTTCCACAACACATCATCATTGAAATACCCCAAACCTTAATTATATTAATTAATCATGACTTAATTAAATTAAAGAGTTAATCAATGGTTAGTTATTGATTAATAATGCTAAAATATGCCTTAATAACATTGAGAAACAATTTAAGATCGTAGAAAGAAAAAATATGCTTTGGGATCATTTAAGGCAAAAAACGTGCCTTAAGAAACTTAAAGAATTATGTAACCTCAATTAGGGTCCAAAGTGGATTCCTAAGCCTTATATCTAAGGTATGATTAAGATAAAACCATTACCAAAGTAAACAAACTCTAGAATGAGTTAAAACACAAAAGGGGGTCTTAAAACTCCTTAAGACACATTTTTATGAAAGTGTCCAAAAATTGACTTTGGTAATTAGGCTTGTATACTTCATATCTAACTTGTGTACTATATATTATCACATTAGTCTTACTAATTCAAAGAAATCAAAAAAAAAAAATCAGAAATGTGGCACCTAATTATAAATAGTACCCAAATAATGCCAAACAAAGCCTTAATCTCCTAGCATGACCAATGGTCAAACTCAAGCCCTAAAATATCTAAGGGAAGGCGGCAAGAATAAGGGTGACTCACCACCAAAAGTATAGACTTCCTTGGATAAGAGTAAATTAAGGAGGAGACTATTCATTACCTTACTTTTCACTTAAGAAATCAAAATATCTCATCTTCTTTGCTCCTTCATCTCTTCTACTACTGATTTCCCCTTTTCAACAGCTCTCTCTTGTTCATCCTCAAGATTCATGGAAGTACACAAGCTACACTTAACCAAATAAACACCAAAACTTCAAGTTAAGCCTTTAAACTCTTTTTCTCTTCATTTTTAGCAAGGAGACTCAACTCTCTTCATCTCTTTGGCTCTAAACTGTCAAGATCAAACACTAAGAAAGTAATAACCGTGGGGTTTCAGGGGGGAAAGCTACCCACCTCATAAAGCTTAAAACATATTTTTCCCCTTCCTTTGTATAAGTGTCGAAACCTAGCTCACTTGGCTATCTCTTATTCATATTTTATTGTGTTTATCAAGCTTCAAGAAGCTCCTTGAGCCTAGCCAATATCTTGGGCAGAAAGCTCCTTAAAGAGAGTTTAAGGTAAAAATCAAATTCTAGCACTTTTAAGCTAGTTCCTTCCACTTGACTTTGTTTAAGCCTTGAATATTGTTCCTTTATACTTCTTTTCATCATCAAGAGTGAAGTCCTTCAAGGTCCCTTGCTGTTGTAGAGAAACAAGTGCCAAAAGTCAAGGAAAAATCATTTAAAGACAAGGTAAAGTCTAACCTAAGTTTAAGAGGTTATAACTGTAGAGGGTGATTTTACGGTATGAGGGGGGTCTATCTAAATGGTTTGGACTAAAAATCCTAGATCCTAGAAAATTCCATTCAGTGGAGGGTGAAAACCTGTTATTCTGGCATCCCTTAAATATATACTCTATCGTCCGTCTTTCCTAGAAAGCATAAGGGAGAGTGCAAGTGTGCACTACACCCACTCTCAATGGGCTCCACACGGACTGATGTCTCCATAAGGCGGATTTGACTAGAGTCACCACCTAGTTTGACCTATGATAACTAAGAAGGAAGATCAGGTTCTAAAAACCGTTAATTGACTCTGAGATTGTTGCCTATGGATAGGACTTATCTGATCATACTAAAGATTCTGTGTGGGTTCGTACTGGGTTACACCCCTCGGAAGTGGCAATGACCACAACCTTGGATTGGTGCCCAAGGAAACCTCGGTCTCCAATTGTCGGGATTACCTTCTTTCAAAACCTTTTTTAGAAAGGTTCATTTAAAACCAAGGATAGGAGTAGGACCGGAGGAGAGAAAACGAGTGGATGAGGTGAGCTTTTCTGCCAAGCTAGCACCAAGAAGAAGAATTGATGAATTCGAATGAGTATAGAATGAAAGATTAAGAGCCTGATTTTGAGTGGTGAAGAAGTCGAGGGTTTGTGGGAGTCGGAGGTGATTTGAATGTTTGACAGACATGAATATCACCTTAGAGTTAGGAAATTGATTTTTTTATTGGAATGGTCGCACCCTAGATGGGCTGCCTACGTACTCAACTCCTTGAGATCAGACCTTACGTAGTTCATGTGGTTTTTGGGATTTTGGGGTTTTAAAGGTTTTTGAGATGGCTGTGAGACACTCGGGTCCATGAGACATTTGGGATACTCATGTGGTGGGAGGAATAGGATATCAAGATCTGTGAGACGCTCGGGTCTGTGAGACGTTTGAAATCTTAAAATGGTGGAGAGATTGAGGTGTTTGAGTCTGTGAGCCGCTCGGGCCTACGAGACTTTTTGAAATGATTTGGAGTTTTGGAAGTTTTGATGTTTGAGATGCTAGTCTGTGAGAGGCTTAGGTCTGTGAGACGTTTGAAACCATAAGATGTCGAAGTCTGTGAGACGCTTGGGTCTGTGACGCTCAGCTCTGTGAGACATTCGAATCATTGGAATGACAAAGCCTGTGAGACGCTCGGGTCTCTGAGACATTTAGAGTGTATGAGAAATTGGAATGGAATTGAAATCGAAGTTGAATCGGGGTTGAATGAATATTGCTTTGAATTATAATTGAATGAATTTGGGTTTGAATGAGTTTGGAATTGAAATGAATTTGGATTTGAAATTGAATTTGGATTTGAATTGAATTTTAATTGAGATCAATTTGTGTTGGAATTGAATTGGAATTGGAATTGAATTTGAATGTGGAATTGAAATGAATTTGAATGAGTTTGGAATTGAATTGAGATTGAATTGGAATCGGATTTGATTTAGAAATGAGTTGATTCAGATTTGACTTTGATTTGTAAATTGAGTTGATTTGGATTTGAATTTGATTTGGAAATTGTGTTAATATGGATTTGAATATTTGGGTTGCATTTGAAATGATTTTGACCGAAATAAATTAAATTGGGCCAAATTGAATTGATTTGGTTTGGGCTGAATTGAATTGAATTAGGCCGAATTGAACTGATTTGGGCCAATTTAAGTTGCATTGGGCTGAATTTGAGCTAACGGGCCTGTTTTGGGCCTTAGAAAAGTGGGCCATATTTGGGCCTCGATTTGGTCTTTGAATTGGGCTGGATTTGGGTCTTAAATTGAATTGATTTGGGCCGAATTTATGGATTTTGTGCCAGGTCAGACATGGGTCAGGTTTTTGAGCCTCAATTCGAGCCATGTTTGATTTGGACTGAGTTTGTGTTCTTTGGGCCCATTTTGTGGGCTTGGGCCCTAAACTTAGACTGAAACTAAGGGTTTGAATTATGACTATGGATTTGAAGTCTATGAGTTCGGTCGAATTGCCATCCGAGGTGAAATCCAAGTGGATGCGTTCATGCCCTCATCTCTGTTACAATTCATCTCTGGTATGAAACAATGGGTTCATTTGTACCTCGGCGAGATAAGAAAGTACATAAAACATAAGCAATGACCACAAATTAATAGATACTTGAATCAAACTAAACCACACAAAATATTAATAAAACTAACCAAAGTAACAAACCTGAACAACTGTAAAACCCATCGCGTTTTAGGGTTCGATTCTGGCAAGCATTAGAACAACTGTAAAACCAAAAGGAGCACAGGGGTTGTACGGCTCGACTGGGAAAAACAGTACAGGGGGCTATGGACGAATTAGGGTTAGGCAAAGGAGAAGGAGTTCACCCGTTCAAAAATAGAGCAAAGCAAGTATACAGTTCGATGAAACTCAAACTTGAAAGGAAATGAAAACGAAACAGAAGATAGCACCGGAATAGAAAGAAACTTAAAGAGATAAACACTTAGCTGATTAACCATGTACCTCGCGCATTTGGTTTCGTTCCAGATGTCGGTTAAGGTACCAAAATAGGAACGAATCGTCAAAGTATTTGCATCCGTAATTCAGAAACCATCAATGAGCAAGGGATTCGTGACCGCAGTGACTAAGAGAACCGACATAGATGGTAGCTGCTTTCATTCGATTTCTGATTGCCGGTTATTTCTCTTGTTGTTGAAGACGGTGTGAAGTCATGGATGAAAAAAAATGAGGAATGTCGGCTGCAGTCTCTGTATTATGGTTTTTCGGTCATGAAGACTTCAAGATTTTTCGGTCGTCTTTAGCTATGGAGCTTATGTGCAACAAATTCACAGTGTTTTTTTTTGTTTTGAATTAGGAAATTGGAGGAGGAAGAATGCCATGGGCGGATGGCACTACAGAGTTCTGGTTCTCAGGCTTAAAGTTGTTGAAACGTGAAGAAGAAGAATAGGAGCGCCCGAGATTAGAAAGAAAAACCTGGGTATGGGTGTGTCGGCTGGCTGCCTCTTCAAAATTGTCTACAATAGGGTTTTTTTTAAATGAAATCGAGAAGAAGAAGTAGAATGGCGATGGTTTGAGGTGGGTGGGTTTCTAGCATTTTTTTATTCTTCAGATTTCCTTTGAACTTGAGCAAAAGAAGGGAACTGAAAAAAAAATTAACAGGGGAGTGAGAAGAGAGTCTGGGTTTTTTGCTAGCTCTATTTCCGGGGAAGAAGAACAGAGCGTAGGGATTCATGTCGGCCCCCGTTTCTTTGTATGTTGTTTAACTTTATAGAAAATGGAAAGGAAGTTAGGGTTTTTCGGATGAGTCACACAGTCGAGAGAGCCAGACTCTAGGGTCGGGTCTGACCCGTCAAACAACAACTGGGCGGGGTGCGAAAGAAGAAACAAACAAAAATAAAGGACATATCATCCATCCCAAGTTTTGAACTCGGGTCCATAGCCTTGCTCACTAACATGCTATCCACTGAAGCTATAATAGAACTTGGTCTTAAAATGTGAGAAATAATAATAAAGTTCTAGCTTAAACTGAACTGTTTCTTAAATCAAGTGTTCTGAATGTAAACAGTAAGACGAGACGGTTTTATCTACTGAAATGTTTTCTTCTCAAGAGTCATGCAATAATAGAATGTAAATAACGAAATACATAACATAATGAAATATAAAATAATGAAATACCATAATAACGGATACATGAAATAATGTAATAGTACTAGTATATAAAATAAAAATACAGGCGAATATCCTAAAAATGGAATCGAATCAAATATGTACGAATAGCAATAAATAAGATAGAAAGAAGAAATATCAAGACAAAATGAGATGAGAGTGGATTTAGCCGAATTAACGACAAAACGAGACATGCTAGTATAGAATATAATAGTGAAAGTGTATATAAAAGGGTGAAAATAAATCTAAAAATAATAATGATAAAGACAAAATAAAAGCAAGTACTTATAAAGAAATACAAGTAAAAGCATCAATGAAAGGAAGTAACAATATAGCATGAACCAAAATAAAATAGATAGACAAATTAATAAGTGAACAAAACTGACTAACATGAAATCAACCGAAAATAAAATGGTAAAATAATTTAATAATGAAAAGGAACAGGTTTGAAAACGTATACTTTAAAAAAGTGTCATATAATCAGTTTCATTTTGGTATGTACATGAATATGTTTCGAAAAGAAAGGTGACGACTCTCTTATTTTATTTATTTGTCTGAATTTTGCTTTATGGGGTGAGAATTTTTGGTGTCTACAGATGACTCCCCTTGATTCAATTTTGCAAGCCCTTGCATAATTGGATCAAGGTTGAGAGGGCGCCAAAAATTCTCACCATGGCTTTGTGATGCATTGGGATGTGACCGTGAGTGTATGAATATAGGGGTATAACGGAAAATTTTTATGGTGATCGGATGCACGAGGACTTATGATGAGCCTTAAATGCAATTGAAAGTGCGAGGACTTATGACGAGCCTCAGTTAGACCTCTTGACATCTAGCCCTAGGACTTAGGACGAGCCTAGAATACTAACAATTATAATGGTTTGGGGTGCACGAGGACTTAGGAGTACCTCAACTGGACCTCTTGACATCCAGTCCTAGGGCTTATGACGAGCTTAGAATGCAATTGAAAGTACGAGGACCTAGGAGAGCCTCAACTAGACCTCTTGACATTTAGCTATAGGACTTATGACGAGCCTATAATACTTTTGAATGTGTATCGTACTAGTAGCGTAATAACTGTCTAGCAGGTGGATGTGGAACGATCTTGCGCTAGTAGCGTAATAGCTGCCTAGTGAAGGAAAAAAACGGCAAAACCGCACTAGTAGCGTAATAGCTGCCTAGTGGGTTATGAAATGAACGATCTCGCACTAGTAGCATAATAGCTGCCTAGTGGAGGAAAAGACGGGACCGCACTATAACTGCCTAGCAGGTTATGTAGTGAACGATCTCGCACTAGTAGCGTAATAGCTGCCTAGTGGAGGAAAAAGGGCGGGACCGCACTAGTAGCGTAATAGCTGCCTAGCGGGTTATGAAGCGAACGATCTCACACTAGTAGATATGATGCCAAATGCATATGCAATTTCTGGAGATAAGGTACGGTCCTATCTTGATTAATATGAGGTTTACAAATATAAGACATCTTTGGTTCGATCTTGAGTGATTGTTGAGCTCGAATGCATGAATCACTTTTCTCTTATGGAGAGATACGGGTCAATCTCTCATGAGTATGGTCGTGTTTGCTAATGTAGTGATGATACTCTCGATGACGGAGTAGTATTTTCCTTAGAATTCCTTTTTGAGGTTCTGGACTTTCCGATCCTTACAAATTCCTCACCTGTAACGGGGTAGGTTGTGTATGTCTTGGTGTTTAGAATGGAGATTCACTCGCACTCAGAAGACCTCGTGGGGTAAGGTCACACTCATTCAATCATGGTCCCTTTAGCATGACGGGACATGTTGATAACAAGTACGAAGCTTATGATTCATGCTTCAAATCCAGTACTTTCAGTTAACACTCATTGACTTACGAATTAGAGGTCTTTTATTGGGTTATAATGGGGCTGAGGGGTATGATGTATGTCACATGGGACTGGAGGATTTATTTGGGAGTTGTGGAGTTTTTGTGCAATAGAGGATATGTTTCACCTTCGCCGTGGGTGGAATGATTACACAGACGGTCTTTGAGAATCCTTGTTGGTTTTGGTGGGACATCATAGGTCATTTTGCTTATTTTCCTTCTCCTTTGGTGTAGATTTTCTCATTCTTCTTCTTCTTTTTCGGTGTATGATTTGAACTTTCTTCTCATTTTTGTTTTTGAATATACATTTTGCTCATCAACTTTCTCAAATGTTCTTTGCTTTTCATCTTAGCTTTCAGCTTTGGAGTTGCGTTGACTCATTGATCTTTTCAAACATTTTTTGTTTGTTGTTTTTGTGAAAGATGGAGGGAGGGAGACCATGGCTCCGGCTCCTTCGAGATCCTCTATTGCAAGGGCGAGTAAGTATATGTGGGGTGGCATGTTGTGGAGTTTCTTTTTTGAAGAAAGAGTTTTTCATGAAAGGCTCAGCGGGGCTCACTAAGGGATTATGTACAGAGCAGTCAACACTTTTTGGTTTTTTGAAGATTTTTATTCCTAAGTGCCTCGTCATTCTCATTAGTCAATGATTATTTTCTTACTATTCATGGATCTTTGCATGAATCACAGTTCGTATCCTGTTTATCGACATTGATCCCACTATGTATTGTGCCTCTCCATGTGCTGAAGGATTGCACATGTCGCTCATGGTTTTACCTCTATGGACTCGCTCTATCTTCCCTCATTGCTCAGTGAATTCTCTATTACCCTCATTTGGAATTCGAGAGAAAATACTGCTTCGCACACTACTCACTTGGTTTGCGGTGCTGATTTTGATTAGACCCTTGTGTTCATTGGTGGGTCGAGAGTTTAATGGTTCATGCAATCTGTTCAATCAGTCCCTCAAGATTTTTTCCAAAGGTGTCGTTTCGATACGAGAGTATGTAAATGTGACTATTTACAATGCGATCTATTGTGGTAATATGGAATTACTATGTATAGGATGCATGAAATGAAAAACAATGAATGAAGATGGTTGAATTTGAATTTTGTCCAAATCTTTTTTGTTGTTGTTTTGGTTTTTTTTTTGTATGCAATGCATGAGTGGTAAGGCTACACCTAGTCTCGCTTGAGTCGGTTCTAGCTGATGGTCCATGAAGCTTATCCCGTCAATATTGGCCCTGCAGATGGTCTAGCTGTTGGGTGTGATGTGAGAGAGGTTGTTTGAGAATGATGTTCGGTTGATGATTGGATTTTAGAGTTTTGGACTTTTAGGGAGTGACCACTCCCGCATGGTGGTCCTACGATATGACAATGACTACATTTTTGGGATTTTTGAAGGTATGCTTTTTTAGGATTTTTTATGTATGATTTTTTTGGATTTTTAGATGTATGATTTTTTTGGATTTTTAGATGTATGATTTTTTTGGATTTTTAGATGTATGATTTTTTTGGATTTTTTGGATGTATGATTTTTTTTGGATTTTTGGACGTATGATTTTTTTGGATTTTTTTGGATGTATGATTTTTCTGGTATATGCTTTTAGTTGTTATTAGTCTCTATGTACATGGTATGCCGAATGGGAAAAGGTTTGAACACCTGGTATTTCTTGCTATCATTTCGAAGATCATGTTGTCGCTCGTGGGCAAAGACAGTTAATCACCTGCAAAAACGGTCATAAAAAAAGAATATGGCAGATGCGAATGTTAGTGTGCTTGAAGAATGGGATGAATGTTTGTGTGTGATTTGTTGAGAATGCAACATGTGATCATGAAATTTTTGTGAGATGGGTGTGATTCATGCATGATTAATGAATGTGAACTAACTGAAAATGGGAAGAAGCAAATCGTATGTGCTAAAAGAAATCAAGTTTTTAGAAAAATGGTTTTGAAAACACTTGTTTTCGAAGTGGTGTAGTTTCTCAGTAGGAATTTTGATGCTTGGTCATTCACAAATAAAATAGGGAGTGGGGAACCCTATACACATCATGATCTAAAGAAAACTCGGAGGGAATGTATTGACCTATACATGTAGTCTATTAAAAAATGGCAAGAGAGAAAAGAATCATAGGGGAAAACCTATACATCAATCCTAAAAGTCATTAAAGGGGGATTCGAGTTAAAAACTTCTTCTGGACGCGTCTGCTTTGTCTTCAAGCTTTTGACTGACTGCTCATTTGTGTTCTGGCTCCTGACTGGCTGCTCGCCCGAATTCGGGCTCAAGGTTGGTTGCACGCTCGTCTTCGGGCTTTAGCAACAAAGTGGCAATCTATCAAGCAATACAGGTTGGTGTTCTTCTGGCTCTGAGCAATTTGGAACACGAACGGTCGTTGCTAGTCTTCACATTGCCCGGCTCGGGTTGGTGCTCCTCTGATTTTGGCTTGAACTGTTGCTGTTAATCTTCATGCGCCCAACCTGATCTGATGAGGAAATAAGGGGTGTTTTCTGAGAAAGGAAAGGTGAATGATCGAGCACAAGATCATTGTAAAAATCCACCACTTTTGTAAAAACACGAAATGACTAGTACGCTCCACGGTAATGACCGCTGCTCTAGAAGGTGGGTCGAACTTCAAAAATAGCAAGTCACAACATGGGGACTAAATCATTTATTTTGAAAAACATTT